>CAWUFW010008803.1:600000-847087 GCA_963921515.1 Calotriton arnoldi | reverse complement strand
GCAGTTCTTGGGTTACCCGATTCCAGACACGATAGAACACACACTCCTGGGGATCCGGGACACCAAGCTGAAGCGCCAGACGCAAGGGGACCGCTCGGTAATGTGGCTCTGCCTCGGGCGGCCAAGATGGCAGTGGCCGCAGCTTGGAAGAAATCAGAGGCCCCTTCCCTCACGCAATGGCACGTCAGATTGTGGCGGGCACTGGAGAGAATGGCAGACATTGTAGAAGACACCCGCAAGGGATTTGACTATGTGTGGGCCCCCCTGGTAGAATACTTATCCGAGGGACTGCCCCTGTTTGCATGCGGTCTGAGGATACGAGCTCTGCATCTCTTCCATATCTAGAACTGCCACTAACACCTTGGAGTTGTGGAAAGGAAGCTTAAGATGGAGGGGTTCCCCGCTTCCTGGACAGCGACCTTTTACAGCAATTGTTTGAGATATTTCTTTATTGACCGTGACACCTTAGTTTAAGTTCTTATGTTCTTCGGTTTCGGGGGTGGGGGGGAGGCGAAAGGGGACTGCTAAAGTTACTCGGAAATCGCTGATTCCTAGTTCACAAACTGTATAAGATCTATTAGCACACTGTACTGTTCGGATGATATTATGCATCGGCGTCTCCTTCCCCTACATGTTATTTTTGCATATTTGTGTATCTCAATATCTTTAAAACCAATAAGAAAATATTTGACAAAAATCAATGTACTTAATGGAGTTAACTATTTTGACCCTTACATTTATTGATGTTGTTGATATCAGTATAAGATCTCTCCTTTTCAAATGTTTCAAATAAGGGAAAATATCTGTACCAAACAATTAATTAGTTTTCTTTCTCTTTCTTTGCTTTTGGTATGTCTTCCTTAATTTAATATTTTCAACTGTTTAAAACAATCATAAACCCCTTCTTAAGCTTTTATCAATTTTTGGTAACTGCTTTATGTGTACAGACACATATTATACAAATGCACTACTATGCACATAAATACCTTTCTCTACTTATATAAAGTTTTGGTGGGTACTGCACATCTGAAAATATTATATGTATTTATTGTTATGGTACATGTAAGAAAACAGGCTTTTTGCAGGTGTCCTCTCACTTTTTGCCCCCTTTTGGACTACTAGATGCTGGCTTTCTACTCTGAAAGTGCACTGAAGCCTGCTAGCCAGGTTCCTGTGCTCGCTTCCTAAAATGATGAATGTGATTTGGCAACCCCAATTGGAAAGAACTTAAACCCCCTTATAAGTCCCTGGTAAGTGGTATCAGTGGTACCCAGGGCATGGGAGTTATAGGGGTCACCAAGGCCTGAAGCACTGTTTATGCCACCCTGAGTGACCCAGGTAAACAAATGACAGTAGTCCTGCTATTGCAGACTTCATGAGTAGTGCAAACTGCTCAAACTTGACTTTGTCCTTACGATGTGTGGCAAGGTCAAAGCACTATTTTTCAAATATGCCAGTCACCCCTAAGGTAGGCCTCCTGAGTCCAGGAAGCAAGGTGCATAATATTAATGGTGAGGACATATAAGTGCAAGCTTATATGTCCATATAGTAGCCTCTTTCTATTAAGGGCTACTATAAGTGTTCAGAGGGCCATAGGATAACATGGGCTGGCACGCGGGCACCGCCAAAGTTGCCAGCTCCATTATTGTCCCACTGAAAGATGTCATGTTTGGTATCAAAAACATGTCTCATCACCCCTGACATGATTCCCATGACAGATTTGATGTGACATGCACCCAGGTGGCTACCTTAGAGGTTGCCCTCCTGGGTTCCCCACCCTTTCCTTTGCCCTGGCTGAGAGCCTGCAGCTGCTGCCGCTAAGACAGGTAGCTGATCCCATGCGAGGAGGTGTGAACACTCCCAGGTGTCAGAAAAAAGGGCCTGGCCAGGAAAAAGGTGACACTTCCCTCCCTGACAGGATGGCTAGTGAAGTGGCACATCAAGGCGGTGAGCTTCAAAGCTTACACTGCCTCTGATATGCAACCAGGCTGCCTTCCAAAGGAAGAAACAGCCATCCCCCTGCCCCCAGGCACATTTGCACCCAAACAGGTGGGAAAATTATGTAGTCATGAGGCGTACACCCCCTGAAAACTAGCACACCCCTAGGGTGGGCTACCTGGTCTGTACAGCCAAAGAAGGTTTCCGCCATATTAAAAAGTGGCAGAAGAGAGGGTTCTGGGTAGCAAAGGTGTCATACACCACCAGATGTGGTCACCTCAGGGGTGGATTAGCTGCTGCAGCTAGTAGCCCATTGGCTACTTGCACCCACACCACTAACACCCCTAAATCTAGGATTTAAGGGCCACCCTGGCACCAGAACCTCAGTTTCGATTCAAACTGTAACAGAGGACAAAGAAGAGACCCACGTTTGTGACTACAGGACCTGAACAAAACAAATGTGCGATACTCTGCACCTGTGGCAACCACCCTGCAACTGCAGGACTGTAACTCGTCCCAGACCAAAGAAGGGCTCTCCCAGACAGAGGGACCCCTTTGAGAGCCAAAGGCAACACCATCATTGCTATTGATTGGGGAACATATTGGCAAATTGATTAGTACCTATTGCACAACCACTGATCGACCCTGAACAAAATGGAATAATCTCAGAAAGAAATGCATTCTTAAATTTGCGCCACTTACTCATAATAATTGATTGGCCATGCTCCTCCGGAGCAGCCCCTGGGTTGCATATTTGAACATAGAGAAAGCTTTTGATACCCTGGGGTGG
The DNA here is from genome assembly GCA_963921515.1 of Calotriton arnoldi. Taxonomy (NCBI): domain Eukaryota; kingdom Metazoa; phylum Chordata; class Amphibia; order Caudata; family Salamandridae; genus Calotriton; species Calotriton arnoldi. The sequence continues at coordinate 844,359 of CAWUFW010008803.1, read as the reverse complement.
GCCTACCTTCTCACAGTACTCCATAAGCTAGGGTTAGATATTCCTATCTTGAATATAACTTCTTTACTCTTCACCAATGGCTAGATTGACAACGAGTAAAACAGTATCAGAACCCATACAGATAGAGCATGGTAAACAACAGTTATGTCCCTTATCCCCTATTTTTTGTGTGCTCCCTATGGAACCCTTGGCATGTGCATTAGGAACCAGGGACCCCGATTGGGGAGTGCAGGTTGACAGGATGTGGCATATAGTGTCCCTATATTCAGATGACACCTTAATTTTTCTCCATGAGGATGGAGACAATATATGTCAGTTGATTGCCCTACTTGAGAAGTTTCACAGAGTGTTTGGCCTCAGGACCAACTGGGATAAATCTTGCCTGTTCCCTTTAACACCATTGCCCAACATACAATGCACAATACTACCCAACACCCCTCTGCCCTGGCAATTCGACACTACTAAATATTTGGGGGTTTGCACATATCACACCGAGGGTGACCTAATAAAAGGAAACTTGGAAGAACATTGACCTCAATGAGAACGGCAAGCCCCTTCTGGTGTGATGTCGTCCATGAGTCAGATTACAAAGATTTTAATACTTCCCTGGTTGTTATATTTCTTTTTGGCAATCCTTGTGGTACAAGGTAGAGGTTTTTTCAGACAGCTTCAGTCCCAATTAACCATGCTGATTTGGGGTACAGGAAGACGCAGAACAGCAATCTCTAAATTGAATGCCCCCCTGACAAAGATTGAGGGGCCCAACTTATGAGCATTATTATTCTGCTGTCCGCTCCAATGGTCAATGCACTGGTTATGCAGTGATTGTCTTCAAGAATTGGGTAAATGGTTTCCTGGGCAATGGGTGAAAGGTGTGTTGGAATGGTTATTGGAGTGAAACTCTATTGTAGTCAACAATAAAGGTAATGCACTCATGAGGGTGGATAGAGGGTGATGGAGGGCAAATACTCATCTTAAAGGCAGACAGACACCATATGCTTCTGACCTCCCATTATGGGCATTGCCAAGCTACAGGGATTTACAGTTGTAGTACACTATATGCCCCTGAACGGTGGTAGGGCTATTCACATGGGGGGACTTATTTGCAGATGAGATTCTTTGATCATTTGAAGACTTTATGGATGCCAATGCGTTAGATACTGGTAATTTTCTCCTTTACTCTGCACTAGTGTGTCAGCTTTATCTGACTTGGAACAGAAATCATGATGCACCTAAGACATCCCCCTGGATGTTCACTCTCCTTCTCCTCACTTCCATCTCTCACCAAGAGCATGGTGACCATGGACCTCTCGAAGTGGGGCTTGAGGCCATTCAAATGCAGGACTCTCAAAAGGTTGCTGGAGGTTTGGATTTCCACCAAATAGGTGACCTCACCCTTCTGCTCTTTGACCTCATGGTGCACGGTCCACCGGTCCTGCAAGACCTGGGGCTCCACTGGCTCCTTCACCCACACTTTTTGGCCAAGTTGAAAGAGTGGCCTTCTGTTCATCCCACAGCATCATGACTTCCTGGCTTTCCTCAAAGTTCTAAGTGGCCTTTTTCCAAAAGCGCTTCATCTGAGTCTGGAGACTCAACATGTAGCTTACTACATCTTGGGGAGGTTTCTTGGGAGCTTGCTCCCACCCCTTCTTCACAAGACTGAGAGGCCCTCTAACAGGGCGGCCATAAAGATGTTCAAAGGGACTGAACCCTACTCCCGTCTGAGGCACTTACCTGTATACAAACAATAGTCATGGAAAGAGGATGCCCGACTTACACCTCAAGTGTTCTCACAGGCACATAGTCATGCCTTTGAGAGTCTTGTTGAATATCTCCACAAGCCCATTAACCTGGGTAGGGTGTGGAGAACTGGTAGTTTATCCCACATTGACTTCATGTATGCTGAAGCTGGTGCATGTGTCAGATACAATCTTTTTGGGGAAACCCACCCGGGTAACTATCCTCATCAAAGCCCTGGCCATTGTGGGTGCAGTCACTGTCCTCAGAGGTATTGCCTCCAGGTACCGGGTGGCATGGTTCACCACGACCAGGATAAACCTATAGCCCAGGGCTGTCTTGGGGTCCAGAGGCCCCACAATGTTGATTCCCACTCTCTAAAAGGGGGTTCCCATGACAAAGAAGGGCAGTATTCCACTTTACCCCTTACTTCCCACTGGCACAGCTAGTAGTGCAGGACCTATATACAGAGTGCATCAGAGATCACTTTAATCCAGGGCCAATAAAAGTGGGTGACCATCCTTGAAAATGTTTTGGGCTGCCCCAGATGTCCTGCTAGGGGTACATGATGAGTGAGATTAAGGAGGAAGGCCTGCTATCATGGGTGGACCACCAACACACAAGTTGTCCCAGGCTAGGGGACCTTAGGCTCGATATATAGGACAGCATTCTCCCAATAGATGAAGTGATCACCAGAGGTGTCTCCATTTGCCTGGGCCTTGGTCTGCTATCGCAGGCCCTCAAGAATGTGGCATTCTTTCTGCGTCTTACAGAACTCTGCCTGGGAGGGGCCTACTTCAGCTTGCCATACAGCTAGTTCAAGTAGGTCTCCCAGGGCAGCAATGTCCTCCCCTGTAGGCTATGAGGCGTCACACTCAGGATCGCCCTCCTCTCAGACCGTGGGAACATCTGGATTGGGTTTCCACATGTCCCCTTTTCTTCTTAGCAGGCACCTGGGCTATTGTTTCAGGCTCCAGTCCTTTGGACTGTCCTCTTGGGATGCCATGGACCCATATGTTGAGGCACAACTACTCAGACAATCCTAACATCTCCAAGTGGAGCCAAACTTGGTGATAAGTACTACTTTCAAGGGGTTTTAGATCCGCTACCTCTAGACCAGCAGGGTATCTCTCTTAAAAACTTGCATTTGCTTCCACAAACTAGCCCCCCAATCCTCCTCTGGGACCCTATGCATATGCAGGGCTACCTCGTATACTGCAAACCACTTATCAATATCATCACCCACTACACAGCTAGACACCAGATCTTTGGGAATGGGGGCCCTTTGGCTTCCTATAGGCACCTCAGTGTCACTGCGACCATCTTCACTGGACTCTCTGAGCCTTGTAGCCTTCAAGTCTAGTTCTGTCTGACTCATTTTGTGAGCCAGCAAGATTTTCTTCTCCTCTCGAGAGGGGGTTTTCTTTCCTCCAGGGCTCTTTCTGCCTCAGCCTTTTCTTTGGAGGGGGTTCTCTCTGCCTCAGCCCTCTCCTTTCCTCTGCAGCCAATTTCAGCGTGACCAGATGCAGTTTCATCTTTCTTTCTGCTCTCCTGTCCTCTAACTCCTATGAGAACAGGTTGTGCAAGGACACACTGATCATGACAGGGGTCCTGGCTCCAGTGGGCAGGATTTTCTCCTCCTCTTGCTGCAGCTCTGGGCCTGTGGCCAAACCATCTCTTTCATCTTCCTCATTGACCTCTCTATCTTGAGGGTATCACTCTCCTGTTCTCTGAGTGCAGCCTCCGGACCTCCTCAAAGGCTGTGAGGGCTATTTGAAAGTCCACTTTTGACGTCCCCTTTCCCAAGGTTAGCCCTCTCTCCTTGCAAAGTTTCCTGAATTCTGCCACCATGAGGCTATCAATGATGCTGAGCTTCAAATTCATATTAGCAAAATCACAGGTACAAGAGAAATGAGGGATAAAAAAAAAATCAGAAAAATGGACAATTAAAAATCAACCAGGGTTTGAGAAAAAATTATTCTGATGTCAGATTATTGCAAGGGATTTTTAGTTTTACTCAAATCACTAAGTGGCACTGCACAGTCACAAGTACTGGACCCCAACTCTGACCACCAATGTAAGAAATTGGGTTATTAGTTAAGAAGGGTGGAAGCCCCACTCTAATAATAAATACACCTCCTGTGAGGGTGAAACACAAAACTCACTAAATAAACCGTTCACTAAATAAACCTGTTCTTAACCCTATGTTAGCTTGGCACAAAAGCAGTCATGCTTAACTTAGAAGCAAGTGTGTAAAGTATTTATGCAGAACTCAAACAGTAATAAAGCGCTATCAAAACACAGGAAAAATCTAAAACCAACTGTAAAAAATAGATTGAAATTTAATGAATAAAATGGCACTAAACTGACATAAATCAAACCAGTATTTTGTGGGTATCTGGTCATCCTGGACCAGGTCAAAGTCACAAGTGCAGGTCAACCGCGATGGAAAGCAGGTTGGGTACAGGGACCAGATTTGCCCTGGTGAAGAGTTCACCTTCTCACATGTCCACGCATGGAGCCTCGGTAGTAGCTTGCAATTATCGGGACACGCGAGGATCAGGTCACTGCTGGAGCTTGGGCTGGAATGTTCTCACTGGAGCAGGGTAAAGAATGATTTCCACCTAGCTGGGTCCAAACTGAGGTTGCATGATGTGCAAAATAATGATGGACTGAGATGCAGCCCCAAGTAATTACCAGTGGCTGAGTTTAATTCAAGCATTCCATCAATCACTTTTGTATAAATTAAACTTTCTAAAAGAGGCATTTTTCTGAATAGTAACTTAAAATCTGATTTTCCTGCTAAAGTCTAAATTCCTACTAAATTTGGTGGAAGAAGTATTTATCTATTTGTTCCCCAACTGAAGTTATCATTTATTAGGAGTAATAATGTAACCCATTGTTAGTCTATGAGAGATAGCCCTGTTACAGTTAAAAACAACTTAAGGAGTTTTATTCACTGTCAGAACATGCAAAAACTTAAACACACATGTCCTACTTTTTAAATACCATGCACCCTGCCCTATGAGCCTTTAGGGCCTACCTTAGGGGTGACTTATAAGTATTAAACAGCAAGGTTTAGGCACGCCAAAAGTTTTATTTTGCTAGGTTGAAATGGCAGTTTACAACTGTACTACAGGTTGCAATGGCGGGCCGGAGACATATTTGACAGTGCTACTTTAGTGGGTGGCATAATGAATGGTACAGACCACTTGCAGCATTTAATTTGCAGGCCTTGGAACATGGAATACCATTTACTAGGGACTTATAGGTAAATGTAATGTTCCAATTAGGGGTATACAAATGTTACCATGTTTATGGGAGATAGCACAAGCACTTTACCCTTGGTTAGCAGGGAAAATGTGCAGAGTCCTAAAGCCAACAAAAAAGAGTTGAGAAAAAAAATAGGGAAGTGAAGGCAAAAAGTCTGGGGAAATACCACCCCATGAATGTCAGGTCTAAGACTCAAGAATTGTGCAACCAATGGAAAATTATCACTTTCCAGCGTAGCAGCTACTTCAAGATCCATTATCCTCTCCCTTGTGAGATATTCTTATGATGACACATGTTTATAGGAAACAATTCTTCCATTATTAGCTCTCACATTAAATGTGTGTAAAGTGGCAATATTCCAATACCCTTCTCTGTCCCTTTCTTGCTCTACAGCTTGCATTTTATTTATTCCCCATATTGAGTCTATTAAATACTCTAAATATTTATAGGAGCTCATCAAATAAAAATTGAAATCACACGTCGTAATGACGTCCTCATCCATATCCATATAATCTTTTCTATATCAGTTTGAAAAGACAGCATTGAGAATTAGGTAGACATTTATCAAAAGCATTAATAACCCCCTTAAACCTTTCAGATATTCATCCATTAAGACACACTGAAAGTGTAGATTAATTTGGGGAAGGGTTTCACAGTAGCATTCAGAGCAGTAGATATATATATATTGGCAAACCTCTGGAGGTTCTGTCATATGTGTTTGTTTTCATAGCCAAAAAACCTGGAAGTCTTTGACTCCACTGATTACAACAGGTGCTGTGCACCAGGGGCCTCATTTATAGGGATTTGACACAGGGGAGCATAGCAAGTTACCTTGCTGCGCTGCCCTACATCAAAGTGAAAGGGCAGGAGTTCACAATATTTATCTAATATGAAGTATTCCTGTCCTGTCCCCCAGCACTAGTGCTGTTTCGGAAGTCTAGAGTCAACGCAGACCCCCTTACACCATGGCGCACGGGTGCCTGTGTTGTTGGAAGGATTTTTTGTGCAGGAAGTGGCACCTTCATGCACAAAAACAATCCACAGAGGCATTTTTCTCTTTCTATGTGTGCTGCAGAAGGCACCACACATGGAAAGAGGAAACAAAGAGAAGAAATAAAGTTATTTCTCCTCGTTACGCCTCACCTCAGGTCTTGTAAATCTGGGGAAGCGTCAAACTCCATGGGTGTTACGTGAGAACACCCACCGCAACGTCCATTGAACACCTCCAGAGTGCAGAGTAAGGCAACACAGTGATTTGTGCTGCCTTGCCTTACTCCATATATATGAGGCCATTCAAAGCCACGGAAAGTGGCTTTGCGTGACAACATAAATATGATTGTGTAGTTTGTGCCACCGAGCGTCACAAAAAGTGAGCTCCAACGGCACAAGGGCCTTATAAATATGCCCCAGGGTGTCTTGTAATTGCAGGAGTAGTCTTAATCCAGAAACATTCCAGGATACATTTATAAGTAGCTTAGGTCTGATATCCTCCATATTTTGGATATTGTTTTAGGACTAGTGACAATTATTTGTTAAGATTTTGGACAAATGACCCCAGTCCTGAGCGTTGGTTTGCCAATTATAATTATTGTGGAGTAATGTTTAAAGTCACATGTAGTTGTTGTCAGTCCAATCATTGTACTATGATCTGTCTCCTTTAGTACCTGCATCTCCCTTAGACATGAGGAATAGGTGAACTTCTGTGTTGATTTAGGAGGGGATTCATATATCAAAGACCCGCTATTCACTACCTTCAACAACATCTTGGTCAACAAACCCATGCTGATCAACCAGACGGGCCACGCCTTCATCAAATTCACCATCCTTGACCTGCACCAACAAACAGCATCCACAACCAAACCAGCACGTCAACACTGTAACAAAATCCCAGAGGAAAACTTGATGGCTGAACTCAGGAAACAACAACCTGAGCACAGTAGCAGCCTACCTGTCTCAATTACAGACTTTAGCAACTGGATCACCGCCTGTGCCTCCACCCTAGTTCCACTCAAACCCAACATAGCAACTATGTTGGGTTTGAGCAACTAGATCCAGACCTTAAGCCGGCTGGTACATGGAGGAGCTCAACATGACAAAGCACAACTGCAAATGTAGCACAGCTGCAGAAGGATCCAGGACAACGCAACAGGATCACCTTCAAATATGCCCTCAGATGCTACTACCAGCAGATCTGCACCACCAAATGCTTCACCCACGCAGACCTCATTGATGCCAGCAAGAACAGTAGCAAGGAGATCTTTGCCATTCTGAAAGATTAAATCTTCTCAGCGTCCCCGTCCAATAGCATCTATGAAATATGCTCTCCCAGTTCTTCTGCTTCAAGATAACCACCATATACAACTTCGACCCCAAAATGTACCCGGCAGACCTCTTAACATGACTCTCCATCTCATTCAAAGCCATACTAATAGAATAGCTTGCTATCTCTATGGACAAACCCACTTCTACGATACACTTCATCCACTCTGGGGCCCTTGCCCCCACCACGTCTTTCCCAAAGGATTTCAATTCCTCAACTTAGCTCTCACGCCAATCCTGAATACCCCCATCAAAAGTAATTTACATAGATGCCTGGAAAAATGCCCCAGTAGTCCCCATGCTCAAAAAGTCACCCGCAGACCCAACATTTGCCAACTACAGACCCATGTCCCTGCTACCATACCCAGCCAAAGTCCTAGAGAAGCTTATCTGCAAACACCTAACCAACCATCTAAATGCACACTTACTCTTCAACACCACACAACCTGGCTACAGACCAAATCAGAGCATATAAAGTGTCCTCATTGCCGCAACATACAACTGTATGATCCTGGACAAAGAAGACTCAGCAGCCCTCATCCTCCTGCTCCCCTCCGCGGCCATTGATACAGTATCAAACCCTATCCTCATGCAACGTCTAAACAAGACTGGAATCCAAGGACCAGCACTGTGATGACTAGAAGAACCCGATCAGTCGGCCTAGCTCCCTAATGTAGTGCTGTCTGCACTCATATGTAGTGTGAGATCATGTGGTAACCTTTAACAAGGTGTTTTAACTCACTCCATTTTTAATGCACAACATAATGTGCATCCTCTTGCATGCATGCCTTCTTGCAGCTTGAGAGTGCACTGTTTACTTTCCTCTCAGGACAGAGTAAAACAGCCTTGCTGGAACATAATGTGTGGGATGTGTGTTTGGAAGCGTGAGAGAGGAATGTGCTACTCTGTCTCAGAGTCAAAACACGGAGGGCTGGCCAGCTTCTGTCTTGACCTTGGAACAGACCAGTACGGTCAGCTGTGGTTTTGCAATAGATGAAGGAGAGGGGGAATTTCTAGAAGTCTCTCTCTGTGTTAGTAAAAGGTATCAAAGACAGGAAGTTTTGGCGCTCATACAGAAGCTCACTCGTGAGGTGGATGCATCGTCACGAGAATATTTTTGCTGTCCCATTGATACTTCAGCGTGACGGAAAGGGCTTCCCAGTTGAGCTGACCAGAATGATGTACTCAAAGGTGATGTACAAGCTATGAGTTTTATTACTCTGTGATGTTTTCATGCTGTGTATATTTGAGTCTTTCATTTGATAGTATTTATTTCTGACATTTGATAGTGCTTGTTTCTTGCATTGGACGTCTATTATTATTATCTGCTTATGCTTTGCTCTCTTGCATTTGATTTATGAGTATTCCATTATTATTATCTGCTCATGTTTTGCTTTCTTATTATTTGACATGTGAATGTTCCATTATTATCCGCTTGTTTTTTATCTCAGGCATTTGATGACTTGTGAGTGTTTATTATTATTACTTGCTTGCATATATATATATATATATATATATATATATATATATATATATATATATATATTCACTGAAAAAACCATAGGTTTCAGGGGCGTTATAGTTAGTTGGACATTTCACTCGTACAAAACCATAGAAATTCCCCGTTATAGTTAGTTCAGCTAACTATAACTCGCGCGCCCGCAATGCACTGCTGATGACGTCACATATTACATCACTCATGACATGGTCAGTGACATCACTCATGACATCACTGATGACATCTCAAATGACATCACTGATGACATCACTGATGACATCATCCTTGTGATAGAGTGGCAGACCTCCTCTCACCCTAATATAACCTTTGATACACACACTCAAAAATACAAACTAACATTTTCAAAACAATGGACATATCAATACCAGTTACAACACACCTATTCAGTAATTCCAAGATCTACACACACATCCACTCATTCACCAACAGTCCCTATACAGTCACTCATACATGTACTCACTCATCATATGTACTCATACACCTATACATCCTGTTACACACCGCCACTCATCCATAGAGTTACTCACACACATAGTCACACATGCAAACAAAGTATCAAACATCCATTTACTTTCATATACAGTTATACACACACTACCACACTTACTTCTACAGAAACTTACACATACTTACTCTCTTAAACAATCACTTATAGAAACACCTACTTATTTGTACAGGAACTCTTCCAATCTCTCACTCTCACATATACTCACTTATATACACCAATACTCACATATACTAGTTTAAAACATATGTAGTTACTCATAAAGACACTATTGAGACAGTCATTCACTCACTAACACACCCATACACATACTCATCCACCTATACAGTCCTGCACACATGCTGTCTTCAACACATACAAACAGTGAGTCACTCATTCATGCATCTATGCACTAAGTAATACCCCCACCGAACCATACAGACACTCAGACACTCATACTGATACTCAAAAAACCAACTAATAACCCATATAGACACTCATGTAGCTACTCACCAACCCATGCAGCCACTTATACACAAAGTGAGAGACTGATACAGATATTTTCATATTTAAACATTACTCACTAACCCATGTATTCACTAAAATACACTTAGTCAGTTATACAATCAATTTTACAAAACAAAATCATCCATTTAGACACTTATATACCCATTTATTCTTCCATCGACCTTGATATATATATATAAAACATATTTAATTTTCAGAAAAACACATTCACTGGATGATGTCATCAGTGATGTCATCAGTGATGTCACTGACCATGTCATGAGTGATGTAATATGTGACGTCATCAGCAGTGCATTGCGCGCACGCGAGTTATAGTTAGCTGAACTAACTATAACGGGGGAATTTCTATGGTTTTGTACGAGTGAAATGTCCAACTAACTATAACGCCCCTGAAACCTATGGTTTTTTCAGTGAATTTCTAAGGTTTTTTAAATGCTAATTTCTAACTATAACGTGCCTGAAACCTATGGTTTTTTCAGTGAATTTCTAAGGTTTTTAAAATGCTAATTTCTAACTATAACGTGCCTGAAACCTATGGTTTTTTCAGTGAATATATATATATTTATTATACTATGTATACATGTGAAAATGTCTCGGTCCCCTGTTTGCCTCGGTGGCACGGAAAAAATGGGTGGAACTGACGTCAGCACGCAGACGAGGTTCTCTTATGGCTCCGATGACGTCATACGGTGTTGCGAGCGGAGCCGTGCTATTATGACGTCCTCGTTGACGTGGGAGAGCTAGGAAAGAATTTCCGTGGAATGCTGGTGCAGGGGATATTCACCTAAGTGTTCAGGCTAGTCCTTTGGGAGCAACTGTTTATGTTGCCACTCCAGAAACCGAAACCAGTGATCCGAGGGCAGAGGCCCTGCAGATGGCACACGAGGTGGGGTGCCCAGTCGTGTGCACCGGCGGGGCAGCGAAGTGACAAGCACCACAACCCACAAAAAAGGTAACGAGGGCACTGAATAACACAGGATCTTCTCTTTGTATCTGGCAGTAACAACGAAGTTAAAATGCCCTCGTACCAAAATGTAGAATTAGTGCTACAACGGTCTTCAAGAGGACCTGCGATGCCGCTTCTGCCTCCCGTACCCTGGAGGTGGCACATAGGTCACGCGGTACGGTCATACTGCGGTGGGACGCACACTCGTTGACCTCTCATGGCACTGCTCCACACTTCAGGGAAGACGCTTTCCATTAGCTATGTTTTCTGATGACATGTCGCGCCGGCCCCGTCCAACAACAGAACTCCTTTAGATCCAAACAGACTCTTCCACTCTCTCACCGGAAGTGAAACCAGGCCACACGGACACTTTCACAATACAACAGCCGGGAATGCACTTTTCGGTAAAAAAACACATTCCTTCCTCCTAATTAATCAAATAAACGTCTCACTGAAGAACAGGGGCCAGCTTCGATCGGTAAACAGCCGTTACAACAACTTTTTACTTTGCGATACCATTACAACGCATGCATTACCACGCATGCGTTGTACATCACGAAGTCATTACTACGCATTTTTAGAACGCATGGTCATTTACCACGCATGCCTTTACAACGAATTTTGTTGTAAAGGTATGTATGGTAAATGACCATGCGTTCTAAAAACATGTAGACGATCCATGTCGTTGTAAGGAAACAGAGGCTGTTCCGTTTCCTCACAACGACGTGCACCGCCCCTCAGAGACGACGTGAAGCAGGAACCACGAGGAGAGAGGAACCACGAGGAGTGAGAGGTAAGGGGGATTGGGCATGGGGTGGGGGTTTCTTTTCTAGGGTTTAGGGTAGTGCAGTGGTGTTTGGGTAGTGTAGGGGGTCGTGCTGGGGGTAGTGTTTTAGGGTTTAGGGTAGTGCAGTAGTGTAGGGGGTCGTGCTGGGGGTAGTGTTTTAGGCTTTAGGGTAGTGCAGTGGTGTATGGGTAGTGTAGGGGGTCGTGCTGGGTTAGTGTTTTATGGTTTAGGGTAGTGCAGTGGTGTTTGAGTAGTGTAGGGGGTCATGCTGGTGGTAGTGTTTTAGGGTTTAGGGTAGTGCAGTGGTGTTTGTGTAGTGTAGGGGTCATGCTGGGGGTAGTGTTTTATGGTTTAGGGTAGTGCAGTGGTGTTTGGGTAGTGTAGGGGTCGTGCTGGGGGTAGATTTAGGGTTTAGGGTAGTGCAGTGGTGTTTGGGTAGTGTAGGGAGTCGTGCTGGGGGTAGTGTTTTAGGGTTTAGGGTAGTGCAGTGGTGTTTGTGTAGTGTAGGGGGTAGTGCTGGGGGTAGTGTTTTAAGGTTTAGGGTAGTGCAGTGGTGTTTGGGTAGTGTAGGGGTTCATGCTGGGGGTAGTGTTTTAGGGTTTAGGGTATGGCAGTGGTATTTGGGTAGTGTAGGGGGTCGTGCTGGGGGTCGATTTAGGGTTTAGGGTAGTGCAGTGGTGTTTGTGTTGTGAGGGGGTCGTGCTGGGGGTAGTGTTTTAGGGTTTAGAGTAATGCAGTGGTGTTTGTATAGTGTAGGGGGTTTAGGGTAGTGCAGTGGTGTTTGTGTAGTGTAGGGGGTCATGCTGGGGGTTGTGTTTTAGGGTTTAGGGTAGGGCAGTGGTGTTTGTGTAGTGTAGGGGTAGTGTTTTAGGGTTTAGGGTAGTGCAGTGGTGTTTGTGTAGTGTAGGGGGTCATGCTGTGGGTAGTGTTTTAGGGTTTAGGGTAGTGCAGTTGTGTTTGTGTAGTGTACGGGGTCGTGTTTTAGGGTATAGGGTAGTGCAGTGGTGTTTGGGTAGTGTAGGGGGTCATGCTGGGGTTAGTGTTTTAGGGTTTAGGGTAGTGCAGTGGTGTTTGGGTAGTGTAGGGGGTCGTGCTGGGGGTAGTGTTTTAGGGTTTAGGGTAGTGCAGTGGTGTTTGTGTAGTGTGGGAGGTCATGCTGGGGGTAGATTTAGGGTTTAGTGTAGTGCAGTGGTGTTTAGGTAGTGTAGGGAGTCGTGCTGGGGGTAGTGTTTTAGGGTTTAGGGTAGTCCAGTGGTGTTTGTGTAGTGTAGGGAGTCGTGCTGGGGGTAGTGTTTTAGGGTTTAGGGTAGTGCAGTGGTGTTTGGGTAGTGTAGGGGGTCGTGCTGGGGTAGTGGTTTAGGGTAGTGCAGTGGTGTTTGTGTAGTGTAGGGATCATGCTGGGGGTAGTGTTTTAGGGTTTAGGGTAGTGCAATGGTGTTTGTGTAGTGTAGGGGGTAGTGTTTTAGGGTAGTGCAGTGGTGTTTGTGTACTGTAGGGGGTCGTGCTGGGTTCTAGTGTTTTAGGGTTTAGGGTAGTGCAGTGGTATTTGTGTAGGGTAGGGGGTAGATTTAGGGTTTAGGGTAGTGCAGTGGTGTTTGGGTAGTGTAGGGGGTCGTGCTGGGGGTAGTGTTTTTGAGTTTAGGGTAGTGCAGTTGTGTTTGGGTAGTGAAGGGGTCGTGCTGGGGGTAGTGTTTTAGGGTTTAGGGTAGTGCAGTGGTGTTTGGGTAGTGTAGGGGGTCGTGCTGGGGGTAGTGTTTTAGGGTTTAGGGTAGTGCAGTAGTGTAGGGGGTCGTGCTGGGGGTAGTGTTTTAGGCTTTAGGGTAGTGCAGTGGTGTATGGGTAGTGTAGGGGGTCGTGCTGGGTTAGTGTTTTATGGTTTAGGGTAGTGCAGTGGTGTTTGAGTAGTGTAGGGGGTCATGCTGGTGGTAGTGTTTTAGGGTTTAGGGTAGTGCAGTGGTGTTTGTGTAGTGTAGGGGGTCATGCTGGGGGTAGTGTTTTATGGTTTAGGGTAGTGCAGTGGTGTTTGGGTAGTGTAGGGGGTCGTGCTGGGGGTAGATTTAGGGTTTAGGGTAGTGCAGTGGTGTTTGGGTAGTGTAGGGAGTCGTGCTGGGGGTAGTGTTTTAGGGTTTAGGGTAGTGCAGTGGTGTTTGTGTAGTGTAGGGGGTAGTGCTGGGGGTAGTGTTTTAAGGTTTAGGGTAGTGCAGTGGTGTTTGGGTAGTGTAGGGGTTCATGCTGGGGGTAGTGTTTTAGGGTTTAGGGTATGGCAGTGGTATTTGGGTAGTGTAGGGGGTCGTGCTGGGGGTCGATTTAGGGTTTAGGGTAGTGCAGTGGTGTTTGTGTTGTGAGGGGGTCGTGCTGGGGGTAGTGTTTTAGGGTTTAGAGTAATGCAGTGGTGTTTGTATAGTGTAGGGGGTTTAGGGTAGTGCAGTGGTGTTTGTGTAGTGTAGGGGTCATGCTGGGGTTGTGTTTTAGGGTTTAGGGTAGGGCAGTGGTGTTTGTGTAGTGTAGGGGGTAGTGTTTTAGGGTTTAGGGTAGTGCAGTGGTGTTTGTGTAGTGTAGGGGGTCATGCTGTGGGTAGTGTTTTAGGGTTTAGGGTAGTGCAGTTGTGTTTGTGTAGTGTACGGGGTCGTGTTTTAGGGTATAGGGTAGTGCAGTGGTGTTTGGGTAGTGTAGGGGGTCATGCTGGGGTTAGTGTTTTAGGGTTTAGGGTAGTGCAGTGGTGTTTGGGTAGTGTAGGGGGTCGTGCTGGGGGTAGTGTTTTAGGGTTTAGGGTAGTGCAGTGGTGTTTGTGTAGTGTGGGAGGTCATGCTGGGGGTAGATTTAGGGTTTAGTGTAGTGCAGTGGTGTTTAGGTAGTGTAGGGAGTCGTGCTGGGGGTAGTGTTTTAGGGTTTAGGGTAGTCCAGTGGTGTTTGTGTAGTGTAGGGAGTCGTGCTGGGGGTAGTGTTTTAGGGTTTAGGGTAGTGCAGTGGTGTTTGGGTAGTGTAGGGGGTCGTGCTGGGGTAGTGGTTTAGGGTAGTGCAGTGGTGTTTGTGTAGTGTAGGGATCATGCTGGGGGTAGTGTTTTAGGGTTTAGGGTAGTGCAATGGTGTTTGTGTAGTGTAGGGGGTAGTGTTTTAGGGTAGTGCAGTGGTGTTTGTGTACTGTAGGGGGTCGTGCTGGGTTCTAGTGTTTTAGGGTTTAGGGTAGTGCAGTGGTATGTGTGTAGGGTAGGGGGTAGATTTAGGGTTTAGGGTCGTGCAGTGGTGTTTGGGTAGTGTAGGGGGTCGTGCTGGGGGTAGTGTTTTTGAGTTTAGGGTAGTGCAGTTGTGTTTGGGTAGTGAAGGGGGTCGTGCTGGGGGTAGTGTTTTAGGGTTTAGGGTAGTGCAGTGGTGTTTGGGTAGTGTAGGGGTCAACCAACATGAATTTGTCCTTGTGTGATGTAACCAATGCTCATTTAAAGCATTCCAATACCTGACCAGTCTGCACTATATAAAACTGCAAAAAAACAAAAAATAAAAAGTGTTTTGCACACTTCTGTCATTGGGCTATACGTGGGCTACCTCTGGGTGATATTTGTGCTACATTTGGTCTCTTTTTTCTCTGGTGGCCATCTTGGGAGACTTATTTGTTATGAAGTTTCCTAATTTCCTCATTTACTACAGTCTCCTCAGTAGGAAATGCTTTCAGTTTTTTACTTTGATTCCATCAAGAAGGCATTCAGATGTGTCACACATTTGTCATAAATTCAGAATGTTAGCACTCTAGTTGTTCATTAGATCACTGTAGTAAAGCTACTGCTCATCAAGGAGTTAACTGGAAGTCTACAGCTGGTATTGAAAGTGATTGTTTCAGTCTGCACGTCAGAATTTTCTAATGAAATAGAAGAGGATTTGAGATCTCACTTAAAACATGCCCTAAATTTTCTTTTTGCAGCACTAACCATAATTTCTATGGCAAAATGAACCCCCTCATTTTGTTCCTTTTTAAATTAAATGTTTTAAGTGTTACCAGTTTATTCCAATCAAGATGGCTTCAGGTGTGCCATACTTTTGTCATAAGTAAGACTGTTAGCGCTCTAGTTGTTCTTTAGAACACTCTGGGAAGCTGCAGTAGAACACAAAGGCATCAACTGACAGGCTGCTCCTGTTGAAATATAACAGGAAGATATTTGAGATCACACTTGAAACATGTCCTAATTTTTCTTTCTACAGCATTAACCATAATTTCTATGACAAAATGAACCCCATCATTTTGTTCCTTTTTAAATTAAATGTTTTAAGTGTTACCAGTTTATTCCAATCAAAATGGCTTCAGGTGTGCCATACTTTTGTCATAAGTAAGGCTGTTAGCACTCTAGTTGTTCTTTAGAACACTCTGGGAAGCTGCAGTAGAACACAAAGGAATCAACTGACAGTCTCTGCCATTGTTGGATGTACATGTTTTACTGAGAATGTCAGACTTCATTCTCGCATGACTGAGAAAGATAATGTGAATTTACAGTAAATATGCTCTCATTTTAGCTTCTGGAGCACCTTCCAAAACTGTATGGGACAAGCATGTGAAAATAGTTTTCTCTCAAACATGATTCATGATATCCCAGCAGAAGGTTTTTCACAGGGTAAAATCACCTTAGAACACACCACAATTCCTGAAATTAGTATGGTACCATCAACAAATGAATTCTAATGTAACTAAAGTCTGTTATCACCCTTTATAGTTCTCCTTTTGGTAACCCTCAAAATCTTCGATTCACTACAATGCATTTCAATGGGGTACTATCATTTATATTGGTCCCAAGATGGCTGCCAGCAATTCCAGGATGAAGTGCTGACAGCCAATCAGATCTCACGATGACATGTGTGGTTAGGCTCCGCCCAGATATATATGTGTTTTTACTTTTGATTTTCTCAGCAACTACTGAACGGATTTACACCATTTAACAAAAGGGTTCTTTCTGAACCAAGAACTACCTCTTTGCCAAATTTTGTGTAATTCCGTTCAGCAGTTCGGGCTGTAGCCGTGGCTAAAGTTTCCTATGGGAAAATGAATGGGGAAAACACGTTTTGGGACCCCCTTTTTCTCGGCCCCGCTTGACGAATCACCCCGAAACTTTCAGGGTAGGAGCGGACCGGAGCGGGCCATAAAGTTTGAAAATTTCGCGAAGATTCGTCAACCGACGCAAGAGTTATTTCAAATAGAATGTTGCGGATTTCCTATGGAAAATAGGTCCTAACTATAACTATCTACTGGCGACCGCCAGTAGATAATATATATTACCTACTGGCAGTCGCCAGTAGGTAGTTATAGTTAGGACCTAGTTTCCATAGGAAAAGCGTTTTTTGATTTGCCAATATCTTTGGCGCCATCTGATGAATCTTCGGGAATTTTTCAAAACTAATGGCCCGCTCCGGTCAGCTCCTGTCTTGAAAGTTTCAGGGTGATTCGTCAAGCGGGGGCCAAGAAAAAAGGGGGTCCCAAAACACATTTTTTCCATGTTAATTTCCATAGGAACTTTTGTCGCGGCTACAGCCCGAACTGCTGAACGGAATTACACCAAATTTGGCAGAGAGGTAGATCTTGGTCCAGAGTGCACTCTTTGCTTTAAATGGTGTAAATCCGTTCAGTAGTTCCTGAGAATTTTAAAAATAAAAAATAATGATATCTGTGACCGCGGTGGATTCGCGAACTCTACCGAGCACGAGCTTCATTTTGATTGGCTGCCGACACTTCAAACCAGGAAATGTTGGCAGCCATCTTGTGACTCGGTAAAACCGGGTCACAAGAAAACAATAAAAAAAGATTTTTAAAAAAAAGAACAGGGGGCAGGGTAGTAACACCCTGACCCCCTAGGCCTGCTCAGGGGGTACCACAGGGAACACCAGGGCCAAAAAAAGCATTTTTAAAAAAACTTTCGGCCGGAGTCGTGCAGGGTGCGTGAATCCGGCTGGAAAAAAAACAAAGTGCTTAGTTTGTTTTTAGCCTTCGTGTGGGCCAGGTCCCGGGGGCAATGTCTATTAATGTTGCGGGGGCTCACGGGAGCCCCCGCAGCCCCGGGGACCGCCAGCTCCCCGGGGATATTTATTTATTTTAGGGGGGCCTCGCGGCCCCCGAAAGCCCCGGGGACTGCCACTTCCCCGGGCTTCACTTCAATATGGGCGGGGGGCCTCATGGGCTCCCCCCAAGCCCCGGGGACTGGCAGCTCCCCGGGGCTATTTTTAAAAGTAAGTGTGGGGGGCCCGAACCCTCCCACACTGCTCCGGGGACCACCACCTCCCCGGGGCACTTTTATTGAATTGCGGGGGTCGGTTGCTGACCCCCGGCCACCTTTAAACTTGTTGGGAGGGGGGCTGCGCGGCCCCCATCCTGGAGCCCTAGATTGCCGTGGGGACCACCACCCCCCAGGGCCAGCTCCAGCAATGTCCTGGGGTACCCACCCGTGGGACATTGCAGTTTGCAATGACAGGACGGGAGCATGGCTCCCGCCCTGTCATTGCAAACTCTGCGCTGCTTCATGGAAGCGAGAGCAGGAAACCTGCTCTCGCTTCCACAAAGCAAAGCAGAATTGCTTTTGGACAAGGGGAGCTGCATGTCAGCAGCTCCCTTTGTCCAAAAGCAATGCCAGCTCCCGCAGGGACCGCAGGGGCATTGGGGCTCCCCCCGTGGTCGCCAACGTGAGGGCCGGCCCCGGGGGATGGTGTCCCCGGGGCCAAAAGTGGCCCTGGGGAGGGGGGCCACGTTGCCCCCGTCCAGGGAAAAATAAAATAGTTTTAAAGGAGGCAATGCCGCGGGGGATGGGGTTCCCGGGGCAGTAAAATCCCTTAAGGGTATATTATGAAATGGCTGGGCCTCGGGGGATGGGGTCCCCGAGGCAGAATTTGAGTTATAAGAATAGGGGCATTTTTTTTTCTTGCTTGCTTGGAGTCGCGACTCCATCACGGCTCTCAGCGCGGTCCCCCTGTGTAATCGCGTTCGGTTCGCGACTCCAAGCAAAGTTAAAAAAAGAGTATGTATGTTTTTTAAAAAGTAAGATTAACTGTTGGGTTAAAGGGTGGCTCTAAAAAGAGCCCTTGTTTTCATTATGAGTTTGCTGTAGCTACATGCAAGTGCGGATGCACAGCTTTAGGTTGTTGAGGAAGACTCTGTTTCCTTTATCTGTGAAGTGCACTCCATCACTTCTGTAGATGTCGTTCATATCAAAACGTAGATTGTTGTTGTAGATGGTCCCCATTCTATGATCTCTGACGTATGCAGAAACAGCTTTATTGACATTCTTCCTAGCTTTCTCAAACTGTGGACAGAATTGATTTGACTAGTTCCATTTCTGTCTTTGGCATATGTTAGAGTATACAGTTTGAGGCAAAAGCAACATCAACGGTGCAAAGGTGTCCTTCATTATCATTTCCAGACCTACCCCAGTCAATGTGCCTAGGTCATTGCCACCACAGTGCACAATCATAAGGTCAGGGGGTTGGAGATGAAAAAAGGTTTTAACCAAAGGCAACAATTGGTGCCACTTTAACCCTCTCTGTGCAATCCATTTAATGTCCTCATTTTCCAAAACCTAGGTCTTTGGCAATACCTCTGCGTTCAGCATACCTTTTGCACCAAAAAACATAGCTGTGCCCTACAATCCACACTGTGAGCATCTTGAAGGGATGTCTGGAAGTAATCAAAAGATGTCTGTAGCTCAGGTAGTCAGTTGGTAGAGTGAGAGGTATCTAAAATGGTGGAGAATATGCTGTTTTTTAAAAAGTTGATAAGTGATTGGCTGTTCATCAAGATTGTGCATTCAAAAATAGGATGCATGTTACTTTGCTGAGGTATCATGTTTGTGATTCATTGTTAGAAAATGTTTGAAAGGTACAGTTGATACCATAAGGTAATATTTTGCAAAAGTCAACCACACCTGCTGTATGCATTAGTAAGCTTGTGTGTGGAACTTGAAACTATGGTTAACTTGTGACCTGCCAGTACAGTTGAATGTTCCATAAACTGTTACTATGGAAACTGGCATTAAGCAGAATGGGGGAAGGGTTGAAACTTAAGTGTGGACTTAAAATGTGAAATGGATACTTAAATATAAGTGAAAATATAGTAAATTAAGGTTTTCTAAGATAGTAGTATGTGGAGAAGTAGTGTGTTGCTGAAAATCTGTACTAATATTATTAGAAATAGGTTTTTGAACTCCAGTGTGGAGTCGCGGCTCCACCGCGGTGGAATCACAACTTCAGAAAATTACAGAAGCAGTTTGGGCACCATTTGAAGACAGTTAGAAAGGGTTAATATGTCTAACCAATAGAAATGTGTTTTACAATTTGAACTAATGATGGAAGCAATGTGATTTGATACTTACATTTACTTGAGTGAAAAAAGAGAGGGAAAGTTTGCCATTTCTGGTTTCACCTTTCTGAGAGAGGTGCATTACATTTCTTGTGTGGAAAAGAAAATCTGTTAAGAGTTTCTGATATTTGGTATTCTGCAATACTACCTCAAACGTGAGTAACCAAGTTGTAAGGTGTATTATATATTATTCAGTACTGCTTTATTGTTCCTAGTAATATTTTTACTTTAAAAAAAAAAAATCCAAGTGTTGAAATTGTAAGACAAATATGATGTATGAAATATGTTATGAAATGTACAGTTAGTGTTTGTTTTTGGGAATTTAGTGAGAACTATATCTCTAGACTCATGCACTAGGTATGCAGTAATGTAAATATGCACAAGTCAGTCCTGGAGTTATGTATTCAGATGAGTGCTCGTATTTAGTTATGCAATCTAGGAGGCACTATCTATATACAGTTGTAATCCCTCAGACTTTAACCATAGATTCATGCAATCACCCAGGTACTACTATCCCATTCAAACATTCAGTCACGCACTACCCATGCTGTCATCTACTCACTCAGGTACTACTGATGCACTCATAGAATGGCCCAAGCATTACCCTTACACTCATATTTTCTCTCAGGTACTTCCTATACACTCATACAATCATGTAGTTACTACCAGTGCAGTCATAGAATTACTCAGGCAGTACCCATGCATTTTTTTATTCTTTGAAGCACTACTCATACACTCTTGTCTTCAACCATGCGTTAGCGTTGCACTCATGGTTTGTCTAAGGTATTTCCCCTGCACTGATCTAATCAACCATTCAGTACTGCTGCTCTCATGCAATCACCCAGGCAGTACACTTGCACTGAATGTTTCACTGAGGTACTATTCATTCAGTCATGCATTCTCTCAGGTACTACCCACTACCCATGTATTTTTATGTTTCTTTGATATATGATGCCACTTTTAAAAGGTACAGACACATGCATGCATGCTCTCTGGAATATGGTGAGACTTTTAACAGACACATTGAAAAAGTTGCTGCTTTGTATTTGGCTAGGCCCAACACTCTGAGTAGTTGCTGAATAGTGAAGCTGCAGCCCAAAAGTGAGGTTTAAGACTTGTTGATAGAAGGATTAGTGATTAGGTTAGTTTCTATTGGTGTATGGAAATGCATACTTGAAATATGCCACATAATTTTAAGTATCTGTTTAAAATGGAAAGTGGACTCTGTCAAGGTTAAGGAACTTTGTAGTCTTATAAGTCAAGTATGTGTCAGCTTGCACATATTTTCTTACATGTATTATTTTTGTAGAGATGGTAGAGGTATAAAACACTGATATATATGTATTTGTATGTTTCATTTACATATTATGCCATTAGGAAAAGGTACATACATATGCATGCTAGTTTTTAGGAATATAGTGAGAATTACATCTATATACTCAAGCACTAGGTGTGCACTGATGAAAAGAGGTTCATATCTCTCTTTGACTCATGAATTCAGTTAAGCATTCTTATTCGGTTATGCAATCAAGGAGGCACTATTTATACACAGTTTTAATCTCTTAGACATTAACCACACATGCATATAGTCAGCTAGACACTACTATTCCAGTGAAATATTTACTCAGCTAGTACCTATGCACTCATGTATTCACTGAGACACTACTGATGCACTTATGTAATGGTGGAAGCATTACCTTAATACTCATAGTTTCTCAGAGGTATTTCCCATACATTCATACATTCATCCAGGTACTACTTGTGCAGTGATAGAATCACACAGACAGTATGCGTACATTCATGCATTATCTCAAGCTCTACCCATACAGTCATGCAATAAACCATGCTTTAGGCTTGTAGTCATAGTTTCTGTCAGGTATTTTTGATGCATTGATGCAATCACCCTGGCAGTATTGGTGCACTCATTCAATTATTGAGGATCTACTCTAGCACTGAACTATTGACTTAGGCAGTAGCCATTTAGTGATACACTTTGTTAGGCACTACATATGAATTCATCCAATGATCCTATCATTACTCTAACATTCATCCTTTTACTTAACCACTACCATGCAGTCATGCAGTTAAGGAGAAACTACCTATACACATACTACTCCTCTTCCCTCCTTCAGCATCTCTCTAGCCTCTTTGTGCAGTTCTCTTAGTTGTTTTGCACCTCTCTTGCTCTTTCTGCACCTCTGTTGCCTCTTTCTGCACGTTACTTGTTTGTTTCTGCACTCCTCTTGGCTCTTTGTACACCCGTCTTCCCTCTTTCTGTACTTCTGTTGCCTCTTTCTGCACCCCTCTTCTGTCTTTCTGTACCCCAGTTGCCTGTTTCTACAATTCTCTTGCCTCTTTGTGCAGTTCTATTGTCTCTTTTTCCATTTCTATTATTTGTTTCTGTACCTTACTTGCATTTTTCTACAACTGTTTCCTCTTTCTGCACCTGTCTTTTTTCTTTTTGTACATCTGTTGCTTCTTCTTTCTGCATTTCTTAAATTTTTCAGTAGCTGTGTTGTTTGAGTATTTCATTTTGCTGTTTGTGAACCTTATGTTTTTTCCCTTTCTCCTTTGGGCTGTGTGACCACCTATTCTTGTGTTTCTGCAGATGTTTTGCTAATTTTTATACTTTTCTCTTCTTATGAGATATAAATGCAATAACAATTTAATTGTAATTTTGCACTTAGTTATTTTCAAAATTGAAATGTTATTAATTTTGGAATTTTAATTAATGTACTAAAATAATTAAACTATTATTTGTTTTTTAGGAAGATATTTTATTTGGATTAGAAATAAAAGATGGCAAGAAAACATGAAAAGAGAAGAGAACAAAGGAAATAGAAGTATTTAATGAAAACTAAAACGAGTGGAGTAGAAAAACACCAAAAAGATGCTGAGGATAAAGTGGCTTTTGGTAAGAGAACTAAACAATTTATTTAAAAAGTTGTGGAGAAATTGAACGATCAAAATACTAAGCAAAGGAGGAAAGAAATGTTTTGAACAAAGGAGAAGCAAATGAAGAAACACAATGGAAAAGAAGCACATGTGACAAAAAGACAGAAACAATTTAAGGACATACGGGTACGTATGTTTCGAAATAGAGTAATTCAAAATGTATTAAAAGATTGCAAAAAGTATAAAAAAAAGATCTGCAGCATATAAGAAGAAGCAACAGATTGAAAGTGTAGTAGATATTGGTTTTGAATTGAAACGGAAATTATTTATATTGGTATTGAAGAGAATGAAAACATTGAATAAAACAATGCACTTTATGAAGGAGAAAAGCAAAGGAAAAAGACTGGTTAATAGAAGTAACTTTTGCAAAGCTTTTTCTGGTGAATGGAAGCATACTTTTAGTACTGAGCCTTTTTTTTAATGAAGAAAGTTATTTTCAACAAAATACATTAGTTCACGCAGTTGATACCTGTGGTCGTTGTACGAGATAAAGGGTGGCTGTCCAATTGAAAAAGAAAAGATGGTTCCTAGAAATGCGGAACAAGTAATAGCTGAAGAAGTTCAAGGGAGATGTACACAAGCTCCAGTGTATAAGTGGGATTGTAGTAGTATTTGTAGTATTCAACAGGAATCTATTGATATATTACGAGTTTTCTTGCGACAATATGCTAAAAAAAAGTGTTAAACAGAAGATTAAGATGTTGCAAGGACTAGATCCATGTAAAGTAAGAAAATATAATAAGTTGCAGGGTCATTCTCTGGCTTGTCTTTCTTGAAAAGTGTGTAAAAGTACTTTTCATCATTTAAGAATGTTAGCAGTTAGATACAGAAATGCGGAAGTTAGTAAGAAGATTATACTACGTAAAAAGTCCTGCATTATCTTTAAGTCAAATGAACACAGCTCTTTTGCATGGTTCAGTATCGGATGTAAAAAAGGTTTGTGATGATATACAGTGTATAGTGTAGAGAAAGTGAGAGCTTGATAACTGTAGGTATTGAACAACAGTTGGAAGATATTAGTACTGAGAAGTTTGAAGAAGAAACTACAAAGTTTAAGATACTTTCATGTAAAAAAAACAATTGTTTGTATTTGTTGTCGACGTACTCACTATAGAAGTCAAACTAGGAATGTTGATGTGTATTTAAAAAGTGAAAAGGAAAATAATGATAAGTGGGAACAATTTGGTGCTTATTTGTTGGTGGAAGGTCGTTTTGAGTTGGGTACTGATCAACGTTTTTGTAAATATTGTTACAACAAATTAGAAAAGAACAAAATGCCAGCTAGAGCACTACATAACAATTTAGAGTTGGTAGCTATTCCTCCAGAACTGGTAGATTTAAATACATACGAGTCCATTCGTATTCAATCTGTGCAACCGTTTCAGGCTATTGTTCGTATGGAGCCTAAGACAGGAAAGCTGCCTCCTACAGATTTACAAAGAGGTCTGAAAGGAAGAGTTGTGTACTTACCTTTAGATTTTAAAAAAAATATTGAAACTGTTGGTATAGAGAGAGAGGAAAGTGAGCCTGTAGTTATTCTGGTTAATGGTGTACCAACAAAGAGTCAGAAAATATGGCAAGAGTTAGTAGATGTCACCAAACTTCAAAAGGCTACATTATATCTTGTACAGAACAATATTTATTATAAAACTGTAAATGTGGAAGACCAGGAAATATGTTTAGTAGAAGATACAGAAATTTCAACTGGCCAAATAGAAAAAGTGGACAAGAGCAGGAGTGAAGAGATTTACGAACATTATAGTATACATCCTTCACATTCAAAAGAAGTGATTGGAAACACTATTGAATTATTTCAAATGAAGAAAGCAAAGGGAACTCCCATGAGTGTATGGGAAAAAAGTTTGGAAGCTCATTGTTTTCCACAGCGGTTCCCCACTGGAAAAGGTGGACGATATGATGAAAGAGCAGTGCAGATTCCAGCTTCAGAATACCGGATGACAAGATTGTACTCAGAAGCTCCAAGATTTCGACAGTGCATTCCATATATATTTCATCTTCAATTTGAAAGTGACTTGTCTGGACTTTCATATGCAGTGAATCACTTATTAAAAGCAGGAGTTCATCTTACACATGTTTCTGCAAAGGAATTTATGGACAAAGTTCAACAAAGACGATCATTTAGAATCTCAGTTAATTAATTTGATGGCGTGTCAAAGTGGTACTAATGAGTATTGGTATCGTCGTCATGGAGAACTTAAATGTATGTTAAGAAACTTAGGTACCCCTACGTGGTTTGTTACACTTAGCTGTGCTGAATACACAGGGGACGATTTACTTGAATTTCTACAAGTAAATTCAAATGTAAAAACATTGAATTGAAGACAGCTGGAGAACTGTGTTTCTTGGATCCTGTAAATGTGTGCAGATATTTTAAGCATAGGTTTCAAGCTATGATGTCTTTTATCTGCAATAAAAATAATCCACCTCTTGGAGAAGTTACTGATTTCTTTTGGAAAAAGGAGTACCAAGCTAGAGGTGCTCCTCATATACACATGTTATTAAGAATCAAGGATGCACCTAAATTCAGAACCGATTCTAATGAAACTGTTTTGTCCTTTATCGAAGAGTATGTTACCTGTGCCATTCCAAAAAAGGAGGAGAAGAGAGATTAAGAGAACAAGTTTTACGTTTTCAAAGTCATCGATGTGGAAAATATTGTCGACGAAAATACAAGTCAAAGGGAAAATTTTATACAAAATGTCGTTTTGGATTCCCACGTCCAGTAATTTCAAAAGGAAGAGTCAATAGTTTTATGTCAGCAGTAAGACATACTATAACATGAAAATCTCCGAAGAATACATACAACATAAGAACTGAAGATTCAAAGTATATTAATGACTACAATCCAGTGATTTTGAAAATGTGGAATGCAAACATGGATATCCAGTATGTTGCAGATAATTCAATTGCTTTTGCTCGTTACTTTACGTCATATATAACAAAATCTGAAAAGACAGAGTTGAAGGAAATGTGGGAAGAAATTTCACAAGAGAAGAGTCTTAGTAACAAATTGTACAGCTTTAGTTTGAAAATGCTTTCACATCGAGAGATTGGATCCTATGAATGTTCAGATCGGTTGAGTTCTGCGAGTTTATATTCAAAGTCAAGAGGAATCATTTGGGTAAGTCTAGGTCTTGCGGCTACACAAAATAGAGTTTTGAAATCTCTACAAGAAATTCAATACTTAGCATTGAATGAACCAGAAAGTACAGATATTGTTAAAACAAATATGTTGGATATGTACTATCCCAAAAGGAGTTCACATCTGGAAAACGTATGTCTCTATGAAGTACTGCAACATTACAGCTTTAAAAGAAATGTTACAGAAAATATAAATGCAGAAAAATGTACAGTAATTGGATGTGATGGATGTTTCGTAAACCATGCCAAAGGAAATCTTATTAACCACAGAAAACTGAGTTGTGAAACTTCAGAAAAAAGGGAATTTTTCTATTTAGCACTACTGCAACTCTTCAAGCTTTGGCGTAGTGAAGCGGAATTACTTGGAGATTTCGACTGCTATGAAGATTCTTTTAATGCATGTAAAGATAACATTCAATGCACAATTTTCCCTACTTATCTACAAAAGTTAAATGAAGAGATTGAACAAGAAACTAAAATTGCAGCTGAAATAGCTAGAGACAGTTCTCAAGATAGTCAGAGTTCTGCTCCACTAAGTCAAGATCCACTAGGACAACCAATTATTGAAAATGAAGCAGCAATAGCCATGAATGAAGTAGAAACGACAATGCAACAAGCACAACAGGATATTATTGATTTGAGAAAGTTGGAAGAACAACTAAATATTGAACAAAGAGAAATATATGAGCAAGTGACACTACAGATACAGCATGGTTTGTACATGAAAAAAAGATTGCCAATGCACATCATTTAAATGTATTTGAATGTACATCAGTGGTGAAGCTGAAACTGGAAAATGTTTCTTAATTAAAATTTTCGGCAACTAAGTAACTTGTTTACAAACGAAAACATAGCACCTGAAATAATGTACAAAAAAATTGGAGAAAAGAAGTCTATAGTTTGCCTAATGCCTACACTGCAAGAGTGTTCTACATTCAATCAAGAACTTTTGAAATTGGAAAAACAACCAATAGTGAAAATGGAAGCTCTTGATAAAATGGAACACGAAGGAGTTACTATTCTTTTCTCAGAGAAATTACAGTCAAAATTGGTTTCTTTGGAAAAGTCTGTGTCTAAGACTGCAGGTTTAGAAAAGACTTTATATGTATGTGTAAACTGTGGGGTAATTTTACAGTGTAATTTGGATGTAGAGAAAGGTTTAGTAATTGGAGCAATGGGAAAGTTGTTGATTTTGTAAATTTTCAGAACAGAGATGGAATTGAATTTTTGAAGATTAAATTTGATCAGATTGAAGAGGTAAAACAGATTGGACATTGTGCTGTTCGTTTTTTGCTTGTAAAAGACGTGTATGTTCGTAGAAAACAGTTTCCTCTTTCTTTAGCATATGCAGTAACTATTCATAAATCGCAAGGTTTAAGTGTAGACAGTGCTTTGGTAAATATTGGAAGTACAGTGTTTAAAGAGGGCATGGTATACGTTGCATTGTCTCGAGTAAGAACATTATCTGGTTTGTATTTGATTGATTTTGATGAGAAAAAGATTAGTGCTGATGCAAATTGTGTAAGAGAGTACAATCGGTTAAGAAGACTTTATGCTCCTAGCTTAGGTGAATATCCTGTATATGAGAAACGTGTAGTGTGTTCAAAATGGAAATATGACAAACATTCTACTGAGATTCAAAAAAAGAAAACAATTCAAGAGAATCATGGAGGTGCAAAGTAAATGAAAATGGACACTGTTGATGATATTGTAGGATACCAGTTAGAAAATAGTTCAGGTATCAACTGCTATGCTAATGTAATTGTGAATGCTGTGTTTTATCTAGAAGATCATCATCATGAAATAATGGAAAATCGAGAAAAAAGATTCTGTTCTTTACTACATTATACTTTTCAAAAGTTGGTAACTGATAGAAGTGAAATCCATACTGCTTCTGGTATTCGGCATCTTTTGGATATATGTACTGGTTCTTCGCAATTTACACTAAATATACAACAAGATGCACAAGAATTTCTTATGTTTATGCTTGGAGGTTTGGAAGATGAAGGAACAGAAATTGAAAATTATTTGGACTAAGTTACAGTCGGGATCATAAATGTGAAGAGTGTTCATTTTCTTCTACCACTGAAATAGACACTGAACGATTCATATACTTGATGATACCAGATTGCAAATCAGTGTCTTTTAACAAATTAGTAAAAACAGATAATCAAGATATGAAATGTTCTCATTGTAAATCAGAAATGTTGTCAACATTATATATACAAAGATTTGGAAAATACGTCATTATAATGCTACAACGTTGTAGAGCAAATGGAAGAAAATTGGAAACCAAAATTAAAACTTTTGTGGCAAGTCAAGTATCAATTTCAGGAAGAACTTTTAAAGCTGTGGCTATTGTTTTCCATGATGGACCTACTACAACATCTGGACACTATACTGTGTATTTAAAGTGCAATAAAGGATGGACACAATCCAATGATGCCCATTTGGAATTCAAATGTAGGTTGCCTTACACATTACCAAATTCATATCGGATATTTTTGATGCCAAAGTTTTGAAAACATCATTCGGCCTATTGGGAAGATGTGAATACAAATTAACGAGTTTATTTTGGATGTTTTCTATGCAAAAGTTTCAGAAACATTATTCGGCCTATTGGGAAGATGTGAACAATTAGTGTATGGATTGTTTGTGCTAATTCATATTGCATTTGGAAAATTGTGTTTAGAAAGAAGTAGTTTATATATTTGTTCTCTATATTATACGAGATGTAAATGAGAGTGTACATTTTACAAAATGTACTTGAGACAAATAAAAGACTAAGGGGCCGATTCCGATCTCGGCCGGTAGGGCTCCGAATCGGATTCGGATTTACCGGATCCGATTCGGAGCCCTGTTTCCCGACCGAATCGTACGCGGGTCCGGCCGAGCGAGTACGATGCAGGCACCCGCGAAAACTCCGACCGACTCGAACGCGGCCTCAACACGCTCCGACCGACTCGCATGGACACGACTCGCACCGCGCTATGGAGACGTTTCCCGGCCGGGTAAGTACGATGCGCGCCGCGAGCAGTCCGATCGACTCGCGCCCGTCCGGCTCGAAAAAGCTGTCGGAGCCGGACTTTGGGGGTCCGCGTCGGACCCCCTGTACGCGTAGGCGCGCGAGTCGCACACAGGGGGACCCATGGGTCCCCCTACCTGTGCGTGTACGGCGCAAATCGCTTCGCCGCGT
Organism: Calotriton arnoldi; assembly: GCA_963921515.1. Classification (NCBI taxonomy): domain Eukaryota; kingdom Metazoa; phylum Chordata; class Amphibia; order Caudata; family Salamandridae; genus Calotriton; species Calotriton arnoldi. The sequence continues at coordinate 815,133 of CAWUFW010008803.1, read as the reverse complement.
ACACGCTGTAGGGGCGCCCTTGTCCGCCTCGCACCCATTGAGTCAATGGGAGCCCGCGTACGCGTTGTACGACAGGCTCCCATTGACTTCAATGGGAGTCCGACCGACTCGAGTCCGATGGCATGCGTGCGCATCGTACTCGTTCGGTCGGACTGCCAGAGTCCGATTCGGTCGGAAATCTCTCCGGGTCCGGCTCGGTCGGAGAGATTTCCGGCCCGAATCGGAATCGGCCCCTTAATGTAGTTGAAGAATGTAATTAAGAAACTGTAGATAGGTAAACACATAGTTACACATGTTCTAAATAATGTTCAATGCTGATTTTTTTTTTTTTTTTAACAATCTCGTTGATTGTTTTTTTCCCCGCTGTTGTATGATGATCTACATTGAAATCACTGTGTGTGGTGAAATTCAGTAGAATCTGAAAACAGCAAAGAGGGAAACTGAAAATGTTATGTAATTCAAAAATGATGGTGTGTTCTTAAAAGTATAATATTATATTCAATAACAGTTTTTATTCTTTTTTACAGAAGGTAATGGTGAAGTTTGAAAAGATTTTAAATTCAGTTTACAGCAAAACTACTGTAAAATAATTCCACTGAGTTTTGTATCTACATTAGTAAAAAAGGTAATAAGAAATAATGTAATAAGCATGATAATGTCAAATAATGTTTCGAGCCACTTTTACGGCACTCATCCATTCCTTCAAACACTACCCATGCAGTCAGGCACTATTCCCACACTCATTTAATTTACCCAGGCACTGCCCATATAGTGGTACAATCACCAAGGCACTACCCATGCACTTATGCAATCACTCACACACTATCCATATACTTATCCATGCACTCAGGCACTACCTCTGCAGTCATACAATCATGCAGGCATTACCTATGCACTAATGCAATCACCCAGGCACTACCTATGCACTCATGCAATAACCCAGGCACTACCCTTGCACTCCTTCAATCACTCAGGCTGTACCCATGCACTCCTCCAATAACCCAGACATTACCCCTGCACTCATGCAATCACCCAGGCATTACCCATGCACTCCTTCAATCACTCAGGCAGTACCCATGCACTCCTCCAATCACCGAGACATTACCCCTGCACTCATGCAATTACCAAGGCATTACCCATGCAGTCCTTCAATCACTCAGGCAGTACCCATCCTCTTCTCCAATCACCCAGACATTACCCCTGCACTCATGCAATCACCTAGGCATTACCCAAGCACTCCTTCTATCACCCAGCCACTACCCATGCATTTATAAAATCACCCAGGCACTACCCTTGCACTCCTCCAATCACCCAGGCACTACCTCTGCACTCATACAATCACTGAGGCACTACCTATGCACTCATGCAATAACCCAGGCACTACCCTTGCACTCCTCCAATCACCCAGGCACTATCTATGCACTCCTTCAATCACTGAGACATTACCCCTGCACTCATGCAATCACCCAGGCATTACCCATGCACTCCTTCAATCACTCAGGCAGTACCCATGCACTCCTCCAATTACCCAGACATTACCCCTGCACTCATGCAATCATCCAGGCATTACCCGTGCACTCCTTCAATCACTCAGGCAGTACCCATGCACTCATCCAATCACTGAGACCTTACCCCTGCACTCATACAATCACTGAGGCACTACCTATGCACTCATGGAATAACCCAGTCACTACCCTTGCACTTCTCCATTCCCCCAGGCACTATCCATGCACTCATGCAATCACCCAGTCACTACCCATGCACTCATGCAATCACCCAGGCATTACCCATGCACTCCTTCAATCACTCACGCAGTACCCATCCACTGCTCCAATCACCCAGACATTACCCCCGCACTCATTCAATCAGCTAGGCATTACCCATACACTCTTTTTATCACCCAGCCACTACCCATGCACTTATAAAATCACCCAGGCACTACCCTTGCACTCCTGCAATCACCCAGGCACTACCTCTGCACTCATGCAATCACCGAGGCACTACCTATGCACTCATGCAATAACCCAGGCACTACCCTTGCACTCCTCCAATCACCCAGGCACTACCCATGCACTCATGCAATCACCCAGGCATTACCCATGCACTCCTTCAATCACTCAGGAGGTACCCATGCACTCCTCCAATCACTCAGACATTACTCATGCAATCACCAAGTCATTACCTGTGCACTCAAGCAATAACCAAGGTACTACCCTTGCACTTTTCAAATTATCCAGGCACTATCCATGCACTCCAACTATTACTCAAGCATTACCCATGCACTCACAAAATCATCCAGGCATTACCCATGCATTCATGCAATCATTCAGACACTATACAAGTAGTCCTACAATCACGCAGGCAGTATCCTTGCACTCATGCAATCACTCAGGTAATTTTTCTATTTTTAACCAATATATGTGGTTCCATAAGAACTGGATTTTTTTTTTTAAACAATGTTAAAAAAAAAAATGTATTTTTTAATGATTTTTTCTTTTTTTGGGTGTTTTTGACTTTTTTTTTCAAACAAAACAAAATTGAAGAATCCAAATGAACTGTTTGAGATAAAAAAGGGAAAGAAAATTTGGGAGCACATAAATTTTTTTTTTAACATTTATGTGCTTTAATTGCATTGGTAATAACGTCATTGCACTGCTCCCCGATGCAGAGTTTTGCATCACATCAGTGATGTCATTTGAGATGTCATCAGTGATGTCAACAGTGATGTCACTGACCACGTCATGAGTGATGTAATATGTGACGTCATCAGCAGTGCATTGCGGGGGCGCGAGTTATAGTTAGCTCAACTACCTATAACGGCCGAATTTCTCTGGGTTTTTACGAGTGAAATGTCCAACTAACTATAACGTCCCTGAAACCTGTGTTTTTTTGTGTGAATTTCAAAGGTTTTTTAAATGCTAATTCCTAACTATAACGTCCCTGAAACCTCTGTTTTTTTTTGTGAATTTCTAAGGTTTTTTAAATGCTAATTTCTAACTATGCCTACAGAGGTAGGACATGTGCAGAAAGAGAAAGAAAGGCGCAGAAAGAAGCAAGAGAAATGCAGAAAGAGGCAACAAAAGTCCAGAAAGACAAAGAAAGGTGCAGAAAGAAGCAAGAGAAATGCAGAAAGAGGCAACAGAAGTCCAGAAAGACGAAGAAAGGTACACAAAGAACCAACAGAGGAGCAGAAAGAGGCCTTGTTGCAAAGTCATCTTGTGCCCCCAACTTTTTGCTGACGAGTACTGGTGGTAACTGACTCGGACTAACCAGGCCCAGAGCCAGTGCAATGCTAAAAGACACTTAGAATACAGTGAAAACACCTACATACACTAGGGAACACTATGCGTTGGGGTACCCCTGTGATTGGCATGACCTCCTCTGTAAGGCCCTAGTACATAATAGGGCAGGGGGATTAAAACTACCTCTAAGTCAGAGGTACAGAAAGATGCTTCTTTAAGTAGTAGTCACGTTTGCAGAGGGGTGGAGAAAGGGTGCTGGGCCTCCGACCAGCGCTTCAGGAATTCCGCTGCATAGGACTTAGAGGAGGTACTAGGAGGGCTTATTGGCACCCAAAGTCCCTCAGGAGTAAATTGGACTTCATCCCCCATCCCGAAGTCTGCCAGGAGGCGCGTTTGCAGAGTGGTGGAGAAAGGGGGGCATGTCCTCCGAAGACGTCTTAGCAATCCTACTGTGTGGGACTTACTGGAGGTAACAAGAGGGGTAGTTGGCCCCCAAGGACAACCTTGGGGGCCAACTACCCCTCCTATTAACTCCAGTAAGTCCCACACAGCAGGATTGCTAAGTTCTCATAGCAAGCCACGCCCCCTTTGCCCACCACTCTGCAAACGTGATCCCTGGCGCGCTCTTGGATGGGGATTGAAGTCCCCTTCGCTGCTGGGGGTCCTTTAGGGGCCAACTAGCCTACCTCTTACCTCCAGTAAGCCCCACACAGTGGGATTGCTGACAGCTGGACAAAGGCCACGCCCCCTTTCCCCACCACTCTGCAAACGCACCCCCTGGCACGTTGTAAGTTGGAAAATTAAGTCCCCATGAATACTGAGGGTCGCTGGGGGCCAACTAGCCCACCAGGTACCTCCAGTAAGCGCCACACAGCTGGTTTGCAGAGATGTGGTCCGAGGACACACCCCCTTTTTACACCACTCTGCAAACTCAGCTCCTGGTGCACTGCTGCTCGGGGGATGAATTCACTTGTGTCCTGAGGTCCTCAGGACACAAGAGGACCTCATCACCCCACCAGCAGTGCACCCAGAGGCACGTTTGCAGAGTGGTGTAAAAAGGGGCGTGACCTCAGGCCACCTCTGCAATCCAGCTGTGTGGTGCTTACTGGAGGTACCTGGTGGGCTAGTTGGCCCCCTAGGGAAACCTAGCAAACCTATACATTTTTGAAAACTAGACACCCAGGGGAATCCAGGATGGGGTGACTTGACTGGCTCTCACCAGGTTCTGTTACCCAGAATCCCTTAGAAACCTAAAAAATTGTCAAAAAAAACAAATTTTTCTCACATTTCTGTGGTGGAAAGTTCTGGAATCTGCGTGGATCAACAAAATTCCACCCACCCCGCTTTCCCCAAAGTCTTTCGAGAAAAATGGTACCTCACTTGTGTGGGTAGGCCTAGTGCCCGCGACAGTAAACGGACCAAAACGCAACGTGGACACACCACACTTTCACAGTGAAAAAGGACCCTTTTTTTGCAAAGTGCCTAGCTGTAGTTTTTGTACCCTAGCTCTGCCGGCACCTAGGGAAACCTAGCAAACCTATACATTTTTGAAAACTAGATACCCAGGGGAATCCATAATGGGGTGACTTGACTGGCTCTCACCAGGTTCTGTTACCCTGAATCCCTTGTAAACCTAAAAAATTGTAAAAAAAAAAACACATTTTCCTCACAGTTCTGTGTTGGAAAGTTCTGGAATCTGCGTGGATCCCCAAAATTCCACCCACCCCGCGTTCCCCCAAGTCTTTCAAGAAAAATGGTACCTCACTTGTGTGGGTAGGCCTAGTGCCCGCGACAGGAAACGGCGCAAAACGCAACATGGACACACCACATTTTCACAGTGAAAAATGACCCTTTTTTTGCAAAGTGCCTAGCTGTAGTTTTTTAACCCTAGCTCTGCCGGCACCTAGGGAAACCTAGCAAACCTATACATTTTTGAAAACTAGACACCCAGGGGAATCCAGGATGGGGTGACTTGACTGGCTCTCACCAGGTTCTGTTACCCAGAATCCCTTGCAAACCTAAACAATTATCAAAAAAACACATTTTTCTCACATTTCTGTGGTGGAAAGTTCTGGAATCTGCGTGGATCAACAAAATTCCACCCACCCCGCTTTCCCCAAAGTCTTTCGAGAAAAATGGTACCTCACTTGTGTGGGTAGGCCTAGTGCCCGCGACAGTAAACGGACCAAAACACAACGTGGACACACCACACTTTCACAGTGAAAAAGGACCCTTTTTTTGCAAAGTGCCTAGCTGTAGTTTTTGTACCCTAGCTCTGCCGGCACCTAGGGAAACCTAGCAAACCTATACATTTTTGAAAACTAGATACGCAGGGGAATCCATAATGGGGTGACTTGACTGGCTCTCACCAGGTTCTGTTACCCTGAATCCCTTGTAAACCTAAAAAATTGTTAAAAAAAACACATTTTCCTCACAGTTCTGTGTTGGAAAGTTCTGGAATCTGCGTGGATCCCCAAAATTCCACCCACCCCGCGTTCCCCCAAGTCTTCCAAGAAAAATGGTACCTCACTTGTGTGGGTAGGCCTAGTGCCCACGACAGGAAACGGCGCAAAACGCAGAGTGGACACACCACATTTTCACAGTGAAAAATGACCCTTTCTTTGCAAAGTGCCCAACTGTAGTTTTTGAACTCTAGCTCTGCCGGCACCTAGGGAAACCTATCAAACCTATACATTTTTGAAAACTAGACACCCAGGGGAATCCAGGATGGGGTGACTTGACTGGCTCTCACCAGGTTCTGTTACCCAGAATCCCTTGCAAACCTAAAAAATTGTCAAAAAAACACTTTTTTCTCACATTTCTGTGTGGGAAAGTTCTGGAATCCACGTGGATCCACAAATTTCCTACCACCCAGTGTTCCCTCAGGTCTCCCGATAAAAATGATACCTCACTCGCATGGGTGGGTCAAGTACCCGCGACAGGCAAGGGTCCAAAACGTATTGAGGAGACATCAAAATGACCAATCACAAAACAACCTGGTTTTGCAAGGGGAGTCACCTGGGTTTTTGGCCCCGGGCTCGTTGGCCTTCTTGGGAAACCTACCAAATCCACACATTTCTGAGAGCTAGACAGCCAGGGGAGTCCAGCAAGGTATGGCTTGCATGGGTCCCCCAACGTTTTCCTACCCAAAATGCCTTGCAAACCTCAAATTTAGCTGGAAAAATCACTTTTTTCTCAAATTTCTGTGTGGGAAAGTTCTGGAATCTACGTGGATCCACAAATTTCCTGCCATCCATTGTTCCCCCAGGTCTCCCGATAAAAATGATACCTCACTCGCGTGGGTGGGTCAAGTACCAGCAACAGGCAAGGGCCCAAAATGTATTGAGGAGACATCAAAATGGCCTATCACAAAACAACCTGGTTTTGCAAGGGGGTCACCTGGGTTTTTGGCCCCGGGCTCGGCGGCCATTTTGACAAACTACCAAACCCACACATTTCTGAAAACTAGACACCCGGGGGAGTCCAGCTAGGTATGGCTTGCGTGGATCCTCCAACGTTTTCCTACCCAGATTGCCCTGCAAACCTCAAATTTAGCTGAAACAAATCACTTTTTTCTCAAATTTCTGTGTGGGAAAGATCTGGAATCCACGTGGATCCACAAATTTCCTACCACCCAGCGCTCCCCCAGGTCTCCCGATAAAAATTATACCTCACTCGCATGGGTGGGTCAAGTACCCGCGACAGGCAAGGGCCCAAAACGTATTGAGGAGACATCAAAATGGCCTATCACAAAACAACCTGGTTTTGCAAGAGGGGTCACCTGGGTTTTTGGCCCCGGGCTCGGTGCCATCTTGGAAAACTACCAGACCCACACATTTCTGAAAACTAGACACCGGGGGGAGTCCAGCGAGGTATGGCTTGCGTGGATCTCCGAACGTTTTCCTACCCAGAATGCCCTGCAAACCTAAAATTTAGCTGAAAAAACACATTTTCCACATATTTTTGGGTGGAATCACCGTGCCGGTACAAATGTCCTACCCCACAGCGTTCCCCCCAGTCTCCCGAGTAAAATGATACCTCACTTCTGTAGGTGGGGCAACGGCCTGTGACTGGGAAGAACCCAAAACATAGGGAATAAGGGTATAGCACAGAGAATTCTAAGCGCTACACTTTGTTTAAAAATAAGTTTTTAGCCAATTCTGCATTTGACACCCACACAAGTGAGGTATCATTTTACTCGGGACACTAAGGAGAACTCTGTGGGGTAGAACATTTGTGCCACCACGGTGATTCCACACAAAAATATGTGGAAAATGTGTTTTTATCAGCTAAATTTGAGGTTTGCAGGGGATTCTGGGTAGGGAAACGTTGGGGGATCCAAGCAAGCCATACCTCATTGGACTCCCCAGGGTATCTAGTTTTCAGAAATGTGTGGGTTTGGTAGGTTTCCCTAGATGGTGGCGAGCCCGGGGACAAAACCCCAGGTGCCCCCCCCAAAACCAGGTAGTTTTGTTATAGGTAATTTTGAAGTCTCCACAGTACGATTTGGGCCATTTCCTGTTGCAGCCACTATGCCTACCCACACAAGTGAGGTACCATTTTTATCGGGAGACCTGGGGGAACGCTGGGTGGTAGGAAATTTGTGTCAGCCCGGTGAACCTACAACTTTCCCATACAGAAATGTGAGAAAAACTTGATTTTTTCAACAAAATTTGAGGTTTGCAGGGGATTCTGGGTAGGGAAATGTTGGGGGACCCACGCAAGCCATACCTTGCCAGACTCCCCCGGGTGTGTAGTTTTCAGAAATGTGTGGGTTTGGTAGGTTTCCTTAGGTGGCCGCCGAGCCTGGGGCTAAAAACTCATGGGACCCACCTTGCAAAACCAGGTTGTTTTGTGATTGGTAATTTTGATGTCGCCTCAATAGGTTTTGGGCCCTTGCCTGTCACGGGTACTTGACCCACCCATGCGAGTGAGGTACCATTTTTATTGGGAGACCTGGGGGAATGCTGTGTAGAAGGAAATTTGTGGATCCACGCAGATTCCAAAACTTTCCCACACCGAAATTTGAGAAAAAAGTGATTTTTTTCATCTAAATTTGAGGTTTGCAGGGGATTCTCAGTAGGGAAATGTTTGGGGACCCACGCAAGCCATACCTTGCTGGACTCCCTAGGGTGTCTAGTTTTCAGAAATGTGTGGGTTTGGTAGGTTTCCCTAGATGGCCGCCGAGCCCGGGACCAAAAACTCATGGAACCCCCCTTGCAAAACCAGGTTGTTTTGTGATTGGTAATTTTGATGTCGCCTCAATAGGTTTTGGGCCCTTGCCTGTAGCGGGTACTTGACCCACCCACACAAGTGAGGTACCATTTTTCTCGGAAGACTTTGGGGAATGCGGGCTTGGTGGAATTTTGTGGATCCATACAGATTCCAGAACTTTCCACCACAGAAATATGAGGAAAATGTGTTTTTTTGACAATTTTGAGGTTTGCAAGGGATTCTGGGTAACAGAACCTGGTGAGAGCCAGACAAGTCACCCCATCCTGGATTCCCCTGGGTGTCTAGTTTTCAAAAATGTATAGGTTTGCTAGGTTTCCCTAGGTGCCGGCAGAGCTAGGGTTCAAAATCGACAGCTAGGCACTTTGCAAAAAAAGGGTAATTTTTCACTGTGAAAATGTGGTGTGTCCACGTTGCGTTTTGGGCCGTTTCCTGTCGTGGGCACTAGGCCTACCCACACATGTGAGGTACCATTTTTCTTGGAAGACTTTGGGGAATGCGGGTTGGGTGGACTTATGTGGATCCACGCAGATTCCAGAGCTTTCCACCACAGAAATGTGAGGAAAATGTGTTTTTTGGGACAAATTTTGAGGTTTGCAAGGAATTCTGGGTAACAGAACCTGGTGAGAGCCAGACAAGTCACCCCATCCTGGATTCCCCTGGGTGTCTAGTTTTCAAAAATGTATAGGTTTGCTAGGTTTCCCTAGGTGCCGGCAGAGCTAGGGTTCAAAATCGACAGCTAGGCACTTTGCAAAAAAAGGGTAATTTTTCACTGTGAAAATGTGGTGTGTCCACGTTGCGTTTTGGGCCATTTCCTGTCGCGGGCACAAGGCCTACCCACACATTTGAGGTACCATTTTTCTCGGAAGACTTTGGGTAATGTGGGGTGTGAGAAGTTGGCCTGGCATATGCTGTCCACTAATTATAGTGGGCACTTTGCACCAGTCCAAACAACCCCTTATTGGAGATAGGTTAAAGACAACCTTTATTGAAAGCTATCCTAGTGGTAGCTATGGAGAGCAGCCTTCAGGCTAAGTCTTGAAGGAATGTAAAGCAGCTTGTTTTACCAGTCTATAATCTCTTGAGTGACCAAATGAAAGAGCACCACACCAGGTATATATTCAAAATATATGTATTTATTACTAAACACACCCCTCTAGTCTCTTTATGAGGCTAGAGTTCAAGTACATAAGTTATAAGTTATTTAAACACAGTAATAGCACAAATACACGTTTGGGCCCTAGGGGCGTACCAAACCATACACCAATAAAGTGGTATAAGAACCACGACTGAGCTAGACACTAGGCCTAGAGCCTCTAGAAGTGCTTGGACCACAAGGAACCACCCAAGGTAGTGACACAGGGGACCCACGGGGGACGCGTGCAGTGTAGTAACACAGCCGCAAATCGCCGTTAACTTCTATGGAGAAAGTCGCAGTTGGGAATTTAAAGAAAAGGACACTTAAAGAAGGACTTGGAGCAAACCCTTTGAGAACTAGGTCGTTCTAGAGTCTCTACCCACGGGAGCACCGGAGTACTCTTGTTACCTCACCCAGGGAAGCCGGGTGCATAGGTGCCTTTCGGGGTCGGGTTTCGTCGTCGATTTGAATGGCGATCTGCTGCAAAGTGCTGCTGGCGACCAAGTGAAAAGTGTCCGGGTGGATCCAAGGGTGGATCGGAGATCTGAAGAACCTGAAAGCAGAGGGGACAGTGTCTGGGTCACTAGCCAGTGACCAGGAAGGCGATGAGCAGATGCCCACCGATGTCGAGTGCTTGAGGTAGGTTGACGGTCGTCTTGACTCTTCAGCCACGAGGTCCAGGAGGTGTTGTCGGCGACCAGGAGCAGGATTCGGGCTGGTACACGATGTCTGTCGAGTGCTGAGGTGTCGGCGACCGGATTGGACCCAACAAGCCTTGGCAACGGCAAGTCTCGATGAAGATGAAGATTGACGATTGTGCAGACCAGCAAGGTCAGAGGAACTCACCCAGCAAGGGTAAGTGAGGGCAAGCCTGGAGCAACCAGGGAGCCCAAGTAGAAAAAGATTGGCCTTTGTGAAGGGCTACTAGCCAACGGGCTAGCGACCGCGAAGGAGCCTCGAGACGGTGCACGTGGAGCTGGCTCACAGGACACTCATGGAGTGGAGGCCAGTGATCTTCGGTGCAGTTGGTGCTGGAGGCTGGGGCTACTCGGAGACCAAAGCACGACTTCGTGGGAGACCCAGAAGAGGATGCACTTGCAAATGCGTGCGGTGTCCAGGGGTCACGGTTCCACGTTACCCACGACAGCTACGGGCCTCAGCTTTGCTGGGGACTCAGGGCAGCCTCGGGGAAGTCTGGAAATCCACCTCTGGTGATGCAAAGACTTCGGCGTCCGACGGGAGCTTCAGCGATGCAGACCGGACAATTGCTTCTTTGGTGCCTGCCAAGCAGGGGAGTCACTCCTTGACCCCAAGGGAGATTCTTCTGTCCTCTAATCTTTAAGTAGAGCGTCGAAGGTCCAGGATTCTGTGTCAGAGTTTCGTCCAGGGATAATCTAAAGTCCTAAGGACTGGGGTCCCATACTTATACTAAGTTTAGGGGTTGGACTTACTCTGTGGTCCCACCTATGGGTGGGTCAGGGCAGAGGGGTGGCTACACCCCTTTCCCTTTGTCCAGTTCGCGCCAAAGCAGGGGCTGGAAGCCCCTGATCCGGTTTGAACTGGGGTATGCACAGGGACACCAAATGTGCCCCCAGTGCAGGACTTCAAAGCACCCGAGAGTGCTCCCGCCCAGCCCCAATACACACTATCCTGTCTGGGGAGGTGGTCACACCTCCCTGGGACAGGAAACCTATTGTCCAGGCCTCCCCTGCCGGAGTTTCGGTCAGCAGCAGGAGGCCAGACTCGTCTCTGTGGCAGCGGCATCCATTTTGTGATGCCAGGGCTTGGAAAGTTACCCCCCCCCGCCACCAGAACTGGCAGGGGGGTAGTATTCCAAGATGTTTGACACCAAACACGACATGTTTCCGTGCAGCCATCCCAAAGTTAGCATTTAACGCGAGGTTATAATGCGCTTAAGAGTATATGGTCAGGCTGCACTACAAACAGCATCAGAGAAGGGTCTCCGAACGCTGCAGAGGGGCCCTGCTCATGCAGGGGCACCCTCTCACATAGGAACCACGCACTCTGCCTTCAGGATTGATAAGGCCTGCCATAGGAGTGACTTATAGGTTTATATGTGTGTAAGTATATAGTGATATAGGTAGCCTATATCACAATAAGGGGTGCATGCACCACCTTACCCAGGCTGCAGTAGCAGACCTGTGGTGTCAGTTTGGATGGCCTTCCAGGGGTGGCACAATACATGCTGCAGCCCCTGGTAGGCCTCTGAGGTACCTGTGCCCTGGGTACATAGTATACCATATACTAGGGACTTATAAGGGCACTCCAGATTCCAATCAGAGATGTGCCTAAGGCATATGGAAACCATTTTAGAGGGGAAGCAGCTAGGCTGGGGTTCTGATTAGCAGGGCCCCAGCCAGACTAAGGTCGAAAAACAGTGAAGCATCAGCAAAAAGTGGGGGTACCCATGTGAAGCAGATCCTACTCTCCTACATGGGGTGGGTGGAATTTTGTGGATCCACGCAGATCCCAGAACTTTCCATCACAGAATTGTGAGGAAAAAGTGTTTTAAAAAAAATAAGTTTGAGGTTTGCAAGGGATTCTGAGTAACGGAACCTGGTGAGAGGCACACAAGTCACCCCATCCTGGATTCGCCCTTGGTGTCTAGTTTTCAAAAATGTACAGGTTTGCTAGGTTTACCTATGTGCCGGCTGCGCTAGGGCCCAAAATCCACAGGTAGGCACATTGCTAAAAACAAGTCTGTGCCTAGTAGGCTTTCTGCCGCCCTGGGGGGAGATCGGGGGGGAGGGTTGCCCCGATATGCCCCCAAGGGGGGCAGAATGACTGTGGCTATTTTTCTGGTGGTGGGGGCATTGGTATGCCCATTCTGGGCAGCCCCCACCCCCACACATAAAGAAAGCCAGCGTAATCGCTGGCGCCTATTGGGCTTTCTGCCCCCCCCGGGGGCAGATTAGGGGCCACTGCCCCCATCCGCCCCCTGGGGGGGCAGAAAGACTGTGGCATTTGTTTGGGGAGATGTGGGCATTGGCATGCCCATTCTGGGCTGACCTCACCCCTGAATTAAAAAAAATCCTGAGGCCTAGTGGGCTTTCTGCCCTCGGGGGCAGATAAGGGGCTATTGCCCCAATATGCCTCCGGGGAGGGGCAGAAAGACTGTGGTAATTGTTTTTGGGGTGGGGGCATTATCATGCCCATTCTGGGCAGCCCCCACCCCTACATTATAAAAAAAATAAAAGAATCCCTGGTTTCTAGTGGGCTTTCTGCCCCCCGGGGGGCAGATTGGGGGATACTGCCCCCGTCTTCCCCCTGGGGGGCAGAAAGACTGACATTTCTCTGGAGGGGGGTGGGGGCATTTTCTTGCCCTTTTTGGGCAGCCCCCGCCCCCAACATCAATAAAAAAATAATCCCTGGTTTCTAGTGGGCTTTCTGCCCCCAGGGGGCAGATTGGGGGCTACTGCCCCGACAGCCCCTGGGGGGCAGAAAGACTGACATTTCTCTGGTGGGGGGACATTGGCATGCCCTTTTGGGCAGCCCCACCCCAACGTCAATAAAAAAATCCCTGTTTTTAGTGGGCTTTCTGCCCCCAGGGAGCAGATTGGGGCTACTGCCCCCATCTGCCCCCAGGGGGGCAGAAAGACTGACATTTCTGTGTGGGGGTGGGGGCATTGCCATGCCCTTTTTGGGCAGCCCCCACCCCAACATCAATAAAAAAAAATCCCTGGTGTCTAGTGGGCTTTCTGCCCCCCGGGGGGGCAGATTGGGGCCTACTGCCCCGTCTGACCCCTTGGGGGGCAGAAAGACTGACATTTCTCTGGGGGGGTGGGGGCATTGGCATGCCCTTTTTGGGCAGCCCCCACCCCAACGTCAATAAAAAAAAAAAAAATCCCTGGTGTCTTGTGGGCTTTCTGCCCCCCAGGGGCGGCAGAAAGACTGTTGTGCCCAAAATAAAATGGGGGAGCAAAGGCCCTTGCCCAAGGGGCCGCTCCCCCTCCCTGGTGCTAGTGGGTGGATCCCTGCTTGGGGATCACCCTCCTGGGGTGATCCCCAAGCAGGGATCCACTAGGGAAGGGTACCATTGGAAAGGGGAGATTCTCCCATTTCCAACAATACCTCTCCCATCTTTTTCGGTGCTCGGGGGGCTGAGATAGCCCCACAAGCACCGAAACTGAGAAACTGAAACTAAGTTTCAGTTTCGATTTCATTGTAATGACGATAGCGCGCCATGCGCGCAATCGTCATTTCAATGAAATGCAAAAATCGGCCTGGGGAAGTTGGGGAAGCTCTTCCCCACCTCCCCAGGCAAAAAAAAATAGGGAAATCCCTCTGCTGTCTGCAGCAGAGGGATTTCCTGAGCATGTGCTCATGACGGAATGGTTCCGTCATGACCACACTAGAACTTGTGCTCATGACGGAACCATTCCGTCATGAGCACTGAAGGGGTTAATAAAACCCCACACTTTATTTTGAAACTGACTTTTGATGTGGCTCATTTTATGAGTGCTGAGCCTCCTTTTCAGGTGCTCTTTCCTGCTTTACCAAGTGCCTCTTCTTGCGAGTGCTGAATTTCTTTTATTTGGGTGTGTAAAGCAAGACACCTACTACTCCAGTACTCCGACGTCCGCAACCTCATCTGCGGAGTACTGCAAGGATCGTCTGTCAGCCAGACCCTCATCAACACATACATTATCCTGCTTGCAAGCATCATCCATGCCCATAAGATTAACGTCCTATTGTACACTGACAACAGTCAACTAATCCTCTCCTGACTGAAATCACTGACTGGATGAAGACCAACTGTCTTAAACGGTTGTATGACTTTACAACGCATTCCGTTGTAACGCATGCCTTTACCACGCATGCGTTACAACGCGAATGCCATCACCACGCATATCCTTTTCCACGAAAATGCCTTTTACACGCATACTTTTACAACGATTTTCATTGTTAAAATATGCATGTTAATGGCATTTTCATGTTAAAGGATACAGGAAAAATGTACCCTTTAAATTTACCCCTGTGCGGCACCACCCCGTCATTCCCCCTTACCTCTCCTCGTTCTTCTGAGGTGACGTTGCACGTCGTTAAGAGGAAGCGGAAGTGTCCTTCCATTTTCTCTAACGACACCGATTGCCTCCACATCTTTTTAACGACGGAAACAGGTGCGTTTTTTTTTTCTTTTATTTTGGGGGGTGCCCCCCCCAAGCCCCCTTTTTAATCCCACGCTTTTTTGGGGGGGTGGAGACCCCCCAAGCCCCCCCTTTTTTTTCTTTTAACTTTAGCACACATGCCTTTACTACGTATCTCGTAGTAAAGGTATGCATGGTAAAGGCAATTCGTTGTAACCACGCATGTGTTGTAATGCATGCGTGGTTATGGTTATGCGTGGAAACGGCTGCGTTGTAGTGGCCGTTTCCCGTCTTAAACGGAACACCCACAAGACAGAAGTCGTGACTTTCTAAAAGAATGCATCTTTATGGGACTTCACTTGGAGGCCAGCTGAATTTGGACCCACCCCCTATCCCACTACCCATACCAAGAACCTTGAAATTATCAACAGTCACCTCAACTTGACCACCCAATGCAACGCCGTCACAGCCTGCTTCTGGACCCTCAAAATGATGCTTTAAAACTTCAAATGAATCCACATCAGCACCCGCAAATCTGTCACTCAGGCCCTTGTCACAAGCAAGCTAGACTATGCATACACCCTTTACGCCGGTATCAGGAAGCAACTCACCAGGCCACTGCAAACCATTCAGAATTGGGCAGCCAGGATCGCACTCAAACTTCCACACCACACCACACCACACACACACATCACACCCTACCTCAGGGAGCTCATTTGATTTCCAGTACACAAACATGCACTGTTCAAACTCCTGACACATCTTCACAGCCCTACACAACATGGGTCAATCCTCCCTCAACAGGCGAACCTCACTCCACACAGAGTGAGAGAAATGCCCAAGGTAAGCTGAACGTCAGATAGGATACAGTGGGTAGAGAAGTTGGTTTGTGTTATGAGAGAGATGCAAGGAGTGCATGGTATGCAAAGGAGAGGGAGAGTTTGTGCACATGCAGAGGCTATGTTCGGAATTGTGGCACAGATTCTTGACATGGCGACGCACCATGTCTTCTGCAGCACAGATGGAAAGTCTATGGGAAGGGCACATATCCAGGGAGTTGGGGCAAGGAGCTGAACTGACCAATAACAAGTCAAAGGAGTTTGTCGATGAGGTGTCGGGGGACATGAAAATGCCAGAAATCCAAGGGGCAGGAGGGGAAGGGCTGCAATAAAGATGGGTGGACTTCACAGGGCCAAAGGTGGGCGACAGGGATCAGCCAGTTAAACTGACTTACAGTGGGATAGCTGACCTGCTTGGAAGGCATCTATTGTTGGCTACCAAAGAGAAAATAAGGGTGAATGAGTATATGAATGTATTCAAGCTACTCCACAGTGAGATAAAATGGAAAGAGGGGTCCGAAGCAGAAGAACGGTAGCTGGTCTTGATTAATGTTGACATGTGGATGGCGGTCTTTCCCATATACGGCAGCATCATATGTGAAAGGGCCTCAGAGTGCAGTGTGATCCTCTGGAAGTATATGGATGTCCTCATCAGCTCTGGGGTTTTGGTCTAGCTTTGGTATGATGAAGAATTTAGATCTGGGAAAAGTGTGCGGACCACCAAATCTTGGGGGGGGGGCAATAGATAATGAATTGTGTTTACAATACATGACCTCTGCCAAACCTTTACAAACGGCTCATACAGCAAGTGGGTTGCCCTTCCATTAAGTGCCGTTTCACAGGCATCCCACCCCAGGAAGAGGTGGGATGAAGGGAGGTGCAACAAGACAAGGTCTAGAAAGCACCTGCTGGAACTTCAACAGAGGTGTCTGCCATAGGTTTCCCTGACGATTCAGGCATATTTGATGCACATTTCATGGGGGAGGGCATTTGGTCCTGCAATGCACAGGGGGCTATGGGCAGTCGACAGTTGGAAGGGGCAGGGGTGACAAAAGTGGGGTTGTGGGGAAAAGCAATCACGCCATTTAAACCAGAAGCCATGCTCCCTTGGCTGTTGAAGGACCTGGATAGGGTGGTGGCTAGGCTGCGGGTGGGACTACAAAGGGTCTGTGGATAGCCTACAGGGGACCGTGCATAGGCAGATGGACTGAGAATTTAAAATCATGCGGGGAACATCCCTTGGTGGCTGCTGAAATACTGGGCAAGGAAGTGCAATTAGATGAACAACAGAGCCATTTGCAGAATCCCCATTTGGGGCAAGTTTTTCTCAATACATCACCTCTCGTGGACCGATGGTGCATCAGTGAATTATTTTACAGACTAATCAGAATGTACAGTGACTTATACCAGCAGTAAATAATGTCATAAACTTGGTGCAGCAATGTGGTAGGGGTGCAGAGATGGAATCGGCAGACTTCAAATTGGCATTTTGGCTATTGCTGGTACAACCACAGGATTCTTTGCTCCTGGGGATACCGTTCCAAGCAGCATATTATGTGGCAAGGCCATGCCCATGGGGTGCTCGGTGGACTCTGCTAAGTTTAAGAAGTTCAGCACCTTTATGGATTAGGTGGTAAGAAGGGTAGCAAGGTCCATGCAGATACAGTACCATCTTATCAATTTTTTGATGGTTGGCAGTGAAGGGGTGGCAGGTGAATGCCACCAACAAATAAAGACTTGGGAGAGGGTTGCAGAGACATCTGGCTTACCATTGGCCGATGAAAAGACTGAATGGCCTACCACTAAAATGGCGATTATAATAAGAGGGGTGACATAAATGCACCACAGAGTATGAATGACAGAGAGAATAATGCAGGATCTGAGGATGCGGCTGCAGTTTTTGGACCACTACAATGGTTTGACATTGTTATTTCATAATGACCCACTGACCTGGATGGTGGGTGTGTTTTCAGACAAATCTGCAGCCAGCAGCTGTGGAGTGTACTGGGAGAGACACTGGGGGACTGAAAGCTGGCCCAAAGAGTGGTTTGTGAAAGATCATAGCATTGCCTTCCTAGAGTTTTATCGAATGTTGCTTGCAGTACTACTATAGGATCAATAATTGTGCAACAAGAAATTGACATTTGTGATCGATAACCAAACTGGTTTGTATGTGGTGAACAGAATGGCAAGCAAGAATGAATATGTGCTGAGGCTGCTGAGAGAGCTAGTTCCCATGTGCTTGGAAGGCAAAATTTGTTCAGAGGCACGCATATTGCAGGCCTTGAAAACAAGGTGGCTAATTCACAGTAGGCAAGATTCTGTGGTTTAGCCCAAGGAGCACACGTGAGAGGCCTGAGAGCTTCGGAGGATTTGTGGGAAATTAGAATGTAAGAGTGATGCATCTGGATGATTCAACAAGAAGGATGTACAATATCCCCTTTCCAGTGCTCTCTCTTCCCCTGGTGGATACCTGATTGTGGCGTGCCCTCAGAGGGTGATCCCCAAGCAGGGATAAACACGACTAGACACCAAGGAAAACTATTAAAGGGGAAGCGGACCCCTGGGCATGAGCAAGTGGTTTCCAGCCAGGCACAACAGTCTTTCTGTCCCGGCTGGGGTGGATGATGTTTGAACTGAATCTGCTCCTTTGAGGGGCCAGAAAGTCCACTAGACACCAAAGAAAAAATGGTAAAAAAACAAAGAAGGGGTGTGAGTGGCCCACCAAGGCAATGGGCCATTATCTCACCACAGAAAAAGCCCCACAGTATTTCTGCCCCTCCATGAGCAGATGGGGGTGGTACCCACATCCCACTGGACAGCAGGGAAATATTGTCAGCAAACGAAGAAGTGGGTTGGCTCACCCATGCATCAGGCCATTCCCCCAACGTAGTGCGGGCCCCACAGTTTTTCTGCCCCCTGGGGCCCGATTGGGAGTATTCACCCCAATTTGTCCCTGAGGGGAAGAGGGCAAGAGAAGGCCTTTAGACACCAGTGATAAAATGGTTAAAAGAAAATTGTGGTGATGTTCAACCAAGGCATTGGGCCTATCCCCAACTCCAAAAGCCCAGTCTTTCTGCTACCCTTGGAGGTCAGAAAGCCCACTAGACCGTGGCATTTTTTAAATATGTGGTGGGGGCCAGCCTGCATCGAGAAAAGCCCTCACTCCTAAATCCCAAGAACCACTCTGCCCTCCTGGGGTGGAGATTGGGGGTTTGCCCCCAATTAGCCTTTAGAGGTGGCAGAAAAGCCACTGGATGCCAGGGATATTACAAAAAATGGTTGAGGGCCTGCCGGCCGGCCTGGCATTATGCTGCACTTCCACCTCTAGAACCACAGCAGTCTATTTGCTTCTATTAGCCGTCACTCTAATGTAGATGTGCCTGGCCACAGGTGAAATGGTAACTCGAGTTGTGTGCTCTTGTTACGGTTTATGGGATGCAGCAGTGAAACTACTTTTGTCAGGGATTTAGTATTGTGCCAGCTCAGCAGTGAAAGACCAGTAGTAACAGCCAGATTCTTATAACGGTTTAGCTGGTGCTTCTTAAAATGAAACATTTAGATTTTTGACATACCAAATTAACACATACAGCACTAAAGGCAGAAATGGTAACTTGCAGCTACTGCCATGCCATTTTTCCTGCACTCTTCCCTGGGAAATGAAGACCATTCTCCTGTAACAGTGCTCACAATTGTACAAGAATTGCAAAAACAGTTAACTATATTTTAAAAACTTTTGTGGTGACCTCATGAGGACTGCAATTAAACATCAGCTAAACATGGTACGCAAGCTAGGACAATCATACATTTATTCAGACATGGACAATCTATGTTTTACCTTTATATATTCCATTCCATCCTCCCATTTGCACATTGCCGTAACGTGCCTCCAGAGAGCCCCCATGATCAGATGTGAAATGAATCAGTGTATTGTTCTGCAATCCTCCTTCATGCAAGGCATCAAGAATTTCTCCTAAAAAGAGGAAACAGAACAGTTGCGTATATAAGGAAGGTAATTCTTTATTGATTGATTAACTAAAATCATTTCAATTTTAAGGTCATCAAGAATAAATGATTTAAAAAAATGGTTGTACAAATTGGTTTAATGTTTCTAAAACCAACAGCTAATACAATTATTTGAAAGCCAAAGTGCAAGTCCATTAGGTGTATCATCTATGGGTCCAATATTAAATCTGGAATTGCCCCGGCATTTGTCTCGTCTGTTCAGCATTAAATCCTGCATTACTGAATTCCTGATGATGTTAAAGTGCGAGAGTAGTGATACAATCTCTAACAGTCGTTAGCATTTAGGTATTTAGGAAGTATTTTCTTGTGGCCCTTATTGCCTTATTATTATTGTTATTATCAGATTATTAAACAGATTTTCAGAGTGCATGGCTACCCAAACGAGGGTGCTACGTCACGGTATAGGTACCCAGAGACATCCTGTGGGCTGCTCCTAAGGTCAATGATTAAAACAGCCAGGTTTTAAGCCTCTCACGGAAGATAGAAATCAAGTTACAGGCTCTCAGATCATGGGGAAGAGAGTTCCACAGCTTTGGGAATAGGAAGTCGAAGTCTCTGCCTCCTTGTCTGGATCTCCTAACTCTGGGAACTGCAGCTAGATCCAGGTTACTCAAACGCAAGGATGGGTTGGGTGTGTAGGGTGACACCAAGGATTTTAATTATAAGGGGCCAGAGTTTGACAGGCATTTGTGTACGTAGCATAGTGCCTTGAATTGAACTCAAAGCTCAATTGGGAGCCAGTGCAGCTTCCGGAGCAGGCTGGCAGAGTGATGGAACTTGGGGTGCAAAGTAGGAGTCTAGAAGCTGTGTTCTGCACTACCTGGAGTCACCTAGGAAGGTACTTTGAGACCCCTAGGTAAAGCATGTTTCCGTACTCAAGTCTTGAGATGGCCAGGGCCTGGATGACTTCGCTGGGCTGAGGACAGGAGACACCTTAGAATTTTTCGAAGCCATCTCAAGATGCAGAAGCAGGTGGCGAACACTTTAGTGATTTGATGGCTTATGGACAGATTATCGGCCAGCCAGACTACAAGATTATTGACTACCAGAGCCAGATGTAAACCTCATAGGTGAAAAGGTTGCCTAGCAATAGAACCTCAGTTTTTTCTCCGTTTAGTTTCAGTGAGTTTCTGTGACTGGGGGTGATTGTTTGACAATGTTCAGCATTCCATCCATCATCTTCTTGTGTTGCTATAATCGCCTTAAGGGGGATGGGTATGCCCAGATGTAGGTCCCGTGCTCGCTATGCCACTGGATTTAAGCTAGCCTGGCTGATGAGGGGGTGATACCAGGAAACTGGTCTCAGGATACTTGTTTTCTGGTCGGTCCAGGAAGGAACTGGCCTGGCAGTTCGGGCTGGACTGTTACCATGGGGAGCAGGGTCAAGAATGATTTGTATATGGCTGGGTCTGGACTGTTGTGAGCAAAAAAAGCCAATGAATTTAGCCCAGAACTGTGACTGAGGTGAATGTTTGACAATGTTCAGCATTCCATCCATCATCTTTTTGTGTTTCTATAATCGCCCTAAGTGGGATGGGTATGCCAAGCAATGGGTCATGTGCTCGCTATGCCACTGGATTTAAGCTAGTCCGACTGATGAGGAGTGATATCCTGAAACCGGTCCCAGGATGCTTGTTTTCCGGTCCAGGGAGGACCTGATTTGACAGTTTGGGCTAGACTGTTCCCATGGGGAGCAGGATCAAAACTGATTTCATATGGCTGGGTCCAAACTGGGGTGGCATGGTGAGCAAAAAAACAAAACAATGGATTTAACCTAGATCTGTGACTAGGGGTGAATGTTTGACAATGTTCAGCATTCCGTCCATCATCTTTTTGTGTTGCTATAAAACGGCACAAAAAAAGTAACAAGTGCTTTTGTAAAGTGCTTCAATACCTTCGGTGGTGTTGGCACTACATAAAACTGCACAAAAAAAAATTGAAAAAATTAGTCGGTGGAGGAGGGGATCTCTGCAACGGAGTTCAGCCGGGTGAGCAGCGATGGAAGGGCAACCAACAGCGAATGCGGGCAGCAATGGGGAGATTAAGTGATTTGACGCTAATCACAAAATGTGGACCTGTGGCTGAGGCTAGGGAGACAATGTGGAGTCCTCTTGGGAGAGGTTGTATTGTAAGGGCCAGAGCTGCCGACTATATTGCTGGGAAACCGGGTTCAAGTTTTGGCATCGGCTAAACATTTGTGATTCTGGCCAAACACTTAGGGGTCGATTACGATGCCGTTCGGAAAACATTCTGACTGAATCAGTCTCTGAGTGTTTTCTGACCGAATCGGATCCGGGGAGTCTGATTGACCAATTACGATGCTTCCGGATACGATTCGGTCAGACTCCCATTGACTTCAATGGGAGCCTGTGTACCAACCAAATACACAAGCTCCCACTGAAGAAAGGGGTGGCTGGGGAAAATCGTGCACCCTGTGGCGGGCACCCCTTGGTGCCTGCCACACTGTGCATGGTTGGAAAGAGGGGTCACTTGGGTACCCTCACAGGACTGATTCGGAAGGCCCCGGGTGAAGGGGGGCCTGCTACGGGCCCCCAAAGTCAGATTCTGACAGCTGATCCGAGTCGGAACAACCGATTCAGAAAGGCCGTCCAAATTTGACATCGTAATCGCTCGGATTGAAAGATTCAGAGTCGTTTGGAAACGTGGCCTGTAGACACACACGATTTGGCTCCGAAGGACTCGGGCTTTCCGAATACCATCCGGTTCGGATTCAGAACTGATCCGGAAAGTCGAAACATCGTAATCGGCCCTTCGGAAAGGTTTTCGAATCGGTCGAAAACAAAGTTTCCAAATCCGATTCAGCAGACCCGAATCCGATTCGGAGCCTTTCCGAACGGCATCGTAATTGACCCCTTAATCTTCGCATGCCTACACAAGTGAATGTGTCCTTGTGTAAAGGAACTGGTGCTAATGTAAAGCACTTCAATACCTTCGGGTGGTGTGGGCGCTATATAAAACTGCACATAAAGACAAGAAAGAATCACAGTGTGAGGTTGGTTTACAGTAGTGAACATGAGGAATACATTGCATTTGCAACCGCATTAAAAGGACTACTTTTGCAGTGGCCACTGAGGGGCAGGCAGACCTTGATGACATCATGACTCAACATGGCTCCTTTCAAGAGAATTCAAGTTAAGCATCAATGGCACACAGAAACACTTCACTAGTGAATGTGGAAAAAGTAAGAAAGAGTCCCGAAGGGAGAAATTTGAAGAAATAGCGTACCATGCTTCTACTTTAGAAGCTCTGACATGCCCTGTAACAACGCATATCTGATTCACTTGAGGTCTGATTTTCCAGCTATAAACACCATTGCCGAACCACCACATATGGTATAACCATGCACACACCTAGTACCCACACGTGTAGAAAATAAACACATGTGCCAAGTACGTCAGCTATACACTAACAGGACATTAAAAGGCAGGACACCACCACTCACTAGAAGGAAACAGACTACAATGGGGTTTAAAGCAGTGACCGGTCAGGGTTGATTTGGGGACAGGGCAAGCACTGGGAGGAGTGAGGGAGCAAGCAGGAATGGGCGGGAGGCGGTGTAGGGAAACAGAAAGCATCAATGAAGGGAAAAGCAGTGATGGGAGGGGTTGATTTGTGGATGGGGAAGCACTGGGAGGTACGAGGGAGCAAGCAGCGATGGAAGGGAGGAGGTGGGGGAAACAAAAAGCAGCAACAATAGGAAAAGCAGTGACCGGGAAGGGAGTGATCTGTGGACAGGGCATGAAGGCACGTAGGAGGAGATGCAGTTGGTAAAATCACTGTGTAGAGTGAAAAGAAAGAAAAAAGTAGGTACTAGAATGTTCGTAAAAATGGGAGCAGAGGGGCGTGGGCAACTAAGATGGCTGAATGGATGTGATCCGAGAGGGCTCCGCTGTAAGGACGAGAAATGGCCTTTAAAATCAACTTACAGCCTATATCAGCCTAAATCAGAGAGCAACATTTAATGCCTCCCTTCTTGCACACCGATTAGAAGACCAGATTCCCCACAGAGGAAAGCCGCATATGACCTGATACGCATCCCGAGCCCCGGCACTGTACGGGCCGTGTGAGGCCTGCGCAGACAGCGGAATTGTGAATGGGAGCGCCCCTGGTGCCCTATAATGACAGCAGGCTCGACTGGTGCAACAGAGAAGAAGAAGAAGGGAACAGATAAAGCAAGTGCCTACAGCTACAGCAATGCGGGAACGGATGGCCTCGAGAGAGTGGAGCCGGTACCGTCTTAGCTTCCCTGCGCTGCTCGCTTGCCAAGGACAACTGCGGTAATACTGGGAAGAAGGACAGCGGCGTGGTGAGTGACCACAGTGGCAGGGAACAGGCAAGTGCATGGGCGGAATCCACACAGCAGCCTGTGCAACACCGAGACGAAGACCGGGATGGACGAGACTGCTGACCCCAAGATGGCGGCACCATGAAATGGACGGCCTCGAGAGAGTGGAGCCGGTGCCGTCTTCACCTGCTTGCCACTGCTTGCTGAGGAAAACTATGGGTACCCTTGGGGGAAGGACAGCGGCAGTGTGAGTGACTGCAGCGTCAGGGAACAGGCCGTTGTATGTGCAAAAGCCACACAGCAGCCCCGTGCAACATTGTGACGAAGGCTGGGGTGGACGAAGCTGACTGACCTCAAAATGGCAGCACCATGAAACGGGCGCGCTGCCTTACTGAAAGCAGTACAGCTGGCCTTCCCCCTTGGCGGAGGATGGACTGGGTGGAGGGGGAAGCTTGCTACGGGTGATGAATGAAGATTAGGTCTGAATGCACTAGGAGGAGGCCCGTTGACCCTCCCTCTTCTGATGACACTAATCATCGAGGAGTCCCCTGAGAATGGGGACACAGTAAACCCTTTGCTCAGCGTAAACTAAGACAGCCTTCTACAACATTGCTGAACTGACCCTGCTGTTGGGGACGCCCTAAGGGTGAGTGCACCTTTCACCAGTTGAGTGGACTGGTTGAGAGCCCAAGCAGCGGCATCACCGGACAAAGACCCTCCTCCTCCTCATGGTATTTCTGAACTACATCTCCCGACTTTATGCCTCATAAAAACCACCAATCCAATAGAGTCTCCAATTATTTTATGTCAGCAAAAGCTGGGGCGGACGCCTCTGGGAGCCAGGCAGATACTATGGCCCTTACCAGGGAAGACCTCCTCGCGTCACTATAAGACTTCAAGCGAGAACTAAGAGAAGACTTGAAATCTGATATAACTGCATCTATAGAGGGACTCCGTGCAGATATACAAGGCAAACTCACCTCACTTCAGCAAGATGTTGACTCTGTGGGTACCCATACATTAGATTTGGAAACTAAAACACAAGATTTTGAATGCTGTATGGGCAGAGCAGAGGCAATAACAAAATGTTTCCGGTTCCAACTCCAAACCTCCATATTGAAGTGTGAAGACCTTGAGAACAAGTCCCGACGAGAGAACATTCGCATTTGCAATCTGGAGGAAGGTGGGAGGGACCGGATCTGGAGGCATTCGTAATAGGACTATTCTCAGAGCTACTGGGCCCCTCCAAAATGGAAATAAAAACGGATAGAGTACACAGGGTGGGACCACCGAATTCAAATGGAGGCAAAAGACCTAGAGATGCATTAGCTAAACTACACTCTTTCAAAGTGAAGAAGGCGATTCTTCAGGTGGCACGACGAATGGAGGAGGCATCCCTGCAGGGCTTAACCTGTTCCTTGTTCCAGGATATAGCCCTGCTGCTTTGGCCCGCCGCCAACAATTTTGCATACTCATCATGTGGCCAACTTTCGGGAGGCAGCAACTATCTTAGGCCTGACGATTTCTGAGGACCAAGTGGCTGGAGATGACGAGATGGCTGACCCTGGCCCTGAGGGGGGACCAAGCGGAAAAGAGCCATTGTGGTCTGAGGGCCATCCACGCCAGCAACGGAGGAGCTGAGGCTTTGGAAGGAGGAAACTGGCTTTACCAGAAGAACAGTAGGAAATACATATTGATAAGTGCCATTTGCCTATAATCCTTTTAGGCTATGGTGCTCAGTCGGCAGGAAACCCTGGAAAGTATGTTGGGGAGAGATGTGTGGGGAACTAGAGATGTACGAAGTGTTGACTGGAGGGAGCTAGTCGCTGTCATGACTTTCTGTATGGCTACTGGAAGTCCACAGAATGGATGTAATAGGCAAGCCATGTCTAACATACACTGGCGGGTGCTGACCTATCCGTCCGTGCTGATGTACTTCTCTTTGGAGAAGATGGTAACATTCAGATATTGTTGTCGTATTGGTTCTTTTCATGGGGATTTTATTTTCGTTCTGTTATGGTTACTTGGTACATGGGATCTTGTTTCTACCCACACTACACAGGGACAGATAGTAAGGTGGATTTTTCTGCAGATTCAGGTAGGAGGGTCCGAGGGAGGCTCTTGTATGCCTAGCACATCTCAGTGCCTATTCATGCAGAATTTATTACATTATAGTTAAGGATGGTGCTTACCTCATTGACGTGGAACGTAAAGGGACTTCATTCCTGTGCGAAGCGACACAAATTATGGAAATATTTATTGGACCAATGACATGATGTAGCAGCCTTACAGGAAACACATGAAGTTGTCAGAAGACCATAGGCTCCGCCATATGGCATATCCCATAATATAAAGGTCATTGGCATCTTCAAAACATAATGGGGTTGCCCTTATTTTCCATTCGTCACTAAAATTTCAACCAGAGGGATGCAAGTTGGATAGAGACAGGAGGGTGATTTTGGTTAAGGGACGACTCCACGGCCGAATATGTACATTTGCCTCTGTGTATGCTCCCAATACTAATCAGGGACAGTTTTTGAGCTCGATGTTATCCATGCTGGGGGGTTTGCAGAGGGGGACATTATACTGATGGGAGATTTTAATCTCACCTGGGACCCAGGTATGGGTAGTACGCATCCTTACAGCGGCAACATGGGTAGTTTCACGAGGACCCAGAAACAGGAGTGTAAAGCCATGGACGAAATTGATGTGTGGCGCACTGTACATCCCACTACAAGAGATTACACCTTCTTTTCACATACGCACTGCACTTATTCTCGACTAGATTATCAGGCACTTACCCCAGCATTACAAAATGCTTCTATTCATTTGATCATGATTTCTGATCATGCTCTGGCCACCATGACTTGTCCTGGGATTCGCCTCCGGTCCGACATCGTCGCTGGTTCTTCCCTGATTGCTTATACGTGATAAACTAGAGCGAGATAACTTACGTAAGGCAATCAGGGAATTTTTTACCCTAAACACCCCACAGGACCCCAACAAATAATTGGGATGCCTTTAAAGCAGTGCTTTGAGGCAAGTGTATTGCCTTGTCCGCCACACCTAATAAAAACCAACAAAGGAGAGTTTAGAACTGGAGCGTGACCTCCAAGAGCCGGAAAAGCTGCACAAAGAGAAACCGACCTTGCCTCTACAAAGGAAAGTAACAATACTTAGGAGCAAACTTAATGCTATCTATAGTAATAGATCTGAACTCACCCTCCTATGATTCAAATGCACCACATACGAACAAGGGAACAAGGTGGGATCCCATTTGGCTAGGAAACTAAGAATTAAAAGGGAGAAAGAATATATAGGGGAAATCCTGCAAGACTCCGGAGGGGCGGCAATTAAAGACTCAGAGAAGGCTCAAGAGTTTGGACACTTTTATAAGAATGTATATGCTAGGGAATCCCATGATGAAACAGCTCAATTAGATTATTTCGGGGGGGTGGAGCTTTTACAGATAACCCAAGCACAAAATGAACAACTTGGAGAACCCATAACTGAGGATGAGTTACGCTCATCAATTAAGGGGCTTAAACTCCACAAGTCCCCTGGCCCAGATGGACTGACAGCACAATTTTATAAGACTTTTAGCTCAGAGATTCTTCCCCATTTGGTATTTCTCTTTAACTCCATGGCTGGGGGAGGGGAAGTTTATTCCTCCATGAGCGAGGCGATGATTTCAGTTATCCCTAATCCATGGAAAAACCATCAGAAATGCGAGTCGTATCGACCCATAGCGCTCCTTAACCCGCACGTTAAACTATATAAAAAGGTCATAGCTTCGAGACTTGAAGGCTTATTACCAGACTTTATACACTCAGACCAATCCGGCTTCATCGCAGGAAGACAAACAAATAATAATTTACGAAGGGTGATCCACCGGTTCGAAAAAGTGACTAAAAATCAATTTGGCGTTAGATGTAGAGAAAGCTTTCGACCGGGTGTATTGGACCTTCTTATTCTACACTCTAAAAGTTTTGGCTTTTGTGATCGCTTCATATCCATGATTAGAGCAAATCATGCACGACCTTGTGTCCGAGTCCTGGTTAATGGGGTGAGCTCCGACCTCTTCTATTTGGAAAGGGTAACACAACAGGGTTGTCCCCTCTCACTGTTATTGTTCGCACTCTGCAACGAACCTTTCGCAGCCATGATTCGATCGACCCAAGATATTCGAGGCATCGTCTTTGCCAGGGAAGAGCATAAAATTACTCTCTTTGCTGATGACATTTTGATTACTATCATGGCTACCTTGAGAACCTTACAGTAGGAGCTACGACGATTCAAATCAGTATCAGGTTTCCGTATGAACTTAGCCAAATCTTTTTTACTCAACCTATACTTGACGCGACCTGAAATGGAGCTTGTGGTAGAGAACACTCGCTTCCAATGGGCGAATAAAGAGATTACATATCTCGGTGTCAAGATCACTCCCAGAATCTCGGATCTCTTAAGGGCCAACTACCCTCCACTCCTTCAACAATTGAAATCCGACTTTCGCAGATGGACACCCATGTATATTTTGTGGCTAGGCCGAATACATGCTGTAAAAATGAATGTGCTACCTAGATTACTATACTTATTCCAGGGTTTACCGATTAATTTGGAACAGGGGTTCTTGATTAATTTACGCTCCATGGTTATACAATTTATCTGGCAGGGTAAAAGAGCAAGTCTCCCATATAAGCAACTGCGGCTACCTAAAACCCTGGGAGGTCTGGCACTACCGGACTTCCATCTTACTCCAAAGCCTACCAACTATGAGTAGTCCAGGAATGATCAGCGAGCGTTTCTAACAAACAGTGGCTACACATGGATAGGGCGGTGGTGGAGAGGTTTATATGGGGCCTTCTTTGGAAACCTAAAAAAGACCGCCCTATAAATGCATACTTGAGTACGCACATACGCCCATGAAGACCACTCTTAAAGTCTAGGACGAGGTTAATCGCACAGCTGCTGGAGTACTTTTCCCTCACCATTCAAACGATACATTAGAATCCTGTCTTTCCCCCAGCCATCCACCCCGGGGCCTTTGATGCATAGAGGGAGGGAGGGAGGTTGCCTCGTTATATCAGACCCCTTCCACAACTGGGACATTCTCACATTTGAACACTGCCAAAGAAACTTTCGACTTCCACCGTCAGAACACTACCATTATACTCAACCTCGACATTGGGTATTAGGCACAGACATAAGGGACGCAGCTACTAGGGACCTTACTCCTATTGAGAGATGTGTAAAGATGGGAGGGGGATCGAGAGGCGCTATCTCCTTTTTATAATCTTTATTAATTTCGACTCTTATCCATCCATGCCCAAGACAAACAACTTTCTGGGAGCAGATGCTAGGCAGGGATATAACTCACGAGCAATGGGTCAGATCACGGAGAGACATACCTAAGTTTAATCATTCCATGGGAATACGGGAAGCACAATTTAAGGTGCTATAAGACTGGTACCTCTATCCTACCAAACTAAAGAGAATCTTCCCTGCAAATACGAAACTGTGCTGGAGAGGATGTGGCATGCTGGGTGACTTTAAACACATTTGGTGGGATTGTCCCTCGATTACTCCCTTTTGGTCAGAAATTTTAGCGCAGATCAAAGAGATCCTGGGTTATCCGATACGAAATGACCCTGACTTTGTCCTTCTGGGACTAAGGGATACTCCCTTAAACGTGAAACAATAGGAGACTGGACGATCCTCTGGCTGTGTTAGAGGCGGCTAAAATGGCAGTAGCAGCAGCAAGGAAGAGGACGGAAGCGCCCTTATTAACTCAGTGGCATTCCCGTCTATGGCAGGCTCTAACAATGGAACGCATGACTGATATCTTATCAGATACATTTAAAAACTTTGAATATGTGTAGGGCTCATTAGTTGCCTATCTCTTTCGGGGCTACCACTATACACCTGTCTGACACAAATACAGGCCTTACACTTCTTTCAGTGGGTTCCGACAACAGTGATGGGGAAGGCCCTAGAGACTCAAGAGATATGCCTCCTACCTCACCAAATGACAACTTGGGCATATTGCACTCACCTATAACTACCATATGCTTCCCATGTACCCTTTGTTGTGAGGATTTCTTGTTTTGTTTTCTTTTTCTTGGGGTGGGGGGAGGAGTCGGGAGGGGGATAGCAGGGGAATAATGAAGGTTTTTTCTTCTGTTCCAATTGGTGGATAATTGAGGATTATATTTAAATAAAACTGGAAGTAGACAGAAACTGATACTTTTAACAGCATTTCTGTATAATGTAGGTTGAATTGCAACAATGAGAAATAAACCAATGTAAATCCTGAAAACTTAATAAAGAAATTTTTGAGGAGAAAAAGGGAGCAGTAGATGTTTACAACTACTTGGTCCATGCTCAGTGGGGAGGGCTAAACACAAAAAGAGGCATGACCATGCATGCCAGGGACAAATGGTGACAAAGAATATGAGACAGGGTATGGAGCTAGCAAATGGGAGCCTGTGAGCGGGCTGATGCCCACAGATTAAATACAATATGTCTCTTCGAGACAGCGCATGCTCTGTCTAGCCGGGGCATAAAAAGTCACTCACTTTGGATGTCTATCTGTGTTTTTATCAGTTTATGTACTCCAGCTACTGATTGATCTCACACATGACCGCTCGTCTGACATTACAAAATCATCATTGCTACGCATTTGTTTGCTTGCATATTTGTTACATTCTGAAAGTAAGTGGCATTACAGACACAATCTGTAAGTTTGTTTGTATGGTGATCATCTGACATTTCTGCAGTTAAATGCTGTTGGCCTGATTCAAGAATGTAACTTACACTTCTGCGTAAGGGTACACTTTTGAGTAATTAAATGATAAATATATACTATTTTAAAATGAAATTATTAAAAAGTTTGAATATATTTCTAAATGCTTAAAATGTAAAAATTGTACATTTTTTATTATAAAATATTTAATAACATTAAATATTATATAATTAAATAAGAAGCATGTACTATTTTCTATTTTTTAAACATAATTTATATTTATTTATATTTTTAACTATTTTAAATAATTTAATTTAACATTATTGCCTATGGGTTTTTATTTTAAGGCCGTATCTCATTATTTTCTATGGGAGGGTTTTACAGGACCAGTGGTTGCCCATGTGTAGAGCCGGACTTACTACAAAGGTGTAAGTTACTACAAAAGGGGCAGTTTGTGAATACCAAAAAAGTAGTAAACTTTCTCAAATCTGTAAACTTACTCCAAATAGGACTCTGTATCTCCAGCTATCAGGACCTGTACCCAGCTCCATGTGGATATAACCAACTGCCCAGGAGTTTTACCCAGGTGCAGTGAGGTTTGAGCGCATGGTGTTCCCACACCCAAATGTCCTTGGATTTTGGTGCAGGGCTTGGACCTGGGCAGAGTCCCCATGTGGACCCATACACCAATCACAATGGGCAGAATAGGCTCTTAACAACTCCATCACTTCACCCCTAGTCCAGTAGTAGGTAGACTGCCAGACTTTTGTAGGTAGAATGCCAGACTTTTCAGTTTTTTTTCAATTCGGCAGAACAATGATTTCCAGGGTCATAACTGTTTCACTGTTAGGGTTAAGCCTACTCAAATAAAATTGGTATGTCTAGAGATTGTATTTCGTTTCAAAATGTTCTTTTGTTGGTATTGATTTACACTGCCATTGCCACCCATAGAAATGGCATCAAATATGTAAATGGTGATGTAGTATAAAATGTCAACCTGATGACAGTAGCATCATTTGTGATGTTGTCGTTGACATCATGTGTGACAGCATGAGCAGTGCTTTGGGGACGACTTATTAGTTGTGCTGCTAACAAGAACTGCCAAATTTTGGTTGTTTTTACATGGAAATTGGAATCAGAACATATTTGACCAGGTTTTTTACCAACTTTTTTTCAGTCTTCCAACTCCTTAACCATACATCGTTTTTCCTGTTTTATATTTTTATATATTTTATAATATATATCGCACACAGCCCTATGTTACTCACACCACTGTGGTTGCCCTGCAGCGGTGCACAGCTGGCTCTAGCCAATGGCAAGACCCTGTATTCAACCTCTTCCTCACCCATTTTCACTGCAAACAGCCTTCGGTAATGAGCAGAAGCCTCTGGAGACAGGGCCCGTCCCATGGTTAGGGCCAGAGTCTATGCTATGAGCCTAAGCTCCATTCCACTTAGCCCAGCTATAGGTCCTTCGGCAGCATGCAGCAGCTTTTGGTACAGGGCCAAAGTTAATGAGGAAGTCAAAAATGTTTACATTACATAGAGATTTTGGTGTTTTTATACAAATCTATGTGACTTTTGACAGACATTGTGTTACGCCAAAATCTGGCTCATCAAGTGTTCTGCTGACCTTCAAATGATGACAAAATTGAACTACTACTCTAACACTGCCTTTGTTCTTATGTGATTTGTATGGAAGCTGAGCTGCCAGAATGCACTGATCGTAATGTGGTAATTGTATACCTAATTTCATGCATGTTCATCAACGTTACTAGCCTATTACCAAGTATACACTATTTAAAGTCTTTCTTCGGGAGGTAATGTCCCCTGCATGGCAATCGGGCTTGTACCTCTGCCCTGAGTACCTGACTACTTGTAAAACTGGTAAACTGACTTTTATGTTGGCCATTGCTACGGGCTAATCTAGCTAGCACGCAAAGGCTTGGAGCTGACCTCGTAATGCTAGGTCCAGAGCCAGTTCTATGACCTGAAAATGTGCACCAAGCGTGCCCTCTGGTGGGCACTGGACTCCTGCCCACGCCCTGGGTGCATCACATAATGTGGTCGTGGCAGAGTACTGAGTTTTGTGAATCATTGGCGTGATCAGGGTTTTTTCTCTGTGTCAAGAAGAGGGAGCTTACTGGCTCCTCTTGTGTAAGGTTCGACTGTTATGCAAATCCTAGAGCCTTGTGCTGACATCTTGTGTCCATGTCAAGTGCATTTGTGTGCAGAGTGTGTAACACATGTAGATTAGTAGGACAGTATGACTCGGAGTGTGGTATGAGTCTGAGTACTGGGGTCAGTGGGGTCAATGGGATCCATTTCAGATGCACTTTGTTTAATATGGCACAATATGGAGGATGAGGACAGCTTTCACCAGATAGTGGAAGTGGATTGCCTGCAAACCAGTGGCTGGAAGGTGCAGACCCAGGCAATGAAGTGAAACAAAATGGAGACATGGCTTCCCATAGGAATTCAGCGACGATCTGCCTAGCAAAGGATTGCTGATTAGTTCTTCTTGAGCACTGTCATTTAGTAGGTGGTAGGCGTGTGGGGTGAGCCTGCAGTTTCTGTTGTTCATGGTGAGGATGTTTCTAAGCATAGGCATGTCCTTCCCTTTTGTCTGTCCCTGATAACTGCTTTGGGAAGGTTGATGATAGCAATGTGAAGAGATCTGACACTCCATTGCCCCATGTTTTAGATACTTCTGCTTGAAGGCAGCCCCATTGCTACTTGCCATCACCTTGCACAGAAGCTGTTTATGAGGAACAGCTAGAAAACGACATTTGTAAGAGAATCATCCCAAACCAGTTCTGAAATCTTATGAAAGTGGATCCACAACCCGTCTGGACAATTTGTATTAACGTTAGATCCAAACAACCCCACTTTGTACCCTTTCCAAGTCCTTCCTGGCCAACAAAGGGAGTGCTCTGCAGAGTACTCAAAGAACTGCTGTGTGACAAGGGCTGGTGTCTAGATGACAGCAAGCCTCCCAGAGGTAGGGGGACAATGCCTGAACTCTGCATAACTTGCTGGAGCAGCTGAAGGTCTATCTTGCACCAGAAGCCTGCCTGTCTGCTCAGAGAGGGCCTGGCCCTGCAGGAGAAGAGACTGTCAAGGAGCAGCAGGCAGCTGTGCTCTTGACAAGAGGAGCACCCAGACGTTGGTGAATACCAGCAGGAGCAATGACGGAGCTGACCTGTGTAGTGGGGGGGGGGTGTCCCAGTGTCCCATGAGATCCCCCACAGTGGAAAGCATACAGACGTGAAGCCAGCCGAGCTGCCTAGCACTGAGGTGATGCCCAAAGGCTTGGTGCCTCTGCTACCCAACCCCACGCTGAATCCCAAGTCAGAGCTGCCGTTAAAGGAGTCAGTACTGGCCTGGAGGCCACAACATGTATGAGCATATCTTGTACATACTTAAAAGTGAATGAGTTCCTAGCATCCTCTAATGAAAGAAAAATCTATGACAGGACATAGTGCTAACATGCGAACTGGCTTTTACACACCTTTAAAATGACACTAGCTGCATTTTAGTAATAGGCACTTTTGCATGTTTATAGCATGTAGTGCGGCTGATAGAAGCCCTGGTGCAAGCATCAGTTATGTAATCCATATTAGTTTTACTCGTTCATTTATTGTGCCACCGAACATGCTCGCTTTGAATTAAGGTCCACTGTTACCAATAAAATAAATGTTATTAAAAACAGGCATTCAATCATTGTGTCCATACATCAACCCTATTATACTGGTGGTGGTGGAAAAAACAAACATTATGGGGAGGCCCCCCTCACGCACTGCATTTAAACCCACCCTCCAAGAGATGCTTTACAAAGAGTGGGTCTCCTAGTGTGAGGTGACTCTGTGGATTAAGCACCTGCTGCGCAGCTCAGTATGCAACATGAACTTAACTTCAAGGAACTAAATGATGCTGCACAAAAAGTCTGTGCACTGCAGTGGCTCAATAGGTTGAGCACCTGCTGCCAAGTCAGTGTGCAATCATTAAAGCACAGAATCAGGGTCCACCAGGGCTACCTCCTCCGTTCATCGTTCCAATAGGTAAAGTAAAAAAGAATAAAATGTAATCACACAACAAAGTTCCCTGTGTGTAGAAACAGGAAGGTGAATGCTCTTTCTGAAAAGATTTGCTGACTATGCCATGTCATAAATTACAACGCATGTGTATCTATAACTCTCACCACCTTATTCCAATAAATACACCGTACCCATTCATTAAGAAAAATAGGAGATGGGCAAGCATTAATTATTAAAAATAGACAATGCGTGGAAACAATCTAAAAAAGAGAGATGTTTATGGTTCAGTAATTACTGAAATGTGCTCTTTCTGCTCCATTTTTGGAGAAATATAATAAACCTAAAAACACAGCCTTCTTATTGCATAAAAACATTGTAATAATGGACAATACATATATTGGACAATACATACGAAAAATAGCAAAATACATATAAATAACTTCATTGCCAACTGAACAAGCATTGACAAAGCCAAAAGGTCTCGCCTACGTGAGGAACTGGCTTTGTCAATGTTTTTAGCCATGTTTTACAGCAACGGGTTGCTGTGCAGTATAGCTGAAAGTTTTTTTTAAAAAGCACTATGATGTGGCCAGCGCTGGAGGGTGGAAAGTGAGGCACCACGGAGGGAGTGAGGTAAGACGGGTGGAAGGCAAAAGGGCTAGGATGCAGGCAGTGGTGTCCCCATCATAGCACTTTTGTTTTTGTTCTGGCAGGCAGAGGGGCAACATGGTCAACATAGGGAGGGCAGTTGGTTGGGAGGGGCAACACGGATAATGGTGGGAGGAAGAGGGGGAAAAGCACTATGACGTGGACAACGGTAGCCTCTTCATTGCACTTTTTAGGTCTCGCCTAGGCAGCGCATGCGCTGTCTCGAAGAGACATGTAGTATCCAGGATATGGGCTTCAAAAAAACGCCCATCTTTTTCACTGGTTCCTCTTACTGTCCTTTAGACATGCTGGCTTATCATTGGTGAATAAACTTAGTAGTCCCTCCTTTTGTTCAGCCTTGGAGACTGCCCCTGCTACGTGAATCCTTTCACTATGGGCACTATGTTTTCCTTCAGTGCACTACTTTGTCTTTCGCTCTGTCCTCGCTGCTGCTCCTAGTTCACTTAATCTCCCTGCCGTTCCCAGAAGAACACCTCCAGCCCCTAGCAGCTTTATTCCTCTCATGGGCTGCAGCTGCCTCCTCCCTACGCCCCCCCGCCCCCTTAACGACCTGACGAGGAGCTTGGACTTTTTTTTTAATCAAATACTGCTGTGCTTTTGTTGCAGTTTTTATACAGCGCCAACTCGACCCAAAGGTATTGGAGCGCTTTACATGAGCACCAGTTACATTACACAAGGAAACATTCATTTTTGTAGGCGAAGGGAGATTACGTGATTAGAGCAGAATCACAGGATGTTGAGCAGACGCCAAAACTCAAACCTAGTTCCCCAGTTTAAAGTAGGCAGATCTGGTCGTTAAACCACATCCCTCGCCTCCCGATCCATTTACCAGCACACAAGGACTGGACGGATTATCTGTCGAACTAAAACCTGGCATCCTGCACCCAGATCTGCACTTTGTGAGTAGCAGCACTGTAGTTCAAGACTCAGTGCCTTTAGGACTGACAAACACCCGTCAGCTCAAAGGTCGCTGGTCTCACTCCTTCCCTTCACACACACTGTGATAGTGGGGGCACTAAAGGCAACTGACCTTCATGTGCAAAACTGTGAGCTGTGTGTGATGCACTGTGGAGGCGATTGGCAGTGCTGTGGAGAGGGGCTGAGATCCACCAGCCTGATGCACCAGCGGCCAGTGTTATGCGGTGAGGTTGGTAAAGAATGCCGCACAAGTGTTTCATGCTTCAGGCTTGCTCACTAAATCTTCACTGCACTGCGTATGTTTAACATTTGCATTCAAGCACATTTGCAAATAGGCTGATCTGAGTATGGGCAGGTGTGAACATTCTGTTACAGCGGACGTAATGATTTAGGCCTGTGCGAAAGTGTTTATGTTACGCATGGCCTCTTTTTAACTTATACATACATACATCCATTCACGTCTGAGTGGAAATGAAAAGTCCCTCTGCTTTGGAAACAGTTCTGACTCACTGTGGCAATAAAGGAAATGCCTGTGGGCAGTAACCCAGACACTGCCCTCTCGGATCAGGCTTCTTTAAGTGACCAGCCCACAACTCTTAAACCCGCCAGCCCATCTCATGATGTTTCTATAAGCATCCCCCGGCGAGCCCCCGCGCCCCAACAAAGCTAGAACACCTCCCTTACACCCTAGGGATACCCCCCTAGTCCTGAGACTGCATTCTCCCAAAAAGGCGGGCAACCCTTTTAGGGGAATGGGTGGCATTAGTGGCCCATCTTGATAGCATATATAACAGCTTCTCAGCCCTTCACAGCTATTAGCAGCAGGGTAAGTGGACAGGCCCACACCCTCTACCCTTCCCCCTCCAAAATATTCCTCCATGACAAAAAGCCCCTCTAGTGTTGTGATGAGTTCCTCTTCTCGATGGAGCAGTCAAACACTGTGATCTTGTTTGATTTGGGGTTCATACATCTGTGTCTTAAAGAAGATATCTTGGGGGCAGTGCTTAATTTGAGCCGCAGCTTTCCGGTGCTGAGCACCGGCACTTAATTGGTTTCCGGTGCTCGGCACCGGCACCTAATTGTCAACCCCACACATAGGGCAGTCTGCCACAAGGTGGTGCTGCTCATGTAATTTAGAGATGAGCAGTATAACAGTTGTTTAGGAAAACAATATACATTAAAAAATTACTAATACCTGCCTCCCCAGCCATTCCTTTAGCTTTGGGGACCTGGAATAATCTGAACTGTCGCAAGAGAGATGGTTAGTAGTTGTTTTGGCAGCGATGACAAGGGCGATGGGTGGTGCAAGCTGCAGTGGCCTCCTGGTCAGAGCCCTGGCACTTAATATTTTACAAATTAAGCATTGGTTGGGTGATGCCCCTCTGCTATGGCCACAAAGAAAATGAACTCCCCTGGTTAACCATAGATTCTCAATTGTTTCAATTTAAAAAAAATCCCCTGACACTTGTTTATTTGCTTCACGTGTATATCTACTCTATCACTGACTCTTTTCCTTTCTTTTTTACCAGCACAAGACTCATCAACCGTACATAAGAACACCACTTATTTACACAGCCTTACATTATGTATAATATCGGGGACATATCAAACAAATAAGATTACAGCAAACATTACTGAGATGTTCCAGTGACAACATATTTAGATAACACAATATTTACAGATGTGTTGTCAGTCAATCAACCCCCCTGTGGATATAGGAAAGTATCAATCTATAGAAGAGTCTGTTTCTTTTTTATGTGTATTTGAAGTGTTTCTTTGAGATTTTACTATCTCCTGATTCAAGAAAAAAACTTCTCAAAATATGATTTTCATCTTTTTTTGTGTCGCGTAGGGTTTCAAAATCTGTGTCAGGGTGTTCGTTCTAATGAGATCTTCATCAGGACATTGAATCCTTTATTAATTTTAAACTGGCTTCACGTTAAATTGTTCAGTCATGGCGAATTGGGCTCTAATTTCAATCTGTCGCCCTCTTCACATTCTGTAGGGGAGCCCCACCAGAAGAGGCACTAGAAAAGTAAAGAAATAGAAAAGAAAATCAGGGCACCAAAGACATGAGAGTGCTGTTCGACAACAAACGGAAACTCCGCTGAGCGTCTTTGGCCTGAGGCAAAGGGTGACGGCATCCTCTTTCTAAAATTAGCGGAGGTTGGGACTCCTTCACCCTGGACCACCCCCCTGACTTGTGCCTTACACTTGATCCTAATTATCTTGAAGATGCAGGGGCATATTAACAAGGGTCGGCGATAAATATCGCAAAGCGCGCTTAGCGCTTGCATATTTATCGCTGGCTACCTCTGGAATTTATCGCCCGGTTAGCGCGTTATCAACAACGCGGGTCGCCGAGGCGATAAAAATTCCAGAGATAGTGTGGATATCGCCATTATCCATGGTGGAAAACGGCGATATCCTAGATGATAGGGCCTGTGGTCTTAGCCACAGAATCCACCCCCCATGTTAAGTATGCCTTAGTCAGGAATTTAACAGACGTTAAATTCCTGCGTTAAGTCATACTTAACGCGATTTAAAAAATCGCTACCCTTCCTTGTTAATATCGCGAAGCTGCCTTCGCGATATTTTCCCTGGTTGGTTTCACAGCCACGCCTACTTTGCATCTCATTAGCGATGCAAAGTTAGGCGTGCTGCAAACGGGCGCTAAGTCAGCAAAACACGCAATAGCGTGTCTTTGCTGATAAGGCGATGAAATTATCGCCGCTTTTCGCCCGAAAACGGACGCAAAAGCGGCGATAATTTCATAGCGCTGCCTTGATAATATGCCCCGCAAACTTTCTGCTTGAATTAATGGGCCTGGCCCTAACATGGCCACAGCTCAGAGAGCGCCTCTGCCTATGCTAGTCCGCGATGCCAGTCTTTGTGAGTATAATGGACAAAAGCCCCTTTTCCAATGGTCCTTGCATCCCCCATGCGCAGTGTGCAGCAAAAGTGCTTGCCTTTAATGTCAACAGAAGGCATACCCTGTGTTCAGTGAAAGAGATTCATGAGGCATGCATGGAAAGCCTACATATAACCTCTACCGGGTCATGTGGATTCTCTGCCGTCTGGCTCCATTCCAAATATCCCCTCTAAGGTATCAATCTCAGAAATGAATTTGTGTCATTGGGTTAGGGGAAGCACTGCAGAAGCCTCTACAATTACATTTTTAAGAGCTAGACATTGTCCAAATGTTGGACAGGTGCTCATCGACCATTTTGAGTGTGGGTACATACACCTGTGTTCATTGTGATTTATTTCTTGTATATCTAAAGCGGTTTTGATAAGAGTGGTCTATTGTTTTAATATGCACAGCTAACTAAAAGATACATGGCAATCGTAAACAAAAGACAAAAATGCCAATGTAATGACGAAACAAAATAACCTGTCGATCAGAAACAAGAGATGAAACGGAAAAAAATGTTAATACCGACGCAATACCAAAACAAAAACACATGCCGATCAGAAACAAAAGAAAAATTGCCAAATGCCGATACGAAACCAAAAAAAGAAGTTGCAGAAAAAAGAAGTTCTCGTAAGCACAGCTACATTAGCAGAAAGACACAAATAAAATACAATTAATTAGTACTTCATCTATGCTCTAAAACATTAAAAGGAAGTGATGTAATATGTATAGTCTCCGCAAAAATGGGAGAGGTGCCCTGTTAATCGAAAAAGGGACAGGGGCTCAAAGTGAATTCACTAATAGAAAAGCTCCCTTTTCTTAACACTCATTCACTGACTCAAACCATCCATTCAAAATAACTTCTATTGTAAAGGTTTGACCTTTCTTGCCAATTAGCAATCATATATTATCATTAAACACCAAACACTGCATTATGTAGAAACGTCTAATTTATTACACATTTATTATATTTAGAGTTACAATATGATATATACACTATTGGATTGTACTGGATATCAGAAAACATCAATTCCATTTCAGTCTAAATCACTTCTTCCGATTATTCTGAACAGCAATAACAGTAAATACTTCACATTCACAGATAACTAAAACCAACTATTCTACCTTTACAATAGAAGTTATATTGAATGTATGGTATGAGTCAGTGAATGAGTGTTAAGAAAAGGGAGTTTTTCTATTAGTAATGAGTATAGTGCCCAATTACAAGCCAGCTACAATGACTGACAAGCAGCCTGAAAATAGGAAGTGATTGCGGGGCTCCAAGCCCTTTACTGCATACAATACCCCTCACTGCAACAGCACATGCACGCTGTTTAGGCAAGATCTAAAAAGGGATCAATTAATATCTATAGAATTAAGGCATTGTTGTATTTTTAAAAAATCAGCAAAGCAAACAACGAGGTAGGGAAGCGGGTAAAAGCAAAAACACAAAACACAACCAAAACGAAGACAAGGGAGAAACATACACAATGTTAATAAATACTGCAAACAGAAATAAAATTTAAATTGAGAAAAGCAAACATTGACAAAGTAGAGTGGATTAAAGCAAAAACATGAAACAAGACCAAACGGAAGACAAGCTACAAACACACACTCTTAATAAATGCTGGAAGCACAACAAAAAGTTAAATTGTAAAAAGCAAAACATTTCGGGGGGGATATAATGCCAAGCAAGGCAGCCGCTCATTACTGAGCTCCGCTTGCTCTCTGCCCAAGTGTGGCATCCTGACCCTTCCAGAGGGCTCCTTGGGTCCCACGGACACCTGCCTGAGGAAAGACACACCTGTGAATGACCCGGGCCGGGCTTTGACCTGCAACAGTGTATGGTGTCCGTGCACCGCCAGGCATGTTCCTCACGGTAGCGGAGATCAGTAGGCCAAGGCATGGCCTACTCAATATTTAGGCCTGGCGTATCTCCCTTTCAACTGGAGTACTTATAGGGGGGATGCCGGTCTCCCCCTCAAGGTCTGGGGCCATGGGAAAGGGCCAGAATCAGAGGCCATGGAGGAAGCAACGGTCGGACATGCCAGAGGAGCGGCATAAGCAGCAACAGGAGCACCTGAACTTCTTTCACCCACGCAGCGACGGGCCTGAGCGCAAACAAACACCGATGCCTGGACACACAGTAAGGGCTTGGACTTGCAGCTCTGGACAGTGGGCAGGCACGAAGTGGGCCAAACAGCAACCAACCCACTTTTGAGCATAAACGGTATGCAGCTGCTTCTGTGCGATGCCACGACCCCAGTGATTGCCCCCCCCCTTGATACAGGTCACAGCCAGGTGGGGCCTTCGTTTTCTTCGCAGTTTACTCCTGCACATGAATCGCTCCCTCATGATCTAACTGAGCCACTGCAGCTGGGGACCCATGAGCAGCTACGAGGTGACTATGTATGGGCCCGCATACAAGACACAGGCCCTACAGACTGGAGACCGCAAGGCCCACAAGCGGAGAACATCGGAGGCTGGCATGAACTAGATGACTGTAGCTCGCTCCTTCTACCCAGCTCAGCATATTTAGCTACTGGAGGTGGGCTAAGGGCCTGCCTGAGATCCCATCTATCCATGCCTGGGGGGGCTCGGCTTTTGTTACTCTCTTTTGAAGCTGAGAGCCACATCTCCCATGCCAAAGACACAATACACACTTCGCAAACTATGATCACTGGCCTCCAGAAATCAATCCATCACCTCGAAATGCAGGCAGAAGATGTAGAGGACTGCTCTCACAGAAATAACATCAGGATCATGGGAGTCCTAGAAGGGGTGGAAGGGACTTCTCCTACACAGTCTGTGGCAATCTGACTGTAAACCTCCCGGAAACAAGACATTCTGCTTTGCAACACAACTAAAGTGATGGTCTTCCCATACTATATGGTAAAGGTACAACAGCAGAGAAGCACCTTTTTAGAAGTTAAACAAAAACTGAGACAGGTCCAAATACAATACATACTCCTCTTCCCATCACAATAGAAAGTCCTCTACCAAAGCAATATGCTTATCTTCGACACTCCGGAGGTCATCTGGGAGTGGCTGAAGGAGAGACATGACCATCGACAACCAGCAAGGTGCTCGCCTGTGTGCCCAGACATCCCCACGAAACACTGAGGATTGATGCAACTGCCAACACGGTTGCGCCGCACATGTCGGAGATGTTGCTCTGCAGAATGCTATGCTACCAGTCCCATACCAAGACTCTCGCCATCCCTGGATCCGGCACCCCGGTAGACAGCACTAGATCTCCCTCCAGATCCTAAGGGTTTACCTCTGGACACACTGATCTTGAAAAAGCAGCAGAGAGACATTCCATAGCCCGTCCGAACATTTAATCTTTTGTTTTGTGGGATTATGTTCTGGGTAGGAGGTATTAGGTAGGGTACACGGGACCCAGTTGGGGTTTGGTTGTCCAGTTGATCACAGTTCCTAGTTTATTCCATGACAGGTACTTCACGTTTTTGAGGTAGGGGGCAAGAGAAGGTGGGGAGTTTCGAGTTTCTACCTATTGGAACAGCTGCTCTCTCGTAACACATGCATATACCAGCTTAATGCCATTCCACACCAATGCGGCTATGTGCACCTGTTGTGTGTCTCCCTCACTGATGCCCTACTCAGATGTAGACCTGTTTCATGACCGACCCATCTACAGTAATGCTACAGGCACAGTTTGCCTCCTGACCTGGAATGTTAATGGGCTTCTAGACCCTGTTAAAGGGGGAACAATGCTAAAGGCAGCCAAACGCTACAAAGCAGACATACTTCTTATCCAGGAAATGCACTTGATCGGTACCAGGTGCCTGGTCCTTTTTCTTATGGGCTATTCACAGGTGTTTCGTACGTGCTGTGTCAGGGGCTCCTGAAGGGTGGCCATCTAGATTTATAATCAATTGCCAGTGACAGTCCCAAAACTATAGCATGACACCCTGGGGTGATACGTGGCACTGTTGGGCCTACTCTACAGTTGTCCAATAGCTGTGGCCAGCGTATATGACCCCCACTACTTACACTTGACTTCCTCAATACACTGTGTGTGCTAGCGACACAGGTTCCGCTTGGGCTCTAGGTGTTCGGGGGCGACTTTGACAGAGTAAGGGACTGGGGACTAGATAGTTCCACTCACATCTACAGAGAAAACCATGGAACTCCAACTTTGGCACGATTCACAGAAGCAATGGGACTGGTATACTGATGGAGGGCCCTCCATTCCCAAGATAAGGGATATACATACTATTTCAGGGCACATAGAAAACTCTCTCGGCTCAACTACTTCCTCTTAAAAAAAAATCAGAGGCCCGGCGACTCATCGACACCCACATCCATGCCAGGGGCTTGTCAGACAACTCCCCAGTAAAACTGTTAATACAACTGGGCCCCCCGACAACCTCAACTGGGTTGGCACCTAGATGCCTGGTGGCTTCATAAGGCCAATAACAGACTACACATGGCCATAGATAATTACTCTTAGGCAAATGGGATTATCTGTTCTGCTTGTTGCAAGCACTGAACTTTGGAGAAAGTCACAAGTTCATGTCGATTGCGATGGAGCGCAGGTCGGCTACAGTCACCTGATTAGTCCTGCTGAATTTTACCTTCTTCAATCAGTGACAAGAGTTCCGTTCGTGGTGGGGGGGGCAAAAGCAGCAGAAAAAGCATCATGGGAGGCTGCCCGAGTAGCGAGAAGAGCAGGCCATGTTTTGCAATCAGGCATTGCTTGAGCTTCGTGTTGGCGGTCTCC
Organism: Calotriton arnoldi; assembly: GCA_963921515.1. Taxonomy (NCBI): domain Eukaryota; kingdom Metazoa; phylum Chordata; class Amphibia; order Caudata; family Salamandridae; genus Calotriton; species Calotriton arnoldi. The sequence goes on along the minus strand of CAWUFW010008803.1, from coordinate 771,216 downwards.
ATGAGCGGTTGATGCTGTAGCACGAAGAGGCAGCTGCCGGAACTTCGCATTGAAATGCGGTGTGTGCGACAAGGTCTTGGCGCGAATGGGCCTGTTTGAGGTCAGGAACAGCCCAAAAACATCAATACAACTCTGTTAGGCCACACCAAGTGTCCAGGACCTTAGGGTCATCACTTGGGGGTCAGAAACTCACTTCAGCTGGGTCGTGTTGGTGCAGGATGTTGGAGAGCCTTTTATGTCCCTGAGGCTGATCAGGAGGCCAGCAGACTAGCCCTAGTCTGGTAACCCTGAGTTTAAGATGAAGTTGCAGGTCTAGTTCTTCATCTCCGGGCAAGAGGGCAATTGGGCAAAATGGCAGCAATTCAGCAAGGCAGCAGCAGGTCAGCAGTCCAGCACAGTGGCAGTCCTTTCAGCAGCACAGCTGTCCTTCTTGGCAGAATATACACAAGTCCAGAAGTGTACTGAAGATTTGGTGTCTGAGGTCACCCTTTTTATACCCGGGTGCCCTCCTTCTGGAGGGTGGGAGAAGCTTCTAGACAGTGTCTTTGAGGTGCATGAAATTTCCTGACTCCCCTGCCCTGGCATCAAGCTGGCTGCAGTGACAATGTAGAGGTGTTAGGTCCTTTGTGTGAGGGCAGAGCACTCCCTATTCAGTTGCAAGTGGGGCTGTGCTCAGCTCCAACCCCTCATCCTGCCAGCAGATGGCCCATTAAAGCACACTTAATCCCTCTATTGTGTGACTGTCTGAGAGGAATTCACAATGTCTCTCAGTTACACCCAGTCATGTGACAAAAGACAGGCTACAGCCCATTGGTAGCATTTAATTTACAGGCCCTGAGTCTATAGTAGATCACTCTACAAGGGACTTATAAGTAAATTAAATATGCCAGTTGCGTATACGTCAATTCTACCATGTTTAAAGGAGAGAGCACAAGCACTTTAACACTGGTTAGCAGTGGTAAAGGGCACATAGTCCTAAGCCCAACAAAAACAAATTCAACAAAAAGTGGATGGTAAAAGACATAAGGTTTGGGGGTGACCCTGCAGAGAGGGCCAGGTCGAACTACAGGGCAGCAAACCTCATTAAAGTAAATGTGTGGTGGCTTGACACAGGCATTGACCCAGAAACCCCACTGTGGTGCAGGACTAAGATGCTGCAAGTCTTCAGTCTACAATGATTCAACAGCTGGGACATGATAGGCATTTCCAAAGTGGGCAATGTTCTAACAGGTGACATCATGAAATCTTTTCTAGATCTTCAAGTGGAATATGGCTTACATCGCACACAATTCTTTAAGTATTTACAGCTTTGACACGCCCTCATGCCCTATACAGCAGAGTTTCATGAGGCATCAGACTATAGCCCGGTAGGGGCCAAAATCCTTCTAGATACCCTGACTACACACAAAATCTTCCAGGTGTACCAATCTCTAGTGATTAATACACCGGACACCTTCGGTCACCTACGGGAGGCCTGGGAGGAAGACCTGGGATAACTCTCAGAGGATGACTGCAGGGAAGTACCAGGGAATCCGCAATTGCCTCCCAGTTGAGACTCAAACAATGGAAATACCTCCACAGGGTGTACTATACACAAGTGAGACTATGGGCAATACTGAGAAGGGGAACCTTTTTCACAACTGTCTGGGCATGTTCGAAATTGAACCAATTCTTGGAAGGGGTGATGGCAAGCATGGGCTGGATGTAGGGCTGGACCTTACATAGAGACCTGAAATTTGAGCTCCTCCATATCATGATGGTGATAGATACTGATAGATATAAGGCTGGGTCGAGTAGTGGCAAAAGAGACATCACCTGTGCCTGTAAGACTGAGGAACGTCCGTCACTAGAGAAAAGGAAGTCCGCGTTGGACAGATGCATGTCACTGGAAATCTGAATCTATACATCTAGGGGATGTCCGCACAAAAAGTATAAAATATGGACCTCATGGTGCCACAACAGGGGTATTACCCTTCAAAGACATGCAGAACCACAAAGTGCCCTGGATGAAGAAATCTGGACCTACATCACTGACCGGTGAACTGAGAGGAGGGCCGGGGAAGGGGGGGCGTATGAATAGCAGAACTGTCTTGTTAAATGCCGCAAGTTGTTGTAGGAGGTTCTCTTGGATACGGCTCATTATCTTTCAATGCTTTATATTACTATGGTGGCTGGTTGCTTTTTCTAAGTACCACTTGCTGTATAAAGTCAGAAAATCAATAACAAGTTTTCTAAAAAAAAGCAAAAAACAAAAAAAAGCGGGTAAATTCAAAAACACGAAACAGAATGAAAAAATGCCTCAAGCACAAAATAAATTAACATTGTAAAAAGCAAACAAGGGGAAACAAGGGGAAGCATGTAAAAGCAGAACCACAAAACTGGACCAAGACGAAGAAGAGCTGCAAAGACACACAGTCTTAATAGATGCTGCAAGCACAAGGAAAAAGTAAGCCAATGTAAAAAACTAAAACTGTGGAAGAATGCACAAAAACACAGGAAGTCATACTCTGCCCATGCTCCAAGGGATGAGAAACATACTGGAAAGAAGGTAAAACCAGAACAAGCCAGAGCTCAAACATGAAAAAGAAGCCAGGAAACAAGGGTGACGATGAAGTCAACAAATGGAAGTAAGGGGTGATGTTAGAAATTGGGTTACTGGTTGACTGGGGTGAGAACCCTGGTCAAGCAGCAACCACAATCATAGTCAGGGTAAAGTACAAGCAAACCCTAAATTAACCTGCGCTTAACTCCCAGGTAGCTTGGCACAGAGCAGTCAGGCTTAACTTAGAGGCAATGTGTACAGTATGTGTGCTACACTTCAAACAGTAAACCAGTCAAAACGCCACGCAAAAAGATCCCACCCGAGATAGAAATATAGAGCAACATTTTATAAGTAAAGCATGACCAAAATGACAAAAATCCAATCAGTAGAACCAGAGTTATGAATTTTTAAAGAGTAAACTGTAAAATAGCGCCTAAAAGCATATAGTACCAACCACGGCTATCTGGTCACGCTGGACCACGTCAAAGTCAAAAGTTCATGCCAAATGCGATGGAGCGTGGGTTGGATACAGTTCCAGAATAGTTCAGCTGCAGTTTTACCTTCTCAAGTTTTGTGCCATGAGTCCCATTCGCATTGGAGAGGGTCGCAGGAGAGAACTGCTAGCGGTGGGCGGCGTGGTGCAAAGAGCAGGCCGGGTGTCGCGGATGAGCCGAATGAAGCATCACCTTGGTGGTCCCTCACAGACTGGCGATGCTGCTGTGCAAGGAGACAGGTTGGGAGTGGCTCACATTGATTTTCGGTGCAAGAGGCGCGGTTCTGATGTGATCGGGCCTGTTCAAGCTCACGAAGAGCACAAAAACACTGTATGTCATCAAGTTTTGAAACACCGACTCACGGAGATCGGAATTAAGAATAATGCCCTTAATCTCTTGACTTCCTTCCTCAGTAACAGAACCCAGTCCGTTTCATTTGGAGACTTTACTTCCAGCGCCTTCTCTCTGCCATGTGGGGTCCCACAGGGGTCCTCACTAAGCCCAACTTTATTCAACATCTATGTTGCTCCACCTACCGCCTTGATTAGATCTTTTGGATTCAACACAATATCATATGCGGAAGACCCGCAAATTGTTGTTTCCATTCACATAAACATAGACGAGGTAGCTATGAAATTCAAGAACTGTATGTCAGATATTGTCAACTGGATGGAAGCTAATGCCTGAAAATGAACTACGACAAGACGGAGGTGCTTCTCTTTGGGTCAGACTGGTCTTTTTGGAATCCCTCCTGGTGGCCTTCCACACTAGGCTCTCTACCCAACCCAGTCATCAAAGTAAAACATTTGAGAGTGCTTTTCAATACAAAATTAACTTTTAAAGATCTGACAAATCAGTTGATTTCTTCCTGCTTCTACCTCTTAAAAATTCTAAAAGAAAGAGCTACCTTTCATCCCTACAGACTTACAGACAACTGTAGTTGTCTCTCTCGTGCTTTCACGGTTAGACTACTGCAATGGCATCTATCTGGGCATGCAACAAGGTCTGATAATAAAGATTCAGAGACTGCAGAACGGTGCTGTTCGTCTCTTGAAAAACCTTACGAAACATAAATTGCTGCTAAAGGGCTTAAGAAGCTTCACTGGCTGCTGATTAAGAGCACAGTCACGTTTAAATCACTCTGTATAGCTCACAAAGCCCTGCATGGAATGGGCCCAGCCGACCTGAGGGAAAGGACGACATGGTACACCCCAGAAGATGTCTGCAATATGCTTCTGCTAAGACCATGGAAGTCCATAAGATTTGTAAAGCCACCTGGGGTGGCAGAAGCTTTGAGCATGCTAGAGCTCTCCTCTGGAAACAAATGGCATTGCATTTAAGGTCACAATCTAACCTGTGGCCTAACGGTTAGAGTGGTTGACCTCAAAGCTGGGGAACCATGTTCAAGTCGTTTATTCGATTATGCTTTTCTGTGATTTCGGTAGTGTAGACGCCAGCGCCAAAGTGCCTGTGTGCATTTGTTGCGCTTTACAAATTTAAATTGAAACAAAAGCTTGATTTCAAGAGCTCGAGAGCCACATCAAGGTTCCAGGACCTGAGAGGTACCACTCGGGGGTCAGGAACTTGCTGAAGACGGGTTCAGGTGCTGTTTGGGGAGTCTTTTATGTCCCAGTGGCTCAAATCAGGAGGCCAGCAGGCTAGCCCTTGGAGTCACTCTGGGGTCCTCTGTACAAGATGAAGTTGCAGTTCCATTTCTTCTTCCCCAGGCAAGAGGGCAGCATGTCAGCAAAGCAGAGCAGCAGTTCCTTTACAGCAGCAGTCCAGCAGAGTGGCAGTCCTTCATCCGGGCAGAGTACCCGTAGTTCCAGAAGTGTACTGAAGTGGTGATGTCTGAGGTCCTTCTTTTACACACAGTTGTGTCTTTTTAGTGGGGAAAAGCTTCTAGAGGCATGCCTTTGAAGTGCACAGATGCCCTGCCTTCCTGGCCCTGGCTCCAGACTAGCTACAGGGGGTATGCATCCCTTTGTGTGAAGACAGAACACTGCTTTTTCAGGTGTAAGTGAGGCTGGGTTCAGCTCCTCACTCCCATCCTGCAAGTGATGTCCCATCCAGTCACACTTAAGCTCCAATTGAGTTTAACTGTCTGGGAGGAATACACAAAGCCCAACGGCTAACTACACTCAGCCATGTGACTACAGCCAGACTGCAGGGACCAAATGGCAAAGGCAAGAAATTGCCAATTTCTAAAAGTGGTATTTTCAGAATTGCAATTTAAAATCTGACTTCACCATAAGTTAAGATTTTAAATTGGGATTCCAGAGACACCAAGCATGAACCAATTTTCTCTTCCCATTTGGAAATTACACTTACAAAAAGGAATAAGGCAACTCCAATGTTATCTTATGGGAGAGATAGGCTGATAAGTAGTGAAAAATGAATTTAAGAGTATTTCACTACCAGGAGATGTAAAACTTAAATGTACATACCCAACTACTTAAACACATTGCACCCTGCCCCCTGGGCTGTCCAGGGCCTACCATAGGGGTGAATTACATGTATTAAAAAGGAAGGTTTAAGCCTGGCAAAGGGTTTATCTTGCCAAGTCGACATGGCAGCATAACACTGTACTCACAGGCTCTGCAATGGCAGGCCTTAGACATGTTTAAAGGCTTACTTAAGGTAATGGGGTAGCCCAGTTATGTGCAGGACCTGGGGATTCGTACATTAAGTGAACAGTGGTTCTGCCACCTATTGGGTTTAGAAAGCATAAAACCTTTTTATACAATTTGTCCCTCTACTGAAATGAGACTAGCATTTAATGAAAAATATCCAAATTAAGTCCAAACAAAAACTCATATACTTATGAATCAGTATATGATTTTATAGCAAATTAGTGAAAGTTGTGTACTCAAAAATGAGAACAGAACAAATATATACACACACAGATATACACTATACAATTACACTTAAATTGGTGACATGAAGTGAAAACAAAGAAATATATTTACATATCACAACACAATATATACATAACGAATGAACATATATTCAAGACACACATTTAAACACAGTGTGAGGTATATGAAAATATGATTCAACCCAACTAACAGTTAGTCTAGTTATTCTCAAGTATTCTGGGTGATCATTAACACTTGATAGTATGCGTCGACGTTTCGACCCCTGGACAATAGTGCGATTGTGTGAACGTCTGTGGGGGGTCTTCTTCAGGACTATAAATAGAGTCTGTGTGTGGCCTTAAACGAGGTTCCACCCTGATACCAAATTTTTGTGGTATTGACAGCACGGCAGCTTGTTAAAAATAGATGATTGACCTGAATCAAAAGTAGCTAATCCTATCAGCTGGTTGGATTTGTCAGTGGCACACGTGCCTACAACTCTCCGGCGTCTGGCGCTCGGGGTCTTCAATAGTTAATCATCCTTTACTTCAGGGCAATGCTTGTCGGGGCCGGCCGCCTCCAGACAAAACTTGCTTCTGGCACTCAAGGCTAATTTATTGCCTTTGAATACTCTCTGGCCTTCAATCTCCTGGAATGAAACTCCGGAAGCTGACTAGTAGCCCACTAGTAGCATTTAATTTACCGGCTCTGGGTACATATAGTACAACTTTACTAAGGACTTATGCATAAATTAAATATGCTAATTGGGTATAAGCCAATATTAGCATGTTTAGACGAGAGAGCACATGCACTTTAGCACTGGTTAGCAGTGGTAAAGTGCTCAGAGTCCTAAAGTCAGCAGAAAAAAAAAAAATCAGGAACAATAGAGAAGGAAGGCAAAGAAGGTTGGTGGGAAGACCACTCTAGGGCTGACAGGTCTAACAGATGGGTGTAGTGTTGTGTATGTAATGACAAAACCTTTGTGGCTCTGATGGACTCCGTAGAACTGTGACGTAAGCATTGGAGCGTAGTGAATTGAATGCAGGTTTAGAATGTTGAGTTCACAGTTTCACGCAGAAGAATAAAGACGTGTTATACTAAGCTCTGTGTGTGGCACAGTCATTGGCGAGTACCTGTGCTTGGGAGGACGCTACAACTGGTGACGAGATGGGGGATAAACTGCCCGAAGGTCGACAGTGCTCTCCCAGAGAGTTTGCTGCGGTCCAGCAAACTGCTCGTAGATGCCATGTGTGCCTTTGTCGAGGTGCGGAATTGACATTTGGCATATGTGGAGTCAAAGCACAGCCCCAGTTCTGTGTAAAGCATTTGAAGTTAATGAAAGCTTCACTGAGAAGTCTACACATCAGTGGCCGAGTACCTGCTGGGAAGGCCGAACAGGGAAGAACTGCCCAACTCAAAGCCATACATTCATATGGAGTGAGAACGCTACAGGCGGATGCAAAAAGGTTTTGAAATAGCAACAAAGTGCAAGATAACACTGCTAGCAGAAGTGCTGCGAGGCAGAGTGCAACCAGGTATCAGGCAGTGCAAAGATTTGCTTACAAGCAAAGCACTCCAAATATCGGAAACGGCAATCTGCTTACCAGAACTGAGTAAAGAGAGCCGGGTGGAGTGGCCCCAGAAGAAGTGCCCTGGGTTGTGTTTACGGAGCTATCAATACCCGAAGCAGCACACCATCAAAGCAACTAGGTGGCAGCTCAGAACAACTCCAGAGGTCTTCTAAAAGGAAAGGATTCCCATGGAGACCAAGAGGGAGGTCAAGGCTCCATGGTCTATCCAAGATGATCCAGAGGCCAGAACAGCACAGGGCCTTAGAGATGGTATAGATGAAGCAGGTCCAAATGGCCAGCAGATGGAGTCGGAATGAACTCTACGCTAAGTGTTAGACAATCTTGTAAATGGTTACAATGCCGCCACCTTCTTGAAACCCCCACCACCATTCGACACCGCCAAAAAGTTGCATATTGGCGACAGATGGACTGCCTGGATAGAACCATTTGATGATTTCATTGATGGGATTGATAAAGCAGATAACAAGGACATTATCAAGTACCTTAAGAGTCTTGCTGGTGAAGGTGTAAAAGAAGTCATAAAGAAAATGCTGTGAGCTGATGAAATTATATACAGTCACATCGAAGCAGCCTTGAATCTCAAGTTCAATCCACTGCCAAAATGGAGACTACGAAAGGTACATCTTCAGTCAAGAATGACAGAAAGCTGGTGAGACCATCAACGAATTAGTTGAGAGACTGGATACACTCATCTAACACTGTAAGTTCTATGTATTTGATGATGAGGAAGCTATATGCCTCAGAGTGATTGAAGGATGCTTGTCAGATTCGCTCAGACGATGAATGCTGAGAGACACTCTTAGTCTGGAGCAAGTTCTCATGGCTACCAGAGCTAAAGAGCATGCTGATTGACAAGCTGCTGACAAGAAGGTCGAAGGTGCCCAGAGTGAGTCAGTCATGAATGTGAGAAATAAGCCAAAGCACATGGCTGAGGGACAAAGAGTGCATTCTCCAAAGAAAAAGAAGTTGTGCTTCAGGTGTGCATTTTCATTTCTACACAAAGGGAAATGTCCCGTCATTGTGCAGAACTAGAAAGGCTGTGCAAAGGCAAAGCTATTTGTGATGGTGTGCAAGGTGAAGCAAAAAGTAGATGCGTCACGGCATGAAGACAAAATGACCGCCCGAATGTTTCAGACGCGATGTTCGACGCACGCCCATAAGGCCACGTGACCACATCAGCTGAGGCAAATCGTCACCGAACAAAGTCGATCGGCATCTAAATCTTCGTCAAATAGTTCTTCCGTGTCAATTTCAAGTAAAAGTGAAGAAGATGGCTGTGCCATGTCAATGTTTACATCAGAGTAGCATGCGCATGTTGGACTGGCCGCCAGTGAGGACAATTATTGGTCCAAGGGAAACCGACATGACATAGCACCAATGTCATTCAAACATTGTCCGAAGATCCCACTGAAAGACAATGGTTGTTCAATACCTTTTATTATTGATAGTGGTGCATCAATAAATATTATGCCTGAGGAGAAATATAATGAACTGTCTCCAGTACCCCCAGGGCCGTCTTAACAGCATTATAGGCCCCTGGGCAAAGCAGTGCACTGGGCCCTGCCTACACAACCACTCACAGGAATAAAAATGTTTAACAGACAATTAGTGTTACATTCTGGTCTGCATGGGGCCCCTATGCTCGTGGGGCCCCCGGGTAACTGCCCAGCTCGCCCATGCGTTAAGACGGCTCTGAGTGCCCCGACCTATGCCATCAAAAACTAAAGTGTTTATGTGGGCTGCATCGACACTACTAAAAAGTAAAGGTTCATTTGTAGCAACGATGAAGCATAAGAAAAACAAAAGTACAAGCACCCATTCATGTACTGTTGTACATGAATGGATGTTTAATCAGCTTCAGCACAGCCGCTGATATGGGACTGATATCTGTGAATTATAACATGAATGCTCATCACGAAATAGTAAGTCGATTCCCTTTGTTGTTTCATGAGTTGGGAAAACTAAAGACTATGAAAGTCCAATTACACATTAAAGAGGACGTCTGTCCTATTGCTCAAAGACACAGATGAATTGTCTTTTACTTACAGGAAGTTGTTGAAAAAGAACTTAAATATTTTCTCAAACATGATATCATTGAGCGTTCCACTGGCCCAGCTCCATGGGTTGCTCCCATAGTGGTTGCAACCAAAAAGGACAGTGAAGGAGCTGTACACATGTGCATGGATATGCATCAACCAAACAAGACAATTGAAAGAGAACAACATCTAGGTTTGCACATTGCTCACATGATAAGAAAATTACATGGTGCAAAGGTATTCTCTCGCTTGGATCTGAATAAAGGATATCATCAGTTGGAACTCGAATAGAATTGCAGGTACATTACAACCTTTTCTGCACATCTTGGTTTGTTCTGTTAAGAGAGACTACGTTTTGGTTTGTCATCAGCTGCAGAGCTATTCCAAGATGTCATTCGATGTATCATACACCCTGTCATAAATGCTTTAAATTACACTGATGATAGATTGGTTTTCGGAGCTACACAGAAGGAACATGGCAAAGCTCTCAGGCAAGTGTGTCAGTTGCTAACTGATGCCGGTTTGACTTTGTATGCCGAGAATTGTGAGTTCCGTAAGACAAAGATAAAATTCTTTGACCATATCTTTTATGATGGGGGCATGACACCCGATCCTGCTAAAGTGCAAGCACTGTCAACTGCCAGCCCTCCACAAGATGTTTCTATGTTATATTCCATCCTTGGAATGGCCAGCTATTGCTCTAGATACATACAAGACTTTGCCACTGTAAGTGCGCCATTAAGAGACTTGACAAAAAATTATTTTTCTATTTTTTGGTCACATGAATGCGAGCAAAGCTTCCAGAAAATCAATATAAGCTATTGAGAACACTACAGAAATGGCATATTTTGATCCAAAGCTTCATACTGAGGTTGTTGCTGACGCTAGCCCTGTCAGGTTGGGTGCCATCCTCACACAGCACAACGGACACACAAATGCTCGAAGACGTATTGTGTCATATGCCAGCTGAAGTTTGTCCCAAACTGATTGTGCTTTTTCACAACCTGAGAAAGAAAGCTTAGCAGTGGTGTGGACTTATGAACATTTCCACATATTCTTGTATGGGAAGCCCTTCAAGCTTGTGACCGATCATCTAGATTGTTGACTATCTTTGGAAATCCAAAGGCAAAAATGCCTCCTCACATTGAACGTTGGGATCTGCGATTACAAGAGTACAACCACACCATTGTGCATTGTCCAGGGAAAGATCAAAACCCTGCCGACTACTTCTCACGATTGCCTCTACAATGCCTAGGCACCCATTCTAAGATGGCTGAAGCTTACATAAATTTCATAGTGAAATCGAGCACTACATCTGCCATTTCGTTGGAACAAATTGTTACTGCCACCAGTCAAGATAGTAACATGCTGAAACTGAAATACATTATTACACATCAGTCTTGGTACCAGCACCCTCGACCTACTACCACTGCCAGTGAATATCAAAAGTTTAAGAATGTCAAAGATGAACTGTCCATTACTCAGGAAGGTATTATTCTAAGAGGGTCGAGAATTCGCATTCCGGAAAGTCTGCAACAACAGATAATTGAAGTGGCTCATGAAGGACATCATGGCATTGTTGCCACCAAACAAGCTCTCCGAGACCGAGTCTGGTTTGGCCTGTCATTTATGCAGCTTCCTGTTATCGAAAACCACTCAACACCCATTAAAAATGTCAGAGTTTCGCTCAGCCCCACCCACTAAAGTTTGAAAACTCAACTATAACCTTCTTCCCGGACTTTACGATGAAGGTTCAGAAGATGCGGCGCTCCTTCCTGGTTGTGAAACGGGCGCTCCGGGACAGACATAAAATACGCAATGCTCTTCCCGGCCAGACTTCGGGTGGTGGCGGAAGGGAAGTCATGGTTCTTCATATCACCGGAGGACGCCTGGGAGTGCCTGGAAGGGTGGAGAACACCCGGAACCCAAAGATCTAACCCCAAAACACGTACAAAGGGACAAGAGAGGCAACAAGATAGTCATGGACAAGGTGAAGGCTTGGAGAGGGAGGAGGGACAAAACGGTACCGCCAAATAACCGCAGGACTCATAAGACACTAGCAGAAGTAAGAATACTTTAAAAGAGCTCTGATGGCTCCCTCTGATGTGCAGAGAGAAGTTTTGTAACTGTTAAACATGCTAACATTTATTGGTGGGATCCAGTAGTAGGACCCTGGACAAAACTGTTCAGTCTTACCAGTATATAGTGGGTCATCAGTAACCCGTTCTATTGTATGTTTGGTCCAGATAGCCCTAGCGCAAACAGTATCAAAATGGCTTAAATAGTGTAGACTAGAGGGGAGAAACTACGATTAGTGAGGGACCAGCTAGGTCACATTCCCCAATGTTGTGTTCTATGGGTAAGGGTACACAGGCACTGTGCAAGGTTGGGGGGTGGGCAGTTTTAAGTCCACACTGCAGGGAGGGAGGGAGCGGGGTAGGGATGGGTAGTTACGTAAGGGTGAGTTACAGAGTTTTCGAGTATTTAAAGTTGAATATGGAAGAGAAAGTTTGCAGTGCATGTGCTTAACAAAAACTATATGCAGGACGAATGGCATCACAGAACGTTATGCGGTTAGTTGTGAAAGTATCAGACACCCAATGGCTAGGGGCCCTGAGAAGACATGGTATTTTCCTGGACCCCCAGAGGGTGCCTACCGAGATCATGAAATGCATGGAAATTTGACATTAGCACCCCCCCTTGCAACTTGAAAATACTCTTGTGGAACGTAAATGGGCTGGGGGATAGAATCAAAAAAGGGGTAGTATTGCAGTACCTGAAGTGGCAAGCACCGGATGTAGTGTTGTTGCAAGAGACCCACATACAAGCGACCTCTTATTGTGCAGTAAATAGATGGGGCTACAAATTGGTGGCCCATGCGGGGTACACCAGAGGGTCGAGGGGAGTTGGCATTCTCCTGCGTAAATCTTTCCGCTTTAAAATACAAACAGTCAAACACGATACACTAGGAATGTTTGTGACCCTGTCTGGTCACTGGGAGGGCAGGTTATTGAACATCACGTCCCTCTATGTACCTCCCAGATTGCATAACTCTGCCCTAGCTGATTTAGGGTCACATATAATTAATCTAACGGAGAGAGAATTACTTATAGGGGGGGGGACTGTAATGCAGCCATTAACGGAGATTGGGATAGAAAGCCAGACAAACCAAGGGAGGCTTCTGGGAAGGCTCTGGAAGACTTTCTGAGGGCTATGGGCCTAGTAGATGTGTGGAGGGTCCATAATCCCACAACTCGCCAATATACTTTTCACTTTGGGATCCATGGAAGTCTGTCCCATATAGATTACATGTTTGGGAGAGCAGATCAGCTTTCAATGTTCGGAGAGGTGGCTCACCTCCCGAGGGGTATTTCAGATCACTCCCCAATGGTGGCACGATAATGGGGTACGCCTTCTTCCAAAAGACAAATGATGGCACTTAATCCCTGGTATTTTAGGGTACCAATCATTAAAGATGGCCTGGCTGAAGCAACCACTAATTACTTTAAAGAAAACGATGTGTCGGTGGACTCAGCCCAAACAATGTGGGAAGCATACAAGAAAGTAATTAGGGGACAAGGGATCTGTGCCATAGCCAGTCATAAAAAAGAAAAACAGAAACAACTGCTCGCAATAGAAGAGGAGATTAGCAAATTAGAATCAGAGTTAGTATTACTAGATACCCCAGACACCAAACACAGGTTGCAGATTAAACAGAAAGAATATAAAGATATTGCGGAAGAAGCGGCAAGAACACAATATCGAGCAACCCAACATCGAATATATGAAGTAGGAGATAAGGCAGGTAAACTGTTAGTGTGGTTGGATAAATGGGAAAAGGCTACCAGATGGGTGTTCGAGATTACAACAAACGAGGGGACACCGCTTAGAGATAGCCAAGATATAGCGGAGGCTTTCGCAGCATATTGCAGTCATCTATACATGCCAACGGGGACGTCCACACAGACAGGGGCTCAAGAGTTGCTGGCCACTCTCAATCTTCCCGCCTTAAATGAGACAGACAGGGGAAGCTTGGAGTCCGATTTGACCGAGGTTATACATGCAATTGGGGCGCTACAGACAGGGAAAGCAATGGGCCAGAGTGGATTACCAATAGAATTATATAAACTAACTGCATCTACAATAGCTCCATACTTGGTAAACATGTATAAAGAAAGTGTAATGCGAGGTACCCTACCTGAAAGTCAGAGACTTGCCAATATCGTAGTAATACACAAAAGTGGAAATCCCCCGAAAAATGTGGTTCATACCGGCCCATATCCCTGCTGAACACAGAGGTCAAGATTCTTGCCAAAATCCTTGCTACTCAATTGTCTCCCCTGCTGCACAAACTAGTTCACTCCGACCAATCTAGGCTTTATGCCAGGGAGAACTACAGCGCTAAACCTGCGGCACCTCAATGGAGTACTAGGTAGGGGAGGGAATATTAGTGAAGAGGCGGTAATAATGTCACTAGGTGCCAAAATTGCATTTGATATGATTGAATGGCCCTTTCTATTCGCGGCATTGGAGAGATTCGGATTTTGGGAGAAATACTTGTCGTGGATACGGCTTCTCTACTCAGAGCCCCTAGCACAAGTTACAGTGAATGGGGAAAGATCATCGATCTTCAAATTGGGACGCGGCAGGGCTGCCCACTTTCACCATTAATATTTACACTGGTATTAGACCCACTGGCTATATGGATCAGAGGTGATCCGCTCATCAGGGGTCTCAAATGGACAGAGGAGTGGGAGGACAGAATCTCCCTGTATGCAGATGACATACTACTTTATTTAGCTAACCCATACTCCTCCATACATAGAGTACTGCATATATTCACCCTTTTCCAAAAACACTCAGGATATACTATCAACTGGGACAAGTCGCTCATATATGTTCTTTGCGGTCCAGGCACCAAACTCCCCAGGGTCTGCGCAGTACGAAGAGTAACTGAAGGGTTTCAATATTTAGGGATCTATGTCACCACAGACCCGGCAGTATTTTACGAGCAAAACTTAGTTCCCTCCCTACGTCGACTACAAGAAGACGTGCAACATTGGAAGACACTTCCCCTCACACTACTCGGAAAAGCCACCCTATACAAAATGATGGCGCTCCCTCGTTTTGTCTATATCTTACAGAATACTCCATACCTGGTTCCAACAAGATATTTTCAAGCGATAGATTCAGAGATACGTACACTTCTCTGGGACAATGATATCCCTCGTATAGCACTGGCGAAACTTACAAAAAGCTGGTACTATGGAGGTATCGCCCTCCCAGCAACCCAATATTACTATTGGGCAGCTCAACTTGACGTAACAAATCACTGGGTACATTGGCCACAAGTAGAACCAGCTCATGGGATTGGACAGATACAATATGTCATCTGGGAATTATCTGAGCGATCTACGGGGGGGAAAAAAGTTCACCACGACACACACCAACATCAACCACAATCACGCTATGGCACACCGCATCAGCAGCACTGGGGTGGAAAAATAAGATAACAATGGCTACCCCACTCTGGGAATCAGCGAATCTGGGACTATAAGCAAAACAACCTGGGTTTGATAAATGGGACCTTATTGGTCTCTCCAGGGTGGGAGACTTATGGTCGAGAGGGAAGATTATCCCCTTTTGCGATCTTCAAAGGGACTATGAACTAGACGATGGAGAAACTTTTCGGTACCTTCAGGTGTGCAGCATACTGCAAAGGGCAATACCTAATGTCACTGAACTTCGGGCCTCCTACCTTTTAGAAGATAGACTCTTGGACGACTATTTAAAGGAGAAAGCAATATCACTAACATATAGGAAGATATTAAACAACACGCCTGATAATTTGGGGAAAATAAGGGCTAAATGGGTGGATGATGTAGGGGATATGAGTGACGAAGAGTGGCAGGAGGCGCTAGCGTCCCCCCATGAGGTGGCTATGCGCTCTCGATTCATATTAATACAGTTAAAGATCTTACATAGAACATACTATACGAGTACAATACTAGTCAAAATGGGCGCCTCCAGCTCACCACTTTGCCCTAGGAATTATGGTCAGGTGGGAACTTTTCCACATCAATGGTGGGACTGCCCGATTATCAAGAAATACTGGGATAAAATAACAGTTAGAATGTTGACATTGTGTGGGAAAGATGTAAGGGCCTGGCCCCGATGGTGCCTTATCAATGTCTGGAAAAACTCGGAACTTACAGCGAGGGAAAAAACCTGGGTCACCCTAGGGTGTATGGTCGCTAAACGCAACATTGCGAAGACATGGAGAGGGGTGACAGGGGCGTAGGTTTCGAGACTGGGAGGCAGATATAGATTGGTGTATGCAGGCAGAAAGGGTGGTCTATGAAGGAAGAGGTTGTCCACAAATGTGGTCCAAGATCTGGGGGGAATGGAACAAAAGCAGGGGGATGATATGCATGCCATTCGATGGC
Source organism: Calotriton arnoldi (assembly GCA_963921515.1). Lineage (NCBI taxonomy): Eukaryota > Metazoa > Chordata > Amphibia > Caudata > Salamandridae > Calotriton > Calotriton arnoldi. Next base: position 755,248 of record CAWUFW010008803.1, on the reverse strand, counting down.
CCGTTTGTGAAAGGGGAGTAATGGGGGTAGGGAAGGACTGAATATGCTGCCGATAACTGTGGTGATATTACAACTGATGTTTATCCTGCTATGTGGAAGATTTGAATTTGTAAACATGTACTGTACCGAATGGTCGTTAACTGTATCTCCTTTGCAACCAATTTTCAATAAAAAGAATAAAAAAATTTAAAAAAAATTCAGAGTTGCCAATGCATGCATGGGAAAGAATTGCAGTGGACTTCTTCAGTCTTCTTGACAAGGGACATCACCTGATAGTGATCATTGATGAATATTCCCGTTTTCCATTGCCATTGATCGAAGATCTCTCATCAAATCAAATAAAATTTTATTGCTTTAGATCTCGTCAGAGATGCATCCACAATATAAAAAACACAATATATAAAGATAAAATTATTATTATAGATTAAACATCTCTAAAGCGGTGAGAGCGTTTTAAAAAAAATGTGAATGCTTTATAACATACACATTCATCTGGGGGGACTCTTATTAGTTCAATCAGATCATTAATTCTAAAAATATTATATTTAGTGCATATAGGTTTTATGAAACCGCTTTGTGCTTCAATCAGGAGTTTGTTTGGGCAAACGTATAGTACATGTACCAAATCTTGAATACCATCTCCACACAGATCACAGGAGCCTGATTTATCTAGAAAATCTGTCTATCACTCAAGAATGTGTCAGTGAGAGATTAAACAGCATCTTTGCGACCTGGGGTGTTCCTGTGATTTTAAAGTCTGATAACAGCCCAGCTTTCAACATTCATGAATTCAAAGACTTTTTCAGTCATCTTAATGTGAAGCATCAGAAGTGCACCCCTTTTAACCACAGGCCAATGGCCTTGTCAAACGTTCCATGAGTACTTTAAAGAAAGCTGTCCAGCGTGCTGTACTAGAAAAGCTTGACCTTAAAGCTGTCTTAAATTCCACCTTTCAAGGTCACTGTTTGACCCCTCACTTGACCACAGGTCAAAGCCCTGTAACCTTGATGGTAGGGAAAGCCATGATGACCAAGTTACCTTAATGGACCAACAGAAGAGCAAATAATGAGAAAGAAACACACATGAAAGATTGGATCATAAGAGGAAAATGAAAGCCTAAGCAGAAAAGCATTGACATGCAAAAAATGTCACCTTCATTAGAGGAGATCGAGTTCTTGTTCCTTAGCATAGAAAACTAAGTCTGATGCTACTTTAGATGCTGAACCATTTCATGCTGTGACCAGCAAACAACAAATGGTGACTGCCTTGTGTCCTGGGAAGTTCATTACGCGAGATTCCTCGCAATAATGACGTGGCTCATTGCTCGTCAAGCACTGATGTCTTTATAGGGACTGACTCTAAAAGGATAAGTGAAGAACCCCTAACTGCTGCTGTTTCTCCATCACCAACACCTGTCATGGACATTTCTACTGCCTGTCCCCAGTTTCCGAAGACATGGTCGGGACATGTGATCCATGCACTACGAAGACTCATTGAAGAGCTCAAATTGTATATATTTGTAAAAAAAGGATTTTTTTTAACGAAGGGGGAGATGTAGTGTCGTGTGAGTATATAATGACGGGATCTTTGTGGCTCCCGATGAACGCAGTAGAACTGTCACGTAAGCATTAGAGCATAGTGAATTGAAATCAGGTTTAGAATGTTTTTTTTAAAACTATATTTACATTTTCAACAACCATACAGCATACGATGACACAGTAGTCTCTGGCGTGGTACATAGTTGACAAGTGTAATCGATACATGTGCCCAGTTAGCATGGCAGTGGTCAGGGAAGGTCCAAGAGTGCAGGATGTTACACATTGCCAAAATAAAACACAACAACAGTCCCAACATTGATTACCAGATATCCGCAAATTCCACCCCAGGGATGGCCCTGCAGCTGGTCTCACAGCAGTTATTTCAATACTTTATGACATCTCAATGCTACCAACAGTGTTCGGGATTGCCACACACAGCGTAATATGTATGTATCCATTCATTTGAGGAGCATCTGTTGTCAAGCGCGTGCCATTACCTAAGGCCCCACTTCCTCAGTCACTCCATCGTCACCCGATCTAGCAAAAAAGGCTTGGTAGGGTTCCCAAATATCTTTTGGGCGGTTGCAAATTGGCATGAGTTCATGATAAGCATCAGACTGAGTGTTACAATATGCCATATCCACATGCCATTCTTGTAGTGTCAGAAACAGGCCCTTGGCATCGCTATACTGCACCTTTCAGGCACCAAACCCAAGGCAAAAATGCACCTATAGGTCTTAAGAATCTCCCTGTCATAACCCAGCAGTGAATATAAGGGGAGCAGGTTTAGAATGTTGAGTTCGCAGATACACGCAGAAGAATAAAGGCGTGTTATACTAAGCACCGTGTGTGGAGCAGTCATTGGCTGGCGAGTACCCAGGCTGGGGAGGATGCCACAGTGGGCTCTAAGCCCTTTTTAAGCTTTTTCTTAAAGAATCAATAGACTTGCAAATGACAGCGCATGCGCTGCCGTAGGCCAAACCTAAAAAGTGACCCACGTTTGCAAATCGGACCGTTTTTAACTTGTAAAAACATACTGTATACGTGCTTTGCAAGGGAAATGAGACTGCATGGATTTAAGCTTGCTGCAGGCAATGTTTGTGGTTATATCAGAGAAATCAACATTAACAAGCATTGGCATAGCCAATAGGTCTCGCCTTTGGGACCTTATAAGTGTTTAGCCAGAGCTATTGGCTTTGCCAATGCCTTTAAGCTATGATGTAGAGCAGTGTGGCTGCTGTGCAGCATGTTGAAAAGTTATAATAAAAAAGTGTTGTAAGCCAGAGCTATTGGCTTTGCCAATGTCTTTAAGCTATGGTGTAGAGCAGTGTGGCTGCTGTGCAGCATGTTGAAAAGTTATAGCAAAAAAGTGTTGTAAGCATTTTTGTTATTTTATATATAACCAAGAAGATATTATGCAGAACTGAACAACCCTATTAAAAAAAGAATTAACATAAAAAACGTCTTCTAGTTTCTTTGTTCTTGCAATGCTGGCAAATTGTTCCTGCCTGTTCTAATGCTTGTTTGTTATAGTTTTTTTTGTTGTGTCCATTTGTAGTGTTTTCACTGTGCTACTGTGTGCATTTGTACAAATGCTTTACACGTTGCCTCTGAGATAAGCCAAGCTACCCAGGGGGTGAGCAGGGGTTATCTTGGGTGTGTAACTCCCTTACCCTGACTAGAATAAGGGTCCCTACTTGGACAGGGTGTAAGCCACTGCCAAATAGAGACCTCTATTTCTAACAGTATATGTCTCACATCTCCTGGAATGTGCGTAAACCACCTTCTGTGTAGAGATGGCTGAGTAGTATCACACCGGCATCTCTCTAGGGTTGCATGTCATGTGTGAGTGTGATATCCTGCATCTCAGACAGCTCTCATTTTGGTAACTATGGGAGGTATGGTGGGGTGGCGCGATTATGTATGCATTTATGCTCGCATGTTCTCACCACCATCATCAGGTCGATTTCGTTGGGCTTCGTCCTGGAAGGGTTCATGATCCAGGTAAGTATGGGTACATTACCAAATACTAGTGTCACCTCGGATCTCTCCACGCAGGTGCATTCCCCCAACCAGCATGCTGGCCATTGCAGTTCTGCCACTGCATAGTATAATTCATAATTGGGGGCACCTAGTCCCCATCAAGTAACAGGCGCTGTAGCTTTTTTAGTGCAAACCTTTTCCTACCCTTACACCATATTAGGTCCGATAGTAAACTATGAAGATCCTTTAGGAAGGAGCAGGGGAGGAATACCGCAGGGCTGCACAATAATATAATGCCGACAGCACTTTAGGCATTTTAGTGATTGCCACTCGACCCATTGGGGAGAGTGGGAGGGCAGTCCAGAATGACAGGGAATCATCGGATCGATGCGAGAGCCCTGCACAGATTGCCCTCAGATGAGTGGTATATACACACTCCCAGGTACTGAATCATGTCAAGCACCATTCCAGCATGGTCTTTAGGGCTCTGTCCCTGCAATTGTCAGGTACTAATCCCAGAGGGAACAGGCAGGATTTAGTCAAGTTCATTTTAAGACCTGATGTTTCGACAAATTTCTCCAGGAGCTCCATGAGACTTGTGAGATACTCGCATGCATTCTGTAGGTAAATCAAGGCATCGTCGGCATACAAGCATAACACATGTCATCTTCTGGATGCCTCTATTCCCCAGTCTAAGAACTTTGTGCATTACATGTATTCCAGTAGCTCTATGGCTAACTCAAAAATTACTGGGGCAAGGGGACAACCCTGCAGAGTACCCATGCATATGTCAATGTGGTCCGGGATGGTTTGGTCCATCTTGACTCTTGCCATGGGGCGGCTATACAATGGTTGCACCCAGCTAAGAAAGATTGGGCCTATGCCTATTCTCTTTAGAACAACCAGAAGGTAAGACCAGCTAAGAGTATCAAACGCCTTCTCAATATCTAGAGATGCTGCCAGGCACTTTTCATTTGCTGCTTTATTTTCTCCCATCAGGCTCAATAGACAGCGGATATTTTAAAAGGTGTTCCTGTCTGTTATGAATCAATTTTGATGTGAGTAGACCAATGAACCAACAATTGGTAACAATCAATTCACTAGTATTTTCCCTAATATCTTATAGTCGAGGTTAAGTAGGGACAGGGGTCTGTAGGATCGCAAGTCTGCAGGGTCATGCCCTGGATTGGGTAGCACCACTATCAGCATTTCCCTAAGGGATTCCATGAGCATTTCTGCTACTCTTGATTCTTTGTACACTTGGTGCAAATTTTGCATTCTATTAACACTGTATGTGGAGTACAATTCAATGGAAAGACTGTCTATAACTCAGGTTTTCTTTTATTAGTCGGTATTTGAGCTATTGCTGTGGATATCTCTTCCACCTGCAGTGGCTCCTCCAACTCACTGTGTTTCAGGGGATCAATCTGAGACTTGAGGCACAGGTATCCCTTTAACATATTTGGCTATTTCATCATTGTCCACTGTGGGGCGTTCTGCATAGGGAGCTCTGTAGTAGTTAACAAAGGCTGCGTTTATGCCCTCTTGTGAACTAACCATTTCATCTCTGGGGGAGTGTACCAAATCCTATGGGGATGCGCACTGCATCACCTTTTAGAAGCCATACCAGCAACCTGCCAGCTCTGTTACCCTTGCCATTCTCCATGCTGTTGAGGTATATATTCTTTGAAGTCTAGTTTCCCCAACCTGTTGGTTAATTCCGCATATTTCTGTCAATGTGCATGGAGCTGTGCAATTTTCTTGATCTGTGTGGGTGTGGCAGCTTCAGTGTTTCACATGTCACTTTTGGTGTCCAGGATATCGTTGAGCAGGGCCTGTTACATTCCCCACCTTGTGGTAATACAAAGACCCTTTTCGACCACTTTCAAGGCCTACCATTCTGTCAACCCAGCAGTGGTCGAGCCCTCATTCTCGTTAAAGTAATGTGTGATGTGTGTACCTATGGCCTCTCAGAATGTCAGATCATATAGCATCTCCCGGCGCAGTCTCCAAGTTGGTATCCTCTCTCAGACTGCACCCAATTGAAGCACCATTTTCAACCAGCAATAATCTGATGCAGTACAGCCCAGGTACTCTGAGTCTTTTATCCGTGTGTACATTGTTTTGCTACAGAGAAACAGGTCTACTCGAGTGTGGAGTGAGTGCACCGGGGAGTAGAAGGAGTACTCCCTATGGCGGCGGTTCATCATTCATGCACCCGCCGGCACTCCATCCATCCATCCATCCAGCACTGGAAATGTTATGTTGAGCTGTGGCAATCGGCGCCAAACATGGGTGGGGTAGATCTGTCTAAGTCAACATCAGGGACGCAATTAAAATCTCCTCGATTTATGCTCGGTGCCAGAGGATTGTGTGTAAGAGCTGACATCAACAATATAAGAAACCTAATTGGTCAGTGTTTAGTGTGTATATCGATATCAAGGTTAATGGTCCAGTCTAATTGGTCATCCACCACTACATACCTGCCCTCTGGATCTACACTGCTTCCATCTGCCACAAACAGGACCCTTGGTGCAACCCAAAGCAGCACACCACAAGAAAATGCTGAATAAAGCTGTGCCATAGATCTGGCCCCTCCAAGGTTTTTGCACCTTCAAGAGTTCTGATCGAGTCAGGTGTCTTTCGGCAAATATGCCATGTGGATGTGTCACTGTTTGAGGTATGTGCAAACTATATGTCGTTTTCTGGCTGTGGCCACACCCCATATGCTCAATGCCAGAAAGTTGTATTTTGGGGAAAAATCCATTGTGAGCTCTGACATCGTGTGACTGTACATCCCAGGTCAGCACTGAGGCATCTGCTAGGAAGCCAAGGGGGCCTGACTTCTTCAGATATGGTCCACTACCTATCCGAAGTTCACCGTGCACTCCCCTCTATGGTCTTGAATATTGCCCCTTGTTGTTAAGGAAGGTAGATATATGACAGTGACTCATGGTGAACCACAATCAAAACAGAAACAATGTAAATGGCAACCATTTCTACTTTCCCTCCCCCGGCACGGTGTGTTTCGTACACCGACCCAACCAAGTATGATAAGTATGTACATCAAGTAACATCTAGGAGAAACCTACCCATTCCCAATTTGGAGATTGGGAGCATGTTGTTGCAATATCATTGCACCTGTGCATAAGGCCCATTCATGACTCACAAACCCACTGATCAGGTTTCATGCGTGTTACCAGTGTCCATCCTGTAGGTGCAGACCAGTTATCTCTCAAATAGTGAAAGACAGTTCCTGTCTATCAGGCTATATCATCCAACAGCCTGTGGGTCAAGTGTGGCCCGCAGCGCAGCATACCTCCAGAGACACTGGAGCTGATGATTCCAGTGTCAGAGTCCAATCTATGATCTGACAGCAGTGCTTCAAAAGGATTTTTGCTGTGCTGCAGGATGTCCACTACTACCTGAGCCCTTTTAATGGCTGTTTGACTATTGGTGGGGTGACTTTGGGGTTTCGGTCCCAGTCGCTTCCTCTGACGTTCCTATCCGTGTTCGAGTGTCTCACTTACCACTGGAATCTTCGCACCTTTTGATTGCAGCCAGGACCAGTTCTATTCCGTGGATTGAAAAAAGTGTACCACATCACCTTCCATCACTCATAGTTTAGCCATATATAAAAAGGCATATTTCGGGCTCACGAGGAACAATTGTTGCTAGACAGCCATATAAGGATTGCGTTGCTTTTCTACCATGGCAGTGCAGTCAGAATAAGCTGTGATGACCGCATGTTCATAGACCAACGGGGCTTTGGTTCAAAAAGGTTGCAGGAAGAGGTTCCATTCTCTGTAATTAATCAGTGTGGTAATAACCGGGAGGTTGGGCCAAACCCAGTGGCGGGGGCCATCCTGTGATTCGGTACACCCTTTTAATTGAGAAGAACTTGAGGAGGAGGGCAAGGTGATCTGAGTCCAATGCGGTCTCAAGAATGTCAGATATACGAGGAACACCAGGAAAGGGACCCCTCACTTACTCAAGAGGCAGTCTCTCCATGCCTGAGCGGCTGCTTTCATTGGGCATTGATATAACTGGCCAGGATACCATCCCCAGTATTACATTGTTCAGGAGAGGACAGTCCACCCCCACAGGAGGCCCTCTCGGTAGCGGTCATGTCGCTGTCAACAGCGATCAGCCGTGGGGCCGGGCAAGGCAAGGGGCCACTCCGGTGCATCGTTGCGAAGTATTTCCTGCAAGGCTTCTACAGGCTCCATTCTGTCAGCACTGGTGTTATATACCTATGCCTCAGGGTGCCGCCCGCTGCCCCTGATCAGCAGCCTCAGGTCCTAGCTCAGCTCTCAGGTAGGATACGGTAAAAGCAGCCCTGACCCCAACTAGTGCATTCTCCAGTCTTCTGAGGCCCGACTGCTGGGGCCCCTTCCGACCCCAGGGCACCTCCCAGGCTAAAGCACTGCCGGATTTTTGGTCCTCAGCGCTCCGCTCTTCTGCTTCTCAGTTACTGCACAAACCGCCACTGTGTCCCAGACAACCACCACCTTCAGCATTTAGCCGTGGCACATTCCTTTGGACTAGCGACATCTCGCTTCTTTTGGCACATAGATTGGCTGAGACCCAGGGACGCCGTCAACTTCAGTTGACTGGGAACACTCCACAGGGTTCACTCCAGGAATGTGTGGTGCAGGGTGACTGGTGGCAGTTATCTGGATAGTGCAGGCTTTATCACGCGACCTTGCGCAGAGATGAAAGCATCTGTTCTGGTCACCATCTGGGCCAAGCACCCTGAGTTCCTCAAAGGTTTAATCTTATCAAGATAAAATTTCAACAACCTCTGAACATGTAAGTATGGAGATCTATTGAGGAGATGAGGGATTTTTAAAAAAAAGTTAGGTAAGGAGATAGTCTGTAACCGTGGGTGGACAACTCTGCTCCACCCGTGGAGTGTGCGGAGATTTGCCTACTCCACGTTCCGCGGAGAACGCAGAGTAGGCAAATCTCCGCACACTCCGCAGCGGAGCGGAGTTGGCCCGCCGCCCGCGTCAACCCCCCTATTAAGATATAAGCTACAAGTAATTTAAAAAAAGGAAAAACCACTTACCTGTTTACCGTGGCGTCCCCGGGCTGCCCTCCTCCTCTTCCTTGCCATACGGGTACTGCTTGAGAGAACTGCACATGCGCGCGCGCCCGTGCATTTCTTGCGAGAAAGGCAGAATTTTGTAATGGTCTCTTCCTACCTTGAACCTCAGGAATTTCCTATATTTCTTGGCTATCGGGATGTTAAAATATACATCTTGCAGATGGGCAAAACCAGTCCCCCTGATGGAGTTTAAGGTACATCTGATGGAGAGCCAACATTCTGAACTTTTCTTTGCACACCTACTTGTTTGCTTTTTTTTAGGTCTATACTCATTTTTGGTGTTTTTTCTTCAGGAGAAAGTAAGGGGAATAAATTCCCATTCCTTTGAGAGGAGTTGTGACCTTTTCCACTGCATGTTTTTGCATGAGGGTGGAGACTTCTTGTTGTAGTTCTTCCCAAAAGAACAGGGATGATTTCTTTGGTGGGATGGCTGGTAGAGAATACTTGAATCTGAGACAGTATCCATTTTCTACAATATTCAGACCCATTTGTTGATGGGCATAATTCTCCACTCTACCAGACAGGATGTTAAGCTTCCCCCTACTGGAGTGGGAAGAAGGCACTCATTGCTTGCCACCAGTTGTGCATTTCGTGGCTTTGGCAGATGTTTGCTGGTCTCCTTTGCCCCACGACTGACGTCTGCATTGTTGATGTCTTTTTGGCTGTTAATGTTTATGCCCTTGAAGCCAATGAGGGATTTGCACCCTCTGATGGATGTATTGGCCATCAAAGTGCCTATAGGAATGTCCTCTTGATTCTTTCTTCTTCTCCAGTGCAACTGCCCTTTGAGTGTCGAGTTTAGTCTTCATGTGAGACATTTAATCATCAGCATGACAACCGAATAAATTGTTCCCTGAAAAAGGGAGGTTTAAAATCAGTGCTGGGCTGTGAATCTGAGCCAGGATGAGCGACGTAGCGCTAGACCATGACAGTATCCATGTGCTGCTAGTGTGGAGGTATCAGCTGCAGCACTGATTAAGTGATTAGACACCATCATGGCTTCGTTGACAATTTCTTGAAAGTCTTGATGTCTGTGTCTGGAAAAGACTTCTATGAATTGCTGAATAGAGTCCCAAAATGGCCTGTCATATCTTCCAAGAAGGGCAGACATGCTCACAACCTTCATAGTGACACATGAAGCGCTGCAAACCTTTCTGCCCAGAGAATCTAACTTTTTATTTTCCTTGCCAGGAGGAACAGTAGAAGAAGGAGCTGTAGTATGTAGTTTCAGACAGCAGACATGATAACAGAATTTGGTGTATGATCCTTGCGATTAAATAATGGATCTTGATCATAAGGTCTGTATTTTTTCTGTAGGCAAGATGGTGTAACTTTAACAGAAGCCGGAGTCGTGAATAAATCCATAGCTGGTTCCAAGAGACATGGAGCCAGAGGAAGCAATGGTCTTGAAACAGGCTTTTGATGTATTGTCCCAAAGATTACCAACATAGTGGTTGTGATAGTTAGCAAATCCATACTTAATTCATTGGTACCTATGATTAGAACTTAGAACCTCCTGGGAAGTATTGATATCGACAGGAGAGATTCTCGCTGGTTGTGAGTCTGATGGTGGAGGAGAATACAGACCAGAAGAAGAGGTAGTTTGATATGACCTTGAAGATCTTGACCAGGATGGAAAATCCTGTCTTTGTCTTGAGAGTGATTGTCTAGGAGATCTCAAACGGTGAAGATGACGGTGGGAAGGTCTGATATGGCATTAGCGAGATCTAGAGCATCTAGGTGGAGGTGCCACAAGTACACACGACTGTGGTAGCCAAGGAGGAATGGTTGGCGGGTTTGCTTGCGGGGTAATCACTGGCATTACCAGAAGTGGAGGTGGAGGAGGAGGATGAAGAGGCAAAGACACCAACGAAACTTGTAAAGTTATGGGATGTGGAGAATTCGGTATGATGACTGGAGAAGCCGGTCTGGATGGAAAATAGGCCCCGGAGTACTAAGAATCTGATTCAGATGAGTCTGCGAGACGTTATATGTGAAAAACCATTTTGCCATCTTTTCCTGTGAAAGGACATCATGTCTCGACATACTACCATGTATTGACCTCGACCAATTTCTTGACGTTGAAGGACCTCTCAAAAAAAAGGGTGCCCGCCTCCTCGATGTCGCATGTGTTTTTCAACGTTGAACCAGTCCTTGACAGCGAGCAAGTACGTGCTGTACCTCTTGATGCCGAAGTCCTTGACGTTGAACTGGGATGTTGTTTCTCACCAGATCTTCTTCTGGATTTCCCCTTGCGGGAGTCTTCAGAGGGTGAGATGTTACTCTGGCAGAGTGAACAGTCTCTCTTTGCCACTCAGATGTCTCTTCAGCCAGGGAATCTTGCCTTCTCCAGTGTTCCACTTGACTATGCAGGTGAATATTCTCTTTCTCTCTCAAAGTACTTCTGGAGATGGTCCTGCAGTGACAACATGTCTTAGGGTCTTGAGAATATGGCTAACTGAGGATACAGATCTTGCCCGGGTCTGTTTTTGCCGTTTTCTTCCACAGTCAGAGCATTTTGCAAGAAAGAGATGGCATTTAAAAAAAAAAAAAAGATACATTTCCTGTCAATAAAATACTAGAAAATAAACTTCACCTTAAAGGATGTCGAGTGAACCAGTTTTGAAAAGGTTTTAGTTAATAATTCTGTATGAAAAAGCCTTAAAATGAAGAGCTCTGCTCCAGGACACTGTCAGCAGGAGCCAGAAAAAGACCTGGCTAAACTGCCACCTGCAGGGCATGATGGGGCACTGGAGGTCAGAGAGCCCTTAATGGCATAGTACTTTGTTCTCATTGTTTTTAATGCAGCAGCCTATACACAGTTACATTGCCATATCCTACCCTTTCATTCACTTTAAAATAAAGTAAAAATAGTTGGTGAAGGACGTTTTAAGAGGTCACTATTACTTATTTTTAGCAACTTTTAAAGGCTGTATGCCTCTTCTTAATTAATAGAATTGGCTATATAGCCTGTATTAAGGCTGCAAATGTTACACTTTTGCCACATGCACCTCCTAGCCTTTCCAAAGTAAGGCAAACATACTGCAAAAAATGACTTTGAAAGAACTGTTCCGTGTCCGGCACATGGGTGGGACAATTCAGTGCTTATGATTATCAATGAAGATCCCCTGAGAGAGAAACAGGCTTTATTTCCTTGTCCCACTGATGGATTAAGGTTGCAACGGAGTATGCTTACCACCAACATAATGGTCCATCTGCCGAATTTAGATTTCGGTGAACTCATAGTTTTGCAACAGCAAAGACCACTCCTTTTCCACGATGGCCAAACTTCTTCAACAGCCCAATGTAGTAAGGGCCGTCAGAGAAATTGCTATATGTCCACTGTTAGAAATGGGGGTCTCTAGTTGGCAATGGCTGGCCACTGTCCAAGTAGGGACCCTTCTTCCTAAGTCAGAGTGAGAGGGCTACCCTCTTTAATACCCCTGCTCAACCCTGTGGTAACGTAGCACGAGCAGGTAGGCTTATCTCAGAGGCAGTATGTGAAGCATTTATGACCATACACAGTAACACAGTGAGGAACACTACAAAGGGACACCACACAAGTAGTTATAAAAAATAAGTATCTTTATATAAAGGCAGATTTATCACAAGACCAATAACTGTAAAAGCCACAATACTGTCAAAAATAGGATAGCTGTTGAAGGGCTGTCAAAAATAGTTCAAAGGTTGCAAAAATAAGGTACAAGTTCAAAGCAGTGGTCTCTGCGACCCTTTCTTTCACAAAGTACCTGGATTTAGTAGCAAAACCAACAAAATGTCGCAAATAAGCTGTAGCGATGATTCTCGGCACGTGAGGCCGGCGATGCGTTGAAATCCTTGCCGCAAGGGAGGATGATGCGCCGATCTGCGTGATGCGTGCGGAGACGATGCGACAAAGTTCTGCACGCTGGACCGCCGATGCGATGACTTTCTTGCCGCGTGGGAGAAGTCGATGCGGCGACCCTGTTGCGCTGTGCGATCGTGTTGCGATGCGAAGACAAGACGCTCCGCGAGGGAGCGACGAAATTCGGTGCGATGCGATCAAAGTGGCGGACGCACGGCGTCCGCAATGCGATGTCTCGAAGCGATGATTTCTTTAAGGGTTGCGAGTGCGCGGCGACAGCTGCGCGATGATCTTTCCAGCGCGTCTCGGCTGCAGCGGCTCGCAAAGGGCGTCAGCGATGGTTTCGTGTTGCGGGCCCTCGGCGGCAGTAGCGCGATGATTTTCCCAGCGCTCTCGACTGCAGCGGCCCGCAAAGATGCGTTAGCGTCGATTTCCCACACTCTCTTCTCTGATGCAAACTAGAGGCCCTGGAACTCACAGGAGCCTCATCAGCAGATAGCAGTCCTCGCAGGGAGGAAGCAGGAGGTTGGTGGTGGAGTCTGATGTGCCTGAGACTCCAGCAGGAGGCTAGCTCTTTTCCTAGCCCTTGGGTAATTGCTTGTAACAAAAATAAAAGTTCTCTCAAGAGTTCCTTTTCCTCTTCTTCAAGGTCCAGTGGTCACTGCTGCAGGCCAGTGCAAGAAACAACACACAAGCACAGGGACAGTCACTTCCTGCAGATTCCTCCAGTGGCACGGACAGAGTTTCCTCTCCAGATCCAAAAGCAATACAAAAAGTAGGGGTTTGAGCACAGATATTTATACCCCAAAAGCCTTTGTTCTTAGAAGCTACCAGTCACTGAACCTAGCCAGAACCAGTTCTGCTCAGGCCTGGAGCACTTTGTTTACCAGGCTGCATCCTTCCTTTCAGAAAGAGGGGGTCTGCTAGCAGACACACAGTGGGAGGTGGAGCCAGCATTCACCTTGCCAGGCACAGCCCTATTCAGGTCAAGGAGCCACCCCTCCCCACACTGTAAATGCAGATCTCTCTATTCAACCCAGGTCTGACTCAGCCTGTCCTGCCCCTCTAAAACCAGACAGCCAATACACATAGCGGCAGAGCACACTGGAAGGCTTAGGCAAGAAAATACCTACTTTCTAAAAGTGGTATTTTCAAACACAGAATATAAAAATAAACTTCACTAAAAGATGTATTTTAATATTCTGAGCTCAGGCATACTAAATTCGTTTTTCTACCATGTCCCTGGGGTCAGCTAGGACTATAGAATGTAATAGTCAAACTGCCCATTCTAGCCTATGCGGAACAGGTAGCCTTACAGTAGTGAAAAACGAAATGGGGTGTAATTCACTACCAGGACATGCTACATACACCAAGGCATGTCCTACCTTACACATACAATGCACCCTACCATAGGGGTGACTTACAGGCTGCCAAGGGAAGGTTCAGGGGCTGGGAAGTGAGTGCACTTCACAGCCAAGATGGCAGTTCTGGACTGCACACAGACACTGCAGTGGCAGGTCTGAGACACACTTTACAAGCTGCTTCTGTGGGTGGCACACATCAGTGCTGCAGGCCCACCAGCAGCATTTGGTTTACCAGCCCTGGGCACACATAGGCCACACTACTAGGGACTAACAGGTAAACCAAATAAGCCAATCAGGGATATACCAATTCACATAGACATATTTACACAGGGAGCATTCGCGCTGTGACACTGAATGGCAGTGGCACAGCGCCCAGAGCATCTAACACCGGTAAAACAGAAGAGACAACAGCGAAAAATGGAAGGGAGACCCATGCCAATGGTGCCAGGTCTAACACACGTCCCCTCCAGCTGAAATGTGGGGAGAACTACCCATCCCCTTGGAAGTTCTCATCGCTAAGGCGGAAAAATCTGGACAGACCATCAGCATTGGCGTGTTCTGTACCTGGGCGGTGTTCCACCGTGAAGTCCATACCCTGTAGGGAAATGGACCACCTCAACAACTTGGGATTCTCACCCCTCATCTGCATCAACCATCTGAGGGGCCTGTGGTCTGTCTGAACCCGGAAGTGAGTCCCAAACAGGTATGGTCTCAGCTTCTTCAGTGCCCAGACCACAGCAAATGCCTCACGCTCAATTGCACTCCACCTCTGTTCCCGTGGAAGTAACCTCCTACTGATGAAGGCTACAGGTTGGTCTAGTCCCTCCTCATTTATCTGTGACAGAACGGCCCCCACCCCATGCTCTGAAGCGTCTGTCTGAACAACAAATTCCTTAGCAAAATTGGGCGCCTGGAGTACGGGTCCTGTACACATAGCAGTTTTGAGGGCATCAAAGGCTTTCTGACAGGTGTCAGTCCAGTTCACAATCTTTGGCCGCTTCTTGGAAGTCAGCTCAGTCAAGGGTGCAACAATGTTGCCATACCCCTTGACAAACCTCCTGTAATAACCCGTGAGTCCTAAGAAGGCCCTCACCTGGGTCTGGGTCCTTGGGGGCTCCCAAGCCAGGATGGTTTCATCTTGGGCTGCAGGGGCGCCACCTGGCCGCTCCCCACCTGGTGTCCCAAGTACACCACAGAACCCTGCCCAATCTGGCACTTACTAGCCTTGATTGTGAGGCCTGCTCTGCGCAGCGCCATCAACACTTCCCAGAGGTGGCGCAAGTGGTCCTCCCAGGAGGAACTAAACACTGCAATGTCATCCAGGTAGGCGGCACTGAAAGCCTCCAGCCCAACCAACACCTGGTTGACCAATCTCTGAAAGGTGGCAGGGGCATTCTTCATCCCAAAGGGCATCACACGGAACTGGTAGTGCCCATCTGGTGTGGAGAATGCTGACCTCTCCTTTGCCCCATCAGTTAAGGCGATCTGCCAGTACCCAGACGTCAGATCAAACGTGCTGAGGTACCGGGCAGCCCCTAACCGGTCTATGAGCTCATCAGCTCTGGGGATGGGGTGCGCGTCGGTCTTGGTGACCGGATTGAGACCTTGGTAGTCCACACAGAACCTAAGTTCAGGAGTGGCACCAGGCGTCGCAGCTTTGGTACCAAGACCACGGGGCTGGACCAGGGGCTGCTAGAGGACTCAACCACCCCTAGGGCGAACATTTTGGAGACCTCCTCCTTAATGCAAGCCCTGACCCTGTCAGTCACCCTGTAAGCCTTGTGCTTGACAGGAGAACTGTCCCCGGTATCCACCTCATGGACGCACCAATCAGTGACACCAGGTACCAGGGAGAACAAATCAGAAAATTGCCCCAACAGGTGGTGACAATCTCTCTGCTGCTCAGGGGTCAGTGTGGTGGAGAGGATCACACCCTCCACTGACCCATCCTTCTCTTCTGCACACAGGAGGTCAGGGAGAGGCTCACTCTCCTCCTCAACCCCATCATCTGTGGCAAGAAGCATGCCCACTTCAGACCTCTCAAAGTGGGGCTTTAGGCGGTTCACATGCAGGGCCCGCAAGGGGTTCCTGGGAGACTGAAAGTCCACCAAGTAGGTAACTGGACTTTTGCGCTCCACCACCTCAAATGGACCGGTCCACTTATCTTGGAGCGCACAAGGCTCCACTTGGGCCAGTACCCAAACCTTCTGACCAGGTTGAAATTCGACCAGAGTGGCATTCTGGTCGTGCCAACGTTTCATTTCTTCCTGGCTGGCTTCCAGATTTGCCTCAGCAATCTTTCTGAAACGCCGATTCTGGTTCCTGAAGGCCAACATGTAGCTAAATACATCTTGGGGAGGTTTCCTGGGAGATTGCTCCCAGCCTTCCTTGACCAGACTCAGATGTCCTCTAACCGGGTGGCCATAGAGGAGTTCAAAGGGACTGAACCCTAAGGACTTCTGTGGCACCTCACGGTAGGCAAACAACAGGCATGGCAAGAGGACGTCCCACTTACGCCTCAGGGGCTCTTCTAGGCCCATGATCATGCCCTTCAAGGTCCGGTTGAACCTTTCAACCAGACCATTACCTTGGGGGTGGTAAGGAGTGGAGAACTTATACGTTACCCCACACTCCTTCCACAGAGACTTCATGTACTGGGAGATGAAGTTGGTCCCCCTGTCAGACACCACCTCTCTGGGGAATCCCACACGGGAGAAAATCCCCATCAGTGCATGTCCCACCACGGGGGCCGTCACTGTCCTGAGCGGGATGGCTTCAGGGTACCGGGTGGCATGGTCCACCAAGACCAGGATGAACCTGTTGCCCATGGCTGTCTTGGGGTCCAGAGGCCCCACAATGTCAAGGCCCACTCACTCGAAGGGGGTACTCACAACTGGAAAGGGCTGGAGTGGGGCCTTGATCTTCCCCCCACTCTTCCCACTTGCCTGGCAAGTCTCACAGGTCCTGCAATGAGTGTCTGAACTCTTGTGCATCTGGGGCCAATAAAAGTGGGCGGCCAGCCTCTCAAAGGTCTTGGTCTGCCCCAGATGTCCTGTCAATGGAATGTCATGAGCCAACCCCAGTAGGAAGGTTCTGAAGCCCTCGGGTACCACCAGCACACGGGCTGACCCTGGCTCAGCAACCTTAGGCTCGCTATACAGGAGACTGTTCTCCCAATAAATCAGATGTGAACCAGACATGTCACCTTCTGCCTGGGCTGCAGCCTGTCGCCGCATACCCTCAAGAGAGGGGCAAACTCTCTGCTGCTCACAAAATTCCTCCCTGGTGGGTCCCCCTTCCTGCTGCCAATGGGTCAGCTCAGGCAGGTCCCCCAGTTCGGTGATCTGCTCCCCGGTAGGCTCCAGGGCATACCCTTCAGGGTCTGCTCCTTCCTGGGCCGTGGGAACCAAGGGGCCGGCTTCCCGCGCCCCTGCCCCTTCTCTCTAAGGCAGGGATCTGGGCCATACTCTCAGGCTCCAGATCCTTCTCAACACCCTCCTTGGCTGCCATGGACCGAGTGGTAGCACACGCCCACTCAGGCAGACCCAACATCTCTAAGTGAGCCTTCCTCTCCACCGTAGCCCACGGGGAGTCCTCTAAATCATTGCCCAGCAGACAGTCTACAGGCATGGCGGGCCTCACAGCTACCTGAAGAGTTCCTGAGACCCCCACTCAAAGGGAACCTGAGCCACCTCACATTGGCTCTCTGAGTTGTCTGCGGACACTACTGGGTAGAATGCATGGGGGACAACCTGCTCTTTGGACACCAACCGGGAGCTGACAGCAGTTACACTGGCCCCTGTGTCTCTTAGAGCCTCCACCCTATGGCCATTGATGGTCACCCACTGTATTTTTTAGTGTTAGAAGCAGTGCAGGCTTGGGGACCATCTCAAAGTCCCCTAATGAGACAAGGGTCAACTCTACGGGATCCCACCCCTCTTGGGCACCCATCTCCTCCTCTCCCAGGGCTACACTAGCAATCTGGCGGGGTGGTGCACGGGGTGGTGCACTGGCCCCCTTTGGGGGCACTGGGGATCAAAATATCTGTGGCCCACTTGACCACAGTTGTAACAAGTGGGGGGCCCCCTGGGAACAGGCCTACCTGTTGGGGGCCCTGTCCTCCTTTCTTGGGGGGGCTGGGACACCACTGCTTGGTTCCCTGGGGGATTACTTTGGGGCCCTCGGTGGAACTCCCTCTGTTGACCCTTGTCCCCACCACTCCTCTGCTGGGGACCCTGCCCACCTTTGGCGACGTCTCCCACTGGACCCTTGCGGACCCGGGTGCTCACCCAGCGGTCCGCCTCCTCAGCTAAGCTTTCTAGGGTTAGTCAGCTTGCAATCAATTAGGTGCTGGCGTAGCTCAGGAAAACAATTACTAGATAAATGCTCCCATGCAATCAAATCATAAAACTGCGCAAAAGTTTCTACTTTGCTACCTTTTACCCAGCGTTCCATGGCTCTGCAAAAAAAGACACATATTCAACCCACGTGGTACCCTCTAGCTTCTTGCAGACCCTAAACCTCTGCCTATACATCTCAGGGGTCAAACCATAGCGGGTCATCAACGCTTCCTTCATGTGGGCATAAACCATCCTACTTTCTGGGGGCAAGTCCAACAAGGTATCCCTCCCCTCACTCACAAAGCGTCCCCACAACCCCGCTCCCCAATCCTTCTCAGGGACCCGGTGGGACACCATGGCTAATTCATAAGCGGCAAACCTTTACCCAATATCTTCACTTTTGTGGAAATCCTTAATAACCTCCTTGGGTATATACACCCTACTCTCAGGGTGTACTACAGGTACGCTGCCACCAGAGGGGGAGATTTCCATGCTCTTAGCTTTAATCTCCAACTCCCTCAATACTCTCTCATGCTCAAGCTTCATTCTCATAATCTCAATTTCTAACTTCTTGTTCTCTAGGTCCCGGTGACCATCCATTTTAAGCTTAGCCATCTCCATATTATGCCGCCTATCTCTCTCCCTGTCCTCCAGCTCTTCTGGGGACAGACCCTTAGCAGACACACTAGAGCCCGGGTTGGAAAGGGCTGGATCTCCTACTAAGTCTACTACATCGCCCTGCTGCTCTCCTGCATTCTCTCCCACCTCCACAAGCTCTCCTATATCCTTAGGGGCATCCCTGGCTTCTAGCCAGGCCTTCAGCGCCTTGTAATACTCCTCCCTTCTAGTGAGACCTGTGATAGGGACTGTGAATTGCTTGCAAAAATATTTGAGCTGCTTGGCATTGTAGGTTTCTATTTTCTCTTCTTCCCAGGAGAGATCCTCTGAGGCATTGGATCTGGGCTTGCCCATTGTAGAAATAACTGGCAATATCAATAACGGACAGAAGAAAACTTCTCAAAAAAATGTAAGCGGGTGAAAAATCACCGGCAATATCAATCACAATATAAAAAAGTGTACCACATCACCTTCCATCACTCATAGTTTAGCCATATATAAAAAGGCATATTTCGGGCTCACGAGGAACAATTGTTGCTAGACAGCCATATAAGGATTGCGTTGCTTTTCTACCATGGCAGTGCAGTCAGAATAAGCTGTGATGACCGCATGTTCATAGACCAACGGGGCTTTGGTTCAAAAAGGTTGCAGGAAGAGGTTCCATTCTCTGTAATTAATCAGTGTGGTAATAACCGGGCGTTGGGCCGAACCCAGTGGCGGGGGCCATCCTGTGATTCGGTACACCCTTTTAATTGAGAAGAACTTGAGGAGGAGGGCAAGGTGATCTGAGTCCAATGCGGTCTCAAGAATGTCAGATATACGAGGAACACCAGGAAAGGGACCCCTCACTTACTCAAGAGGCAGTCTCTCCATGCCTGAGCGGCTGCTTTCATTGGGCATTGATATAACTGGCCAGGATACCATCCCCAGTATTACATTGTTCAGGAGAGGACAGTCCACCCCCACAGGAGGCCCTCTCGGTAGCGGTCATGTCGCTGTCAACAGCGATCAGCCGTGGGGCCGGGCAAGGCAAGGGGCCACTCCGGTGCATCGTTGCGAAGTATTTCCTGCAAGGCTTCTACAGGCTCCATTCTGTCAGCACTGGTGTTTTATACCTATGCCTCAGGGTGCCGCCCGCTGCCCCTGATCAGCAGCCTCAGGTCCTAGCTCAGCTCTCAGGTAGGATACGGTAAAAGCAGCCCTGTCCCCAACTAGTGCATTCTCCAGTCTTCTGAGGCCCGGCTGCTGGGGCCCCTTCCGACCCCAGGGCACCTCCCAGGCTAAAGCACTGCCGGATTTTTGGTCCTCAGCGCTCCGCTCTTCTGCTTCTCAGTTACTGCACAAACCGCCACTGTGTCCCAGACAACCACCACCTTCAGCATTTAGCCGTGGCACATTCCTTTGGACTAGCGACATCTCGCTTCTTTTGGCACATAGATTGGCTGAGACCCAGGGACGCCGTCAACTTCAGTTGACTGGGAACACTCCACAGGGTTCACTCCAGGAATGTGTGGTGCAGGGTGACTGGTGGCAGTTATCTGGATAGTGCAGGCTTTATCACGCGACCTTGCGCAGAGACGAAAGCATCTGTTCTGGTCACCATCTGGGCCAAGCACCCTGAGTTCCTCAAAGGTTTAATCTTATCAAGATAAAATTTCAACAACCTCTGAACATGTAAGTATGGAGATCTATTGAGGAGATGAGGGATTTAAAAAAAAAAGTTAGGTAAGGAGACAGTCTGTAACCGTGGGCGGACAACTCTGCTCCACCCGTGGAGTGTGCGGAGATTTGCCTACTCCACGTTCCGCGGAGAACGCGGAGTAGGCAAATCTCCGCACACTCCGCAGCGGAGCAGAGTTGGCCCGCCGCCCGCGTCAACCCCCCTATTAAGATATAAGCTACAAGTAATTTAAAAAAAGGAAAAACCACTTACCTGTTTACCGTGGCATCCCCGGGCTGCCCTCCTCCTCTTCCTTGCCATACGGGTACTGCTTGAGAGAACTGCACATGCGCGCGCGCCCGTGCATTTCTTGCGAGAAAGGCAGAATTTTGTAATGGTCTCTTCCTACCTTGAACCTCAGGAATTTCCTATATTTCTTGGCTATCGGGATGTTAAAATATACATCTTGCAGATCTGTTGGGCAAAACCAGTCCCCCTGATGGAGTTTAAGGTACATCTGATGGAGAGCCAACATTCTGAACTTTTCTTTGCACACCTACTTGTTTGCTTTTTTTTAGGTCTAAAATAGGTCTATACTCATTTTTGGTGTTTTTTCTTCAGGAGAAAGTAAGGGGAATAAATTCCCATTCCTTTGAGAGGAGTTGTGACCTTTTCCACTGCATGTTTTTGCATGAGGGTGGAGACTTCTTGTTGTAGTTCTTCCCAAAAGAACAGGGATGATTTCTTTGGTGGGATGGCTGGTAGAGAATACTTGAATCTGAGACAGTATCCATTTTCTACAATATTCAGACCCATTTGTTGATGGGCATAATTCTCCACTCTACCAGACAGGATGTTAAGCTTCCCCCTACTGGAGTGGGAAGAAGGCACTCATTGCTTGCCACCAGTTGCGCATTTCGTGGCTTTGGCAGATGTTTGCTGGTCTCCTTTGCCCCACGACTGACGTCTGCATTGTTGATGTCTCTTTGGCTGTTAATGTTTATGCCCTTGAAGCCAATGAGGGATTTGCACCCTCTGATGGATGTATTGGCCATCAAAGTGCCTATAGGAATGTCCTCTTGATTCTTTCTTCTTCTCCAGTGCAACTGCCCTTTGAGTGTCGAGTTTAGTCTTCATGTGAGACATTTAATCATCAGCATGACAACCGAATAAATTGTTCCCTGAAAAAGGGAGGTTTAAAATCAGTGCTGGGCTGTGAATCTGAGCCAGGATGAGCGAAGTAGCGCTAGACCATGACAGTATCCATGTGCTGCTAGTGTGGAGGTATCAGCTGCAGCACTGATTAAGTGATTAGACACCATCATGGCTTCGTTGACAATTTCTTGAAAGTCTTGATGTCTGTGTCTGGAAAAGACTTCTATGAATTGCTGAATAGAGTCCCAAAATGGCCTGTCATATCTTCCAAGAAGGGCAGACATGCTCACAACCTTCATAGTGACACATGAAGCGCTGCAAACCTTTCTGCCCAGAGAATCTAACTTTTTATTTTCCTTGCCATGAGGAACAGTAGAAGAAGGAGCTGTAGTATGTAGTTTCAGACAGCAGACATGATAACAGAATTTGGTGTATGATCCTTGCGATTAAATAATGGATCTTGATCATAAGGTCTGTATTTTTTCTGTAGGCAAGATGGTGTAACTTTAACAGAAGCCGGAGTCGTGAATAAATCCATAGCTGGTTCCAAGAGACATGGAGCCAGAGGAAGCAATGGTCTTGAAACAGGCTTTTGATGTATTGTCCCAAAGATTACCAACATAGTGGTTGTGATAGTTAGCAAATCCATACTTAATTCATTGGTACCTATGATTAGAACTTAGAACCTCCTGGGAAGTATTGATATCGACAGGAGAGATTCTCGCTGGTTGTGAGTCTGATGGTGGAGGAGAATACAGACCAGAAGAAGAGGTAGTTTGATATGACCTTGAAGATCTTGACCAGGATGGAAAATCCTGTCTTTGTCTTGAGAGTGATTGTCTAGGAGATCTCAAACGGTGAAGATGACGGTGGGAAGGTCTGATATGGCATTAGCGAGATCTAGAGCATCTAGGTGGAGGTGCCACAAGTACACACGACTGTGGTAGCCAAGGAGGAATGGTTGGCGGGTTTGCTTGCGGGGTAATCACTGGCATTACCAGAGGTGGAGGAGGAGGATGAAGAGGCAAAGACACCACTGAAACTTGTAAAGTTATGGGATGTGGAGAATTCGGTATGATGACTGGAGAAGCCGGTCTGGATGGAAAATAGGCCCCGGAGTACTAAGAATCTGATTCAGATGAGTCTGCGAGACGTTATATGTGAAAAACCATTTTGCCATCTTTTCCTGTGAAAGGACATCATGTCTCGACATACTACCATGTATTGACCTCGACCAATTTCTTGACGTTGAATGACCTCTCAAAAAAAAGGGTGCCCGCCTCCTCGATGTCGCATGTGTTTTTCAACGTTGAACCAGTCCTTGACAGCGAGCAAGTACGTGCTGTACCTCTTGATGCCGAAGTCCTTGACGTTGAACTGGGATGTTGTTTCTCACCAGATCTTCTTCTGGATTTCCCCTTGCGGGAGTCTTCAGAGGGTGAGATGTTACTCTGGCAGAGTGAACAGTCTCTCCTTGCCACTCAGATGTCTCTTCAGCCAGGGAATCTTGCCTTCTCCAGTGTTCCACTTGACTATGCAGGTGAATATTCTCTTTCTCTCTCAAAGTACTTCTGGAGATGGTCCTGCAGTGACAACATGTCTTAGGGTCTTGAGAATATGGCTAACTGAGGATACAGATCTTGCCCGGGTCTGTTTTTGCCGTTTTTCTTCCACAGTCAGAGCATTTTGCAAGAAAGAGATGGCATTTAAAAAAAAAAAAAAAAAGATACATTTCCTGTCAATAAAATACTAGAAAATAAACTTCACCTTAAAGGATGTCGAGTGAACCAGTTTTGAAAAGGTTTTAGTTAATAATTCTGTATGAAAAAGCCTTAAAATGAAGAGCTCTGCTCCAGGACACTGTCAGCAGGAGCCAGAAAAAAGACCTGGCTAAACTGCCACCTGCAGTGCATGATGGGGCACTGGAGGTCAGAGAGCCCTTAATGGCATAGTACTTTGTTCTCATTGTTTTTTAATGCAGCAGCCTATACACAGTTACATTGCCATATCCTACCCTTTCATTCACTTTAAAATAAAGTAAAAATAGTTGGTGAAGGACGTTTTAAGAGGTCACTATTACTTATTTTTAGCAACTTTTAAAGGCTGTATGCCTCTTCTTAATTAATAGAATTGGCTATATAGCCTGTATTAAGGCTGCAAATGTTACACTTTTGCCACATGCACCTCCTAGCCTTTCCAAAGTAAGGCAAACATACTGCAAAAAATGACTTTGAAAGAACTGTTCCGGTGTCCGGCACATGGGTGGGACAATTCAGTGCTTATGATTATCAATGAAGATCCCCTGAGAGAGAAACAGGCTTTATTTCCTTGTCCCACTGATGGAATAAGGTCGCAACGGAGTATGCTTACCACCAACATAATGGTCCATCTGCCGAATTTAGATTTCGGTGAACTCATAGTTTTGCAACAGCAAAGACCACTCCTTTTCCACGATGGCCAAACTTCTTCAACAGCCCAATGTAGTAAGGGCCGTCAGAGAAATTGCTATATGTCCACTGTTAGAAATGGGGGTCTCTAGTTGGCAATGGCTGGCCACTGTCCAAGTAGGGACCCTTCTTCCTAAGTCAGAGTGAGAGGGCTACCCTCTTTAATACCCCTGCTCAACCCTGTGGTAACGTAGCACGAGCAGGTAGGCTTATCTCAGAGGCAGGGTGTGAAGCATTTATGACCATACACAGTAACACAGTGAGGAACACTACAAAGGGACAACACACAAGTAGTTATAAAAAATAAGTATCTTTATATAAAGGCAGATTTATCACAAGACCAATAACTGTAAAAGCCACAATACTGTCAAAAATAGGATAGCTGTTGAAGGGCTGTCAAAAATAGTTCAAAGGTTGCAAAAATAAGGTTCAAGTTCAAAGCAGTGGTCTCTGCGACCCTTTCTTTCACAAAGTACCTGGGTTTAGTAGCAAAACCAATAAAATGTCGCAAATAAGCTGTAGCGATGATTCTCGGCACGTGAGGCCGGCGATGCGTTGAAATCCTTGCCGCAAGGGAGGATGATGCGCCGATCTGCGTGATGCGTGCGGAGACGATGCGACAAACTTCTGCACGCTGGACCGCCGATGCGATGACTTTCTTGCCGCGTGGGAGAAGTCGATGCGGCGATCCTGTTGCGCTGTGCGATCGTGTTGCGATCGCGAAGACAAGACGCTCCGCGAGGAGCGACGAAATTCGGTGCGATGCGATCAAAGTGGCGGACGCACGGCGTCCGCAATGCGATGTCTCGAAGCGATGATTTCTTTAAGGGTTGCGAGTGCGCGGCGATAGCTGCGCGATGATCTTTCCAGCGCGTCTCGGCTGCAGCGGCTCGCAAAGGGGCGTCAGCGATGGTTTTGTGTTGCGGGCCCTCGGCGGCAGTAGCGCGATGATTTTCCCAGCGCTCTCGACTGCAGCGGCCCGCAAAGATGCATTAGCGTCGATTTCCCACACTCTCTTCTCTGATGCAAACTAGAGGCCCTGGAACTCACAGGAGCCTCATCAGCAGATAGCAGTCCTCGCAGGGAGGAAGCAGGAGGTTGGTGGTGGAGTCTGATGTGCCTGAGACTCCAGCAGGAGGCTAGCTCTTTTCCTAGCCCTTGGGTAATTGCTTGTAACAAAAATAAAAGTTCTCTCAAGAGTTCCTTTTCCTCTTCTTCAAGGTCCAGTGGTCACTGCTGCAGGCCAGTGCAAGAAACAACACACAAGCACAGGGACAGTCACTTCCTGCAGATTCCTCCAGTGGCACGGACAGAGTTTCCTCTCCAGATCCAAAAGCAATACAAAAAGTAGGGGTTTGAGCACAGATATTTATACCCCAAAAGCCTTTGTTCTTAGAAGCTACCAGTCACTGAACCTAGCCAGAACCAGTTCTGCTCAGGCCTGGAGCACTTTGTTTACCAGGCTGCATCCTTCCTTTCAGAAAGAGGGGTCTGCTAGCAGACACACAGTGGGAGGTGGAGCCAGCATTCACCTTGCCAGGCACAGCCCTATTCAGGTCAAGGAGCCACCCCTCCCCACACTCTAAATGCAGCTCTCTCTATTCAACCCAGGTCTGACTCAGCCTGTCCTGCCCCTCTAAAACCAGACAGCCAATACACATAGCGGCAGAGCACACTGGAAGGCTTAGGCAAGAAAATACCTACTTTCTAAAAGTGGTATTTTCAAACACAGAATATAAAAATAAACTTCACTAAAAGATGTATTTTAATATTCTGAGCTCAGGCATACTAAATTCGTTTTTCTACCATGTCCCTGGGGTCAGCTAGGACTATAGAATGTAATAGTCAAACTGCCCATTCTAGCCTATGCGGAACAGATAGCCTTACAGTAGTGAAAAACGAAATGGGGTGTAATTCACTACCAGGACATGCTACATACACCAAGGCATGTCCTACCTTACACATACAATGCACCCTACCATAGGGGTGACTTACAGGCTGCCAAGGGAAGGTTCAGGGGCTGGGAAGTGAGTGCACTTCACAGCCAAGATGGCAGTTCTGGACTGCACACAGACACTGCAGTGGCAGGTCTGAGACACACTTTACAAGCTGCTTCTGTGGGTGGCACACATCAGTGCTGCAGGCCCACCAGCAGCATTTGGTTTACCAGCCCTGGGCACACATAGGCCACACTACTAGGGACTAACAGGTAAACCAAATAAGCCAATCAGGGATATACCAATTCACATAGACATATTTACACAGGGAGCATTCGCGCTGTGACACTGAATGGCAGTGGCACAGCGCCCAGAGCATCTAACACCAGTAAAACAGAGGAGACAACAGCGAAAAATGGAAGGGAGACCCACGCCAATGGTGCCAGGTCTAACATCCACCCACCCAATTGAGATGGGCAGACATATAGCTGTTCTTTACTGCCAGTCACTACCAGGAAAACCCTGGCGGTACGGGGCAGTGAAAAACTAAAAATGCCCCCCTTGTCATGGGAGTTGACTTCCACAGTGAGGGGGGCACTGTTTTCTTTTTAATTTTCAAAATCAAAAACCCACTTTTAGGTTTTGTTTTGAAAATAAAAATAAACTTTGAAACTGTTGTACGGCTCCTTCATGTTTGATGGAGTTGAACTGCAAAGTCCCAATGCATACGCAGGTGCAGCTTGGATGGCGGTTCCTGTCAAGGATTAAAATGTCTGTCGGTCTGATGGACATTTCAAAATTTGGCAGGAAGTTACTCCGTCAGGGCCATGGAGTAATTTACTCTCTGCCCTAATGGAGTAAAAATCGTCTGCCAACTTCTACATCAGCCCCTAAGTCACAAAGGAAAACCTCTGACTAGGTTGAACCTTGTTGGTATATGCAACCCACGCTCCATCACAGTCGGCCTGAAATCACATCTAGGTTCTGGTCTACTGTGACCATTGACTACCATTGGTGCTTTGCGCTTTTTGGCGCTATTATTACTTACATTTTTAAAAATTCATATCTCTGGTTTCCTTTATTAGATTTTTGTTGTTTTGCTGTCATTTTTCTCATTACATTATTCTCTATTTTCATAAATTGAAGTGGGGTATTTATTGTGTCATGTTGTTGACTTTTTAATTGTTTTGGTATTTGTCAATGCTTTACACATTTGCTCTAGGTTAAGCGTTGCTGCTCTGTGTCAAAGCTACCAAGAATTAAGCTCAGGTTAAAATTACTGAAACCTTTTACTCAACCTAACAGTATAGTGCCTTTATTACTTGTGGTGGACTTCAATTCCTCCTATCTATTAAACCACTTTCTTACAATGAGGGACTTCTAAATGGCATAATGGTGGCTGGGACTGGGTTGGGAGTGTGTTGGACCTATGTTTGACCACGTTGTCAGCAGTGCTGAAGAAAGGTGCTTGGTAGTAATGAACTTTGGTTGCATAAATGTTTTATATGATTACTGCAATTTAGAAGGTGACAAGATCAGATGGCCATTTGGGTATACAATGTGTCTTTTCAAGTTTGCAGGTATTTGTTTTGTTGGCATTCAGTTCCTGGGCATGAAGTGCATATCAAATCAAATCAAATCAGATTTATAGCGTGCTGCTAATCACCCACATGGGTATTCAGGTGCTGAGAACATGCTGCCAAGAGTCTCGGTTAAATAGCCAGGTCTTGAGTCCTTTCCTGAATTCCAGAAGATGAGGTCCATAGATGAAGGTGGCGGTCGTTCCAAAATGTTGCCGCTAGGTAGGAGAAGGAGCGTCCTCTGCTGTTGCTTCGGCGGATGCAGGGAGTATGTGCAAATTTCAGGGAGGTGGAACTCAATTGCCTGGAGGGTTGGTGGAAGTTATGGCGTTGGTTGATGTATGCTGGTCTTTGGTTGTGAATGGCCTTGTAGGTGTGGATCAGCATCTTGAATTGACACCTCTTCTGAATGGGGAGCCAGTGGACCTTCTTGAGGTGGTGCAGTGTAGGTCCGTTTGGGGAGGTAGAGGATGAGTCTGGCTGCTGAGTTCTGTATGGTCTGTAGTCTCCTCAGGCGGTGCGTGGTGATTCCTACATAGGTGACTAGGGCTTGAGTGACGGTTCGTCTGGTGTTGACAAGGAGCCATTTGAAGATCTTACGGAGCAAGTGAAATGTGAGGAAGCAGGTGGAAGAGACAGCGTTGATCTGGCTTTTCATGATGAGCTTGCTGTCCAGGATGATGCCAAGGTTACATGTGTGGTCTGTCGGAGTGGACGCTGGTCCTAGTTCCGAAGGCCACCAGGAGTCATTCCACAAGGAGGTGTTGTTCCCGAAGATCAGCATTCCGTTTTGCATAGGGGCTTGGTTTGATCTTGGTTTGATCTTTTCAAACCACAAAGAGCATATGTGTCCTCAAAGATGTGGAGAGTACCATTCAGTGTGCGGAGAGGTGTGTCAATGTCAAAGAAACTAGCAGGGGACAGTGAAATTGGTTTTATGGCTTGGGGTGTCCAACAGTAAATTCCTAAATAAGTGTTTGATTAATACATTTGGTTAAGGTGCCTCTAAATGACAGACTTCCATTTCTACTGCCTGTTTCATGGATAACAAGGTGGTGCTCCTCTCAAGGGTTAGAGTTATAAATTAATGTAATGATGAGACAGGTGAGTTTTACTTTGTCTGCATCTGGTTGAGAGCACTTGCAAGGAAAGTGAAGACCGAGAGATTACTTGTAAAAAGCTTTATTAATTGGGCGAGGAATACAATAGTAGTCTCTGTGAAAGCTGTACCTGCAAGCCTACTCACAAAATCAAACTTACCAACCATCCAGTCCATCTCCTCTACATTGTCTCCATACAGTCCATGTTTGCTCTTGCCAAGAAACCTTTCAGTGGTAACGAGCGGTGTGTGCACATGCAGGAAGGAAACAAAAAGAAGAAAAGGCCCCTTTTGGTTTCTGAAAAAGGAATAACAGTCATCATTAGAAATGGGCAAACAGATATGTTTGCAAACAACACAATTAACCACTTCGCTGCTAAGCCTTTTGCCCCCTAGAACGCTATGCTTTTTTTGACAATTGGTGCGATTCGCTCTTAAGCTTTCTTAACTTCTCACAGGGTTTTCTGGTCCAGAATGCCGTGCAAATGTCAATTCCTGAATAAAAACACAGAATTTCCTCTCAATTGCCATGGGGTTTGGAAGCAGTATTTTGGCCATTGGTCCTCCTGCACCTAGGGAGCTCTATCAGACCTAGGCATTTCTGAAAAACAGAGACCCAAAGATACCACTACTTTTTATGACTCAGAATGACCTGCAACCGTCAACTTTGTCGAAAAACCCAACTTCCTCTCAATGACCATGTGCAATGGCTACAGTAATTGGGCCTAGGGTCTACAATCACCAGGAGAGCCATGTGGATCCTGGGCCTTTCTGAAATATAGGGACCCAGTGTACCACATCTGTCCTGCATCAGGGTCTTTTCTACTCTTTGCTATACATGTTGCCTTTTGTCAGTGATACAGAAATGTGGCTTGCTGAGCCTCTTCCTATCATTGCACTTCAATTCTGTTCCACCTCTGCCCGGCCTATCGAAATTCATCCTTATGGGTATTGTGTGTAAACACAGCCCAGAACAGAGCAGCCAGTCTCAGGCCAGCTCACATTGCTTTCCCACCTGATGTTACCAAACCCAGAACACCTAGTCTAGCTTGATCTAGCCTGGAACACATCTCCCCTTTCATTTCCCACTCCTATCCTCTTCTTTAACCCTCTGAACTCCCAACCCTGGAGGTACAGTGATTGAGTGACTTACTGACCCTGCAGCATCACTGATCTTCGGGATTCTCTCAGCCTGCAGGGGCAGGCACCTGGAAGCTGAGCCAGTGATGAGGATTGAGACTCTCTGTGGGAAGCTGAAGTTCATGTACTGGCTTTTGCTGTGCGGCCCTGGAAAATTACTTTTTGTCCATGGTGCACCACAGGTGCACTGTCAGTGTGTGAAGGGATCTCTCTGGTGCTAGCTCCAAGTCCCAAGATGGAGGACAGTCCCCTATCATGTCTTGGCAACCAGTGGCCCAATTATACAGCCAGAGGTAGGCTGAGGACTTGGTTGCGAATTGATGATACAGCAGGGCAGGTGCGGTACTGCCCGTTATTCTGATAACCAACTCTTCTCGACACTGGAGACAGAATATATTGCTAGCAGCTAAATGCTGACTGTGCACAGGCCCTTGGCTGAGAATCATTTAACACATGCCAACATGGACCAGCACATGGCTGGTGAGATTGCAGATGGGCTTGAAGGAGCTCTTAATTGCGTGGCAACAAGGTCTCAATGCAATTATGCAGGGACAATGACTAATTTACGTTAGTGAAACCTAAGATGTGTGACACTAGGTAGAGGCCACCAATCTCCCCTCTCCCCAATACAAATATTTTTCAGCCCACTTAAAGCACTGGGCTCAACCATTGGACTATTACTTTTGCAAAATCAGGCTTTCGCACTTTCGTTGGTTGTATAATTGCTATTTCCTGCAAACATAAGTTGTCTTATGCACTAATCAATTTATTTGTCTATCAGAGTGGGTATGTAACCTCAATTTAAATGAAGTTTTCCCTGAATATACCAGGTATTGTAATGTGATGCCTGTACAACAAACAAATATTCAAAAAATAGATAATAAAATGGAAGAAAATGTTATGTCCTACCTGAAAACGAGGCATAGGAAACCGGAATGTAACACGTTTATTTAAATTACCTATCAATAAGATTATGATCTCTTGATTTTTATATATTTTGAAATGTTTATGAAATCTTTGTAATTTATCAAACTTATACATTGGTGCTCTGTGTTTATTTTGCCTTTTCTGCTCCGCAAATTAAGGCATGGGCCAAACATTAGGAGATGCATCAATGCACGGTCTGAAGACTTGTTTTATGAGTACATGCCTCACAGCATGATAGGTTCTTATTGACCAGGTTCAGACTTAATCAATTGCATCACATGCTGGCGTCCCCATGTGGGGGGGTCTGGGCTGAGGAAAGGGCACCCTGCGGCTGGGACGGTCTGTCTCCACAGGATATGCTCCATTTTTATAATGTTTTGCCCTTACTTCAGCTGGCCAAGGAAGCGTTTTGCTGAAATCTTTGAATTTTAAACAAGTTAGGCCTGCCCTGATGTACCTTCAGATGCTTCCCACTGACCGGGTGATTTTTGCAGTTTTATCTTTTTTACAAGCTGTGTGGGCGTCCAAGAAGTCAAGACCAGATTAATTGTCTTAATGTTCTTGTTTTTATGAGTAATTTTATTGTCTGTTTTTATTATGTATGAATTCGATATTATTGTTTTTTTTTAACTTTTATTCTTTTATGGTGATTCTGTTGACCAAATTAAGATTTATTGAATTGAATTGAGCACATGTCTCATTTTACTTACCTTTTAATGAACGTACGAGCTTCCTTCACCACAAGAGAGGCTGTCCTTTCTAGATCCATCGGCTGTTCGGTGATTTCGTAGTTCCTCATTAGCAGGCAGTTCCAATAGCGGATGAATCCAAAAGACGAGTACCAAGAAATGAAGAAGAGGATGCCGCAAAAGGCAAAGCCGGTGATCGCTTTCCAGCTTACAGGCAACAAACCAGTGAGTCTTCCAACTACCAGGGTAATGACAGCAAGGCTGATGGCATGAGTGTAAAACCAGAGTTCGTCTTGAAAAGCGGCAAGTAGTTCTGAAGGCATCTTGATTTTACAATCGCTCAGAAGTGTAAGAGGCATGCCAAAAAAATAATCATAGCCGTGGTTAAGAGGGTGGTGACAGTGGTCGCTTGCAGATTCACAGTTCACGCCAAGGTGCCATTTTCCTGCGTACAAAAGTAAGAATTAAAAAACACAGCAACCATGCTAACATTTTTTTTTTTTAAATAGCTCTTTATTGATTGTATACTTTGCAATTGCATGTTGTACACAAATGTGAACCTACAAATGGAGACCTATAGCATAGGTACACCAAAGCCACCCCCTTCTTATGTCAGTTACCTTGCAGTGCATGTTCCGACATGTGCAACTGCCAGCAAGTGCAGGACAGGTGCTTTCCTCAGGATTGACACATTACATGAGCTAGTCAATAAGGGGAAGCAGTAAAACTTGGAAATAAAAAGAAAATAAAAAAATATAACTCATGACCCTGATGCGATCTGTAGCATCAGCACACCTACAACAATACCGGTAACCTGAGGAATGGAATTAGACTTTAGGGAGCAATTAAATATTTAAACAATCTCTTTGGACAAAACAACCGTCAATTCCTGCATGTATTTCAGAATAACCTTAGCTAATGGGGACCCTGAAAGGCTACCATTAGAGGCCATCTCAATGAAGTGTGATTCTGTAATAGTTAGAATTCTTCTCAGGGTGCCTCAAAAATATCTGGGGAGCAGAGTGAGTTACTTGTGGTGGTTTATGAATGAGTCTATGAGTTCTTATGCTTCCTCATAGAGGTAATTTTGTCGATAAAGAGCCTGGATAATTTATTTCAGAGTTCAGCCAAAGATGGTATATCGTTTTGAGCAACATTAGAATTTTCCAATTACTTTACGATGGAAAAAAATGATTTCGTTAAATTGGGAGTGTTTACTAGCTTAGACAAGATGTGAGGTTTTTATTTGCTCCTTTGGTATTTCAAGAATACTCTTTTGTCTTGGCAGAATATATGTGTTTTGAATACAAGAACTAGTCTTACACTCGTGGCATTGTAACTGCCATAACTCGAATTTACATTTGGTTAGATCCGGGGAAAACCATGGATTATTTTTCCTTCTAAGTGGGATAGATTTTTATTGATAAGGGAGCGTCTTGTTATAGATAAAATTATCCTTTCATTAAATGTATTTAATAAGGTGGTAAGATGGTCTGTAAATTAAGTAGAACATTTAAATCCAGTTAATAGGAGCTTTTATCCTTACTATCTTTAGCCAAAGACAACTTCCAAGGAAGCCGCTCATTCCTACCCTTCTAGGGGTAATTTTCTTAATCACAAGAAGAGGGATAATAAAGTGAATGTCAAAATGATCTGACCTCATCGAAGGGGTGGTTTATGAATGATTAGATCCTCAAATGCAGCTAAAATGAGGTCAAGAGCGTGACCAGTTGAATGGATTAGCTGACTGGATAAAAGTTGAAGTTTAAAAATGCCCAGATTTTCTTAAAACGTAAGGTGTGAGCAGTAGGTGTTTCCAATCCTAGACTAAGATCTCCAAACAACACAAGATTGTCTTTTCGTAAGCAGAAATTGCTAATTTCTTCAAATAACAGATCCACTGTGGCGGATGGAGAATGAGGAAGAAGGTAAACTAAGATAAAACTAACTTGAAAGAAGTTAGTGCTCAATTTTAGGACAAGATTGTCATATGTCGAATAGTCCTAGAAATGCTCTTCATCAGCGATAGGGTATCTTGATGGATACATGCTATTGCTCCGTACCTTTTACCCACTTGGTCTGCATATATGATTTTGCAGCCCTGCAGAACCAGTTCATCTAAGATCGAGGTACTCTGATGGGTTTGCCAAGTTTCAGTTATAAAGACATTTTGGAGATTATACTGATAAAAGAGAGCTGTGGCTGAATATTTAATGAAATTCGACTTATCAGTCTTTAAAAGAGCCCACTAAATTGGATCTGCCTTGCCAACACAGGGTAAATCCAACCACTGAATGAATTCAGGCCTGAGTAAAGATCCAGGGTCCAACCTATTTTATGAGGCTCACCTAGCTCGTAAAGCGTAGACCATAATTCATGTAACTGCTACCTCGATAAAGCAATTGCATCCTTAGCTGAGGTCTATAATACTGAGTCAGGTGACAGCCGGACAGGTCGAGGATGGCATTCACGCCATTAGCACACTTTGATTTGATTCAAGCGTTCAACAGCCAGAGCAGTGTCTAGCCTGTCGGCCTAAACTATACCCAATATTGCACTGATAGAGAAATTGAGCATTACATAAGAGGAGCCTATGGAGCCAAAACTAGGGGTGGGATATCGCAATAAAAAGATGCATTTTTGAGTTTTAAATCTCGACCAAATCAAACAAGAGTTGGCTGAAAGGATAAACTTCCTTAATAACATTCTAAAAAATTACTAGGAATACAAAAACGTGCAAAAGGTTATAAAATAGTGCAAGCAATCATTATTCTGGCTAACAGAGCTTTGTGTCAGAATTTTCATGTAATCAATAGAAAGACGATAAATACACGTGAGGAACCCGGGTGATTAAATCTACAAATGGAATGAGGTGAATTTGGTACAGTTTATAGAACTCAAGGAGTGCTAGTCAAAGACCTTGAATGGAGAGAGGAGTCTGAAAATTGTAAATGATTGGTCAGCAGTAAAAAAATTATGTTCTAAGGATACAGAGATGGACTAGCCTCACAACGGTATTGAAAATAGAAAGGATTAGGCAGGAACATATAGTCCTGCCTAATCCTGCAAGCCCTGCTTGTTAATGCAAACAAAATAGGGAAAGGGCCACTCTTAACTTGTAATCTTTAAACACGTCGGATAATATTCCATTCACCCAGATTGCCGCAGTAGGCTTAGTGTAACAAGCAATAATCCAAGACAGAAGAAGGGGCCAAAACATCCAACGAATCTCAACCAGAAAAAGTAATTCGATAGAATGAAACACATTCTCTGCATCAAGGAACTTTACTGCCAAAGAGTCCTATAATAAGTCAGGTATATCAAGGCAATTTTAAAGACAGCGTAAATTATGTCAAGTCAACCTAAAGTGCATAAATCCTGAATGTTTGCAGTGAATTATGCAACATATTGACATCAGCAGGTAATTTATGAGACCCTTGGGGAGAATTTTGATATACCCTTTAAAAAGGGTGATGGGTTAGTAGAACTGACAAGAGTAAGGGGGCTTAAACCATCCACCATTACCAGCCCAGGAAATCTCAGGTAAGAATAACAGTAGGGGAAAAAAAAATCAGAACCACAGGACATTGTGTGCTTGGCCAGGGAAAAGGGAAGGGACCTGAAAGGAGAATGCCTGCACAGAAAATGAGGGGAGGAGTGGTGGAAAATATTGTAAAGGCAGAATAAAGTTTGGTCATTCAGAGGAGTAGGATCTTGGCACTGGATATGAGGTGGCTGTGGTATTAACGGCACCATATCAGAAATAAAGTGACAAAAAGGATGGTGCTGGGACAGAATACCTGGTCTAGTAGCAAGAGGAATTGAGCAGCATATTTTTGCTGGAAAAGTAGATTCCTGTGTCATTTACAGCGGCTAAAGGTTCAGAAAATACTTTGCAGTCGTTCAAGAACAACTAATTAGGACATTTTAAAACACATTCATCCATCTTTCAAGTAGACCTAACACTGAAAGGTTTGAAAAGTGATATTTCCCTTATGTCAAAGGGAATTAACATGGAAAGGTTAAAAAAGTAGACTTCTCTCTCTACCACGAAGAACATTCATGCAAGGGATGTGATAAAGTACACCATACCCAGTGACTAGAAGGCTAGCCTAAGAATATTAACAGAAAAGCCTAGATCAAACTCATTTTAAGGATTTTGGGTGCCCGGGCAAGACATATTATGGGGACCCCTAAACAGAACAAATTTAAATTTGTTTACCCTTTCTCTGCTCATTCAAACTTTCATGATGCCAAGCAATACTAAATTATATGTTAAACCTTAACAGGGTCACACAAAATAGTTGAAAAATGCTTTGCACTGAACCCCAGCCACTGGCCAGAGAAGTAAAGGTAAGCAGAGAGGGAGAGAGGTTTAAGTAGAGAAATTCAATACACAGAGGTCTAAGAGAGTAAAAGTGCACTTTCCTAAGGGGGCCATGGGAAGGTGGGGCCCTAGGCAATTGCCCACTGTTAGAAATGGAGATCTCTAGTTGGCAGGTTGTTACCCTGTCCAAGTAGGGGCCCTTACTCCTAATTAGGATAAGTGGGATACTCTTCTAAAATACCTCCTGCTCACCCCCTTGGTAGCTTGGCACGAGCACTCAGGCTTATCTCAGAGACAGTGTGTAAAGCATTTCCACATAACCAGCAGTAATTCAGTGAAAACACTACAAAACGACACCACACCTGTTTTAGAAAAATATCCAATATTTTATCTGTGCAAAACAAGACCAAAAATGATTAAGATCCACTATACAGGAATATCAATAGGCAAAAATAGACTTAAAATACAGTTTCTTGAAGTCAATAGTGTCGTGAACAACAGATCCAAATAGTTCTGGCTGACCACGGCTCCGCGGGCCAGCAAGGGTGTCGGGAAGACCCGCAAACAGTAAATTTAGAAATGTAGTGCGCAGGGGACCTCGCAATGAACTCCGAAGAGCCGGTGTCAGCAGGCGTCAGTTCCAGAAGTCGGTGCAGGAGTCGTAGGGCCCTTGAAGTCACAAGCGTTGTAGATTGAACTCTGTGCAGTTGAAGTCAGGAGCACTGGCGTCGGTGGGCGTTGGGGCTGCGGTGTGAAGTGCAGCGGTGCAGCGTGTGGTGCCCTCAGGTCATGGTGCAGGCAGCGGCTCAGTGATGGTGTCCAGCGGCGTCGGTGAGACCAGGGCTGAGGTACGAAGTGGAGCGTTGCTCGTCAACGTACTGGCAGGTCACAGTACAAGCAGCGCCATTCTCGTTGCTGAAGCGCTACCGTCGGCAGAAGAACCGGTATCGATGGCGCCGGCATCGGTAGGTCAAGGCTGCGGTGTGGGACAGCGCAGTGCGTTGTGTAACTTACGAGGGGTGCCCTCAAACCAAGGTGGAAGCAGCCGCGTCGATGTCGGCATGGAGCGTCGTCATCGTGGATACCAGGGCAGCAGCGCGAGGCGGTGCGAAGAGCGGTGCCCATAGGTCGCCGTGCAAGCAGCGGCTCGGTGGCGGCGTCAGGCGGTGGCAGCGGTGAGACCAGGGTTGCGGCGCAAAGTGTGGCAGTGTCCTTTGCGGTGCCTTCAGGACACAGAGCCGGCAGCGGTGTTGTGGACTGCATCGGGGAGCTTTTTCTTCTGTTGCAGCACAAAACACCCAGTTCCTAGTGCTGGTTGCAGATGAACTTGTAGTCTTTGCTGTTCCTGAGACTCCTTGAACAGGGGGCAAGCTCTACCTCAAGCCCTTGGAGAAACTCAAACAAAAGAAGTTGCAGAAAGTTCAGTCCTGTCCTTTGTCTGCCCAAGACAGAAGCAGCCACTGCAGGCCAACACAGCAAAGCACACAGAAAATTGGAAGTTCCTTCTCAAAGCTTCTCCAGCTCTTCTACTTGGCAGGTTCCTTGGTCCAAAAGAGTTCTAAAGTTCTGGGGTCTGGGCCCCAATATATATACCACATTTTCCTTTGTTCTATGGTGGCAAATGTCTCTCAGCTTAGACTAAACCAGTTCGGTCTTCTCTGGTCCAGCTTCCTGGCAGGAGGTGGAGAGAGCATGGTGCACCGGAGACAGGTCCTATTAAGGTGCAAGGAAAACTCCTCCCACTACTCTAAATGCACCCCAGGTCTATTCAGCTCTACTATAAGTCACCCAGGAAAGGACGGACACACCTTAACCCCCCTTGTAGTTGTCTACAGTGAATGCACATCCCCTGCCCCTGTCACTCCAAAACCACACAAACAATACACAAACCAGCAGAGGCACCCAGAACGATTAGGCAAGAAAATACCCAATTTCTAAAAGTGGTATTTTCAAACACATAAAATAAAAATCATCTTTACTAAAATATGCCTTTTTAAATCCTGAGTTCAGGCATACTAAACTCGATTTCTCCATCTTGTCCCAATGGAAAGTTAGGTTTATAGGATGTTACAAAGCAACTCCAATGTTAGCCTATGGGACAGATAGCCTGTCAATAGTGAACACTAAATTGGCAGTATTTCACTATCAGGACATGTCACACACACAGCAGGACATGTCCTACCTGTCACATACACTGCACCCTGCCCATGGGAGTACCTTGGGCCTAACTGAGGGGTGCCATACATGTAAGAAAAGGGAAGGTCAGGGCCTGGCAAGTGGGTGCACTTGCCAGGTCGACATGGCAGTAAAAACTGCGTGCAGACTCTGCAGTGGCAGGTCTGAGACACCTTTGAAAGGCTGCTTATGTGGGTGGCACAACCAGTGCTGCAGGCCCACTAGCAGCAATTGATTTACAGGCCCTGGGCACCCACAGTGCACTATACTAGGGACTTAGCAGTAAATCAAATAAGCCAAACATGGAAACACCAATTCATAACCATAATTTACCGTAAGAGCACTTGCCCTTTAACACTGAACAGCGGTGAGAAAGTGCGCAGAGGCACCAAACCAGCAAAACGAGGTCCAACATACCATTGAAAACAGGAGGCCAGAAGGCAAAAAGACAGGGGAAACAGACCAAAAGATGCCAAGTCTAACACATGTCCCCTCCAGCTGAAAGTAGGGAGAACTACCCAACCACCTGGGTGTTCTCTTCACTATCGCAGAAGAACCTGGACAGACCATTAGCGTTGGCGTGTCCTGTGACAGGGCGGTGCTCCACCATAAAGTCCATTCTCTGTAGGGAGATGGACCACCTCAACAGTTTTGGGTTCTCACCCCTCATCTGCGTTATCCATCCGGGCGCCTGTGGTCGGTCTGAACACGGAAGTGAGTCCCATACAGGTAGGGTCCTAGCTTCTTCAGTGCCCAGACCACAGCAAAAGCTTCTCGCTCTACGACACTCCACCTCTGTTCCCTGGGGAGTAGTCTCCTGCTAAAGAAGACTACAGGCTGGTCTAGGCCATCTTCGTTCAGTTGTGAGAGCACCACCCTCCGAAGCGTTAGTGTGCACTATGAATTCCTTGGAGAAGTCGGGTGCCTTAAGAACGGGCGCTTTGCACATGGTTGCCTTCAGGGCATCAAAAGCTGTCTGGCAGGCATCAGTCCAGATCACCTTTCTGGCTGCTTCCTGGAAGTCAGCACGGTCAAGGGGACAACAATGGTGCCATATCCCATGACAAACCTCCTATAATACAATACCAAAGGGGATGATGGAGGGAGCGTTAGAGCAAATCAAACACTCACCCCCAGTCAACTGATCTGGGTTTAATCCATCATCATTCTTTAGCTCACTCCACCACCCCAGTTCAGACATGGCCATATGCAAATCAGTCTGACCCTGTGCCTCATGGGAACAGTCCAGCCCGAACTGCCAGGCCATGTCTTCCCTGGACCGGAAACAAGCATCCTGGGACCGGTTTCGGGTTCAAAACCCTCATCAGCCAGGCTATCTTGAATCCAGTGGCAAAGTGAGCAAGGGACCCACGTCTGGGCATACCCTGCCAAACCTCCTATAATAACCAGTGAGACATAAGAAGGCCCTCGCCTCTTTCTGGGTCTTGGTGGCTCCCAAGCCAGAATGATGTCAATCTTAGCTTGTAGATGCGCCACCTGGCCGCTTCCTACCCAGTGCCCTAAGTACACCACAGAGCCCTGTCCGATCTGGCACTTAGTGGTCTTGATCGTGATGCCTGGCCTCTGTAGAGCCTTCAACACTTCCCAGAGGTGGTGCAAGTGATCTTCCCAGCTGGAACTGAACACTGCGATGTCATCCAGGTAGGCAGCACTGAAATCCTCTAGTCCAACCAACACCTGGTTGACCAACCTCTGAAAGGTGGCAGGGGCATTCTTCAACCCAAAGGGCATCACCCGGAACTGGTAGTGCCCCTCTGGGGTTGAGAATGCAGACCTCTATTTGGCACCCTCGGTCAAGGTAATCTGCCAGTACCCATACGTTAAATCAAAGTACTGAGGAACTTGGCAGCTCCAAACTGATCTAAAAGCTCAACATCTCTGGGGATGGGGTGCGCGTCAGTCCTGGTGATGGCATTGAGCCCATGGTAGTCCACGCAGAACCGAAGTTCAGGAGTGGCACCGGGTGCAGCAGCATTTGTGACCAAGACCACTGGGCTGGCCCAAGGACTATTGGCCAACATCTTAGAAACCTCTTCTTTGATGCTGGCTCTGATCCTGTCAGTCAGCTTGTACATTGTGTGTTTCACAGGAGGACTGTCCCCAGTGTCCATGGCCTGGGTACACCAATGGGTGACACCTGGGGTCAGGGAGAAAAGGGTGGCAAACTGCCCCAACAACTGGCGATAGTCACTCTGCTGCTCTGGGGTCAGTGTAGGGGAGAGGTTCACACCTTCCACTGACCCATCATGCTCCTTGATAGACAGGAGGTCAGGAAGAGGTACACTCTCCTCTTCCACCCATCATCTGTCACCAAAAGCATGCTTACTTCAGACCTCTCAAAGTGAGGTATGAGGCGGTTCACATGGAGGACCCTCAAAGGATTCCTGGGAGTCTGCAAATTCACCATATAGGTGACATCACTTTTGTGCTCCACCACCTCAAAAGGCCCAGTGCACTTGTCCTGAAGAGCACAAGGCTCTACTGGGGCCTTGACCCACACTTTCTGGCCAAGCAGAAACTCTACCAGAGTCGCATTCTGGTCATACCGGCGTTTCATTTCCTCCTGGTTTCTAGGTTTGCCTGAATTAATTTCCTGAAGCGCGAAATTTGGTTCCTGAAGGCCAGCATGTAGCTAAATACATCCTGGGGAGTTTTCCTGGGAGATGTCTTCCAGCCTTCCTTCACCAAACTGAGAGGTCCTCTCACAGGGTGCCCGTACAGAAGCCCAAAAGGGACTGAACCCTAAGGACTTCTGTGGTACCTTCCTGTAGGCAAAGAGAAGGCATGGTAAGAGGACGTCCCAATTACGCCTCATAGGTTCAGTTAGACCCTTGATCATGCCTTTAAAGGTTTGGTTGAATCTCTCCACCAAACCATCACCTTGGGGGTGGTAATGAGTGGTGAACTTGTAGGTTACATCACACTCCTCCCACAGGAATGTCATAAACTTCGATATGAAACTGGTACCCCGGTCAGGTACCACCTCTCTGAGGAACCCCATGCGGGAAAAGATCGCCAATAACACCCGGCCGACCACTGGCACCATCGTTTTCCTGAGAGGGATAGCCTCCCGGTACTGGGTGGCATGGTCTACCAAAACCAGGATGTACCTGTTGCCCATGGCTGTCTTGGGGTCCAGGGGCCCCATAATGTCATCCTCTCCCTCTCAAAAGGGGTGCCAACAACCGGAAAAGGTTGGTAAGGAGCCTTACTCTTCCTCCCACTCTTACTACTTGCCTGGCAAGACCTGCAATGAGCATCAGACTGCCTTTGCATTTAGGGCCAAAAGAAATGGGCGACAATCCTGTTAAAGGTCTTGTCCTGCCCCATATGTCCTGCCAAAGGCATATCATGAGCCAGACCCAGTAGGAAGGTCCTGAAGTGCTGGGGAACTACCAGCACACAGGCTGACCCAAGCTCAGGGGCCTTAGGCTCGCTGTATAGGAGACCGTTCTCCCAGTAGATCCAGTGAGAGCCAGACTGTTCACCAGCTGCCTGGTTTGCAGCCTGCTGCCGCAAACCCTCTAGAGAAGGGCATTCTTTCTGCTCCATGCAGAATTCTTCCCTGGTGGGACTCCCTTCTTGCTGCCAATGGGTCAGCTCAGCCACTTTCTCCCATGTAGGTGCCAGGGCATCCCTCTCAAGGTCAGCATCCTCCCGGACCATGGGTTTCCCACTCCCCTTGCCCTTTA
Organism: Calotriton arnoldi; assembly: GCA_963921515.1. Lineage (NCBI taxonomy): Eukaryota > Metazoa > Chordata > Amphibia > Caudata > Salamandridae > Calotriton > Calotriton arnoldi. The sequence continues at coordinate 713,602 of CAWUFW010008803.1, read as the reverse complement.
TCTTGGCAGGCACCTGGTCCACTGTTTCAGGCTCCAGGTCCTTCTGATCACCCTTACTGGCTGCCATGGACAGAGTGGTCATGCATTCACACACTGGTAACCCAAGCATCTCCAAATGAGACCTGAACTCCACATCCTTCCATTAGGACTGTTCCAGGTCGTTATCTAGCTGACAATCTACAGGCATGGTAGGGCTTACAACCACCTCAAGGGAACTGAGACCCCCCTAATCAAAGGGAACCTGTGCCACCTTACATTGGCGCTCTGAGTTGTCCACAGCAACTACTTGTTGGAATGCCCCAGGGACCACTTGCTCCTCAGAGACCAGGTGACACCGGAATGAAGTCATCCTGGCTCTACTATCTCTGAGAGCCTCTACCCTTTTCCCATTGATGGTCAACCAGGCGCTGTACCTCTTAGTGTTTGTAGGCAGCTGGTTTCCTGGGACCAGCTCACTCCCCGAGTGAGACAAGGGTAATTTCTGCTGGATCCCTACCCTCCTCTGGGTACTCCTCCTCCCCAAGCGCTACACTATCCAACACCTTGGACTGCCCACCGGAGGGTGGCTGTGCCCTCTTGGGGCTCTTGGGATCCCCCTTCAAGTGACCCACCTGCTCATAGGCTAAGCACTCACTTGCAGGGTCCAGTCTCTGCAGACTTCCCTAAAGAGACCCATGGCTTCTTATCTCCTGGGGGATGGGAATCCTTGCCCTGGGTGATAGTTTGGGGCCCTTTAGATACCTCTTTTCCTTTACCCTTGTCCCCCCCACTCTTCCGTTGGGGATCCTGCCCACCTTTGGCGGAGTCTCCCCTATACACCTTCTTGTGGACCCTGGTACTCACCCAGCAGCCCGCCTTCATAGCAAGCTTCCTGGGGTCAGTCAGCTTACTATCAGTCAAGTGCTGGCACAGCTCTGCAAAACATAGACTAGACAAGTGCTCCCACACAATCAAATTGTACAGCCCCTGAAAATCTGTCACATTGCTGTCCTTCACCCAACCCTTCAGTGACCTGCAGAAAGAATCCACACATTCCAACCATGTCTGGGAATCAGTTTTCTTACTGGACCCAAACTGATCCCTGTACTTTTCAGGCGTGAGACCATACCAAGTGAGAAGGGCCTCCTTCATGTCAATGTAGGTGAGGTTGTACCCCTTACCCAAAGCCAACAAGGTGTCCCTCCCCTCTTCTGAGAACTGAGGCCACAATCCTGCTCCCCAATTCCTTTCAGGGACTCCATTCATGTGGATGGATAACTCATAGCCCAGAAAACACCTTTGTATGTCATCCCCCTTTTTAAATTCCCTTCTTACATTTTGGGAATGTGAACTATTCTATCCGAGTGCACTGTGGAATTGCTGCCACCATCTGTGCTGGATTTACTTTTTAACTCCAGCTCCTTGAGACCATGCTCATGGTCTAAAACCATCTTCTGTGATTCCATCTTGAGCCTCTCAAGCTCTATTTGATGCCTCCTAGTTTCCTTCCTGTCCTCCAGCAGCTCCTTTGGGGACAAACTACTGCTGCCTGGCCTGGAGGGCCCCTCCCCGAAACACATCCACCCTAGAAATAGGCTCCTCTGCCTCCACACTCAGGTCTCCAGATTGCCCACTGGCATGTCTGGCTGCTACCCAGGCCCTCAGCCCCTTTTGTAGCTCCTCTTTCCTGGTGAGGCCTCTGATTTGGACCTTTAGGTTTTTACAAATAGCCTTCAACTCCTTTACATTGTAGGTTTCCAACCTTTCCTCCTCAAAGACCACTTCTAGGGATGCAACCTATGATGCTGCTGAATCAGGCATGCTGCAATAGGAAGTTTAATTTAAAAAAGATGGGAACACTAAAATAGACCAAAAAGAAAGCTGTATGTGGTACGTAATGGTCTGCAATATGGTAGTAGTGTACACTGTATGTCAAGTGCAAATACAAGTCCTATCCTCACCGCTGACAACCAATGTTAGAAATGGGGGTCTCTAGTTGGCAGGTTGTTACCCTGTCCTTGTAGGGACCCTTCTTCCTAGTCAGCATAAGAGGGATACACTACTAAAATAATCCCTGCTCACCCCCTTGGTAGCTTGGCAAGAGCAGTCAGACTTATCTCAGAGGCAGTGTGTAAAGCATTTGCACATAACCAGCAGTAATACAGTGAAAACACTACAAAAGGACACCCCACCAGTTTTAGAAAAATATCCAATATTTTATCTGTGCAAAACAAGACCAAAACTATTAAAATCCGCAATACAGTTCTTAGGAATATCAATAAGGAAAACTAGACTTAAAATACAGTTCCTTGAAGTCGATAGCCCCGTCCGGGGCTATCACGGCATCGTGAACAGCAAATCTAAACAGTTCTGGTTGACCGCGGTGTCGCAGGCAGCTACGGTGTCTGGAAGCCCTGAAAAACAGTACCTTTAGAAATGTAGGGTGTCGGGGACCTCGCTGTGAGCTCCGAAGAGTCGGCGTCAGCACACGTCGGTTCCAGAGGTCGGTGCAGGAGTCGTCGGGCCCTTGACACCACACGCGTTGCAGATCGAACTCAGTGCGGTTAAAGTTAGGAGCGCTGGCGTCGGTGGGCGTCGGGGCTGCGGTGCGAATTGCAGTGGTATGGCGTGGGGTGCCCTCAGGTCGTGGTGCAGGCAGAGACTCGGTGACGGCATCCAGTGGGGTCGGTGAGACTAGGGCTGTGGTGCGAAGTGGTGCAGTGCTCGTCGCGGTGCTGGCAGGTCACGGTACAAGCAGCGGCATTGTCGGTGCTGAAGTGCTGCTGTCGGCTAATGAACCAGAGTCGATGGTGCTGGCATCAGTAGGCCAAGGCTGTGGTGGAGTATGTGGCAGTGAGTCATGTAACTTACGAGCAGTGCCCTCAAACCACGGTGCAAGCAGCGGCATTGATGTCGGCGTGGAACGCTGGCTTCAGGGCACCGGCGTGAAGCAAGGCGGTACGAAGTGGGGTGCCCACAGGTTGCAGTGCAAGCAGTGGTTCGGTGTCGTTGACACCAGGGTTGCAGTGCAAAGAGCGGCGGTGCCCTCTGCAGTGCCTTCAGGACACAGAGAAGCAGCAGCATCATCGTTGACGTCGTCGGGTTGCTTTTTCTTCTGTTGCAGCCTAAAACACACAGTTCCCAGTAATGGTAGAAGATGAACTTGAATTCTCTGCTGTTCCTGAGACTCCTTGAACGGGCGCAAGCTCTAACTCAAGCCCTTGGAGAAATACAAACAAAAGAAGTTGCAGAAAAATCAGTCCAGTCCTTTCTCTGCCTAAGACAGAAGCAGCCACTGCATGCCAAAACAGCAAAGCACACAGCAAAGTGGTAGATCCTTCTCACAGATTCTCCAGCTCTTCTTCTTGGCAGGTTCCTTGGTCCAAAAGAGTTCTAAAGTTCTGGAGTCTGGGCCCCAATATTTATACCACACTCTCCTTTGTTCTTTTGTGGCAAAAGTCTCTCAGCTTAATCCAAACCAGTTCTGTCCTCTCTGGTCCAGCTTCCTGGCAGGAGGTGGAGACAGTATTGTGCACAGGAGACAGGGCCTAATCAGGTGCAAGGAAAACTCCTCCCACTACTCTAAATGCAACCCAGGTCTATTCAGCTCCACTATGAGTCACCCAGGAAAGGCAGGACACACCTCAACCTCCCTTGTGGCTGTCTACAGTGAATGCACATCCCCAGCCCCTGTCACTCCAAAACCAGACAGTCAATACACAAACCAGCAGAGGCACCCAGAATGGTTAGGCAAGAAAATACCCACTTTCTAAAAGTGGTATTTTCAAACACATAATATAAAAATCATCTTTACCAAAAGATGTCTTTTTAAAGCCTGAGTTCAGGGATACTAAACTCGATTTCTCCATCTTGTCCCAATGGAAACTTAGGCTTCTAAGATGTTACAAAGCAACTCCCATGTTAGCCTATGGGACTGATAGCCTGTCAATAGTGAAAACTAAATTGGCAGTATTTCACCATCAGGACATGTCACACACACCAGGACATGTTCTACCTTTCACATACACTGCACCCTGCCCATGGGGATACCTTGGGCCTAACTGAGGGGTGCTTACATGTAAGAAAAGGGAAGGTCAGGGCCTGGCAAGTGGGTGCACTTGGCAGGTCGAAATGGCAGTAAAAACTGCATGCAGCACTGCAGTGGCAGGTCTGAGACATCTTTGAAAGGCTGCTTGTGTGGGTGGCACAACTAGTGCTGCAGGCCCACTAGCAGCATTTGATTTACAGGCCCTGGGCACACACAGTGCACTATACTAGGGACTTAACAGTAAATCAAATAAGCCAAACATGGAAACACCAATCCATAACCATAATTTACCGTAGTAGCACTTGCACTTTAACACAACAGTAGAGAGAAAGTGTGCAGAGGCACTAAACCAGCAAAATGAGGTCCAACATATCATTGAAAACAGGAGGCCAGAAAGCAAAAAGACAGGGGAAACACGCCAAAGATGCCAGGTCTAACACCCACTTTCCCATTCCTTCAGAAGTCTTTGGCCTATAATCTACCAAACTAACCTGAGATGGGTCATAAAGTAGACTATGCTGTGCAGAACTAGTTTGGTGAGGTAGGCTATCTTTTGCATCACACAGAACTACAATAGAAAGGTTAATACACTTCTCTGTATGTTCCCTCTATTATACCAACTACAAAGGAGATGCTGCTTTCAGTAAGAACCACTGCAGAGGGCAATGCCTCTTGAGTGGGCAATGCCCTCAGTTTCATTAACAGGACACTAGAGATTTTGCAGTTAGTAGAAAACACAGTTCGCTTGGTCTATGACTTTAATAAGGGAGTCCCTGCTGTAATGGTAGTGATTCTCTTTCATTTCATTTTGCGAGCGATTTTCCATCTAGGTATGGTGCAGGAATATACTGATGTAGGTGCTCTCCTTAAGCATTACTGTTAAAGGGTGATGGATAGCAAGCCCGTAAAAAAAGTTGTTGGATTTTTTCTGTTAATAGACAGTGATCAGAGTTTTGACTCTTATTCTCAGCAAACCTCAATAAAGAGCAAGGCAGAATGTTGGTGTAGCACCCAAAAGACACTCCCCTATAACATACCTGTGACTGCACACAGGACTTCACTATGCCTTACTGAAGAGCCTTCTAAAACTAAGGAGGCATAAGGAGTTCTTTAGAAGTTAAGATGAGAATGACAAAGAAGATAAAAAGCTGGAGAAGAAAAGAGTTATGGAGGCAAAGGGAGGGAGAGCACCAAAAGAAACTTAGTGGGCTGGTGGCTAGTGTTGTAATGCCATACGCTGATGCCGCTCCTTACGAGGATCTATCTTATAAATTCGATTTTTGACCTCTGTTTATATTCACTACCTCCATTTATATTCACTACAGGTACAGTCATTACTACCGCATGCGCACTGCGGTCACGTCCTTGTGTGTCAGACATAATAAGGTCAGGCCCCATTTAAATATATCACTTCCTCATTCTAATTCTAAGATCGACCGTTTATCAATCGAGACTCGGGTATTTTATTACCACTCTAGTCTATATTTCTATTTATTACCTTTTGATTTTAATGTCGGGGCATTACCTTACCCGTATTGTGATTCCATTAAAAATGTTCTATTTAAAAGCAAAATTTAAGCACACTACCTTTGATAACCTATTTAAAGATTTATCAAGATGAACAACTGTAGAACTAAAAATGTGGTTTATCTAATCATTTGCCCATGTGCTAAAGGATATGTGGGAGAAACAAGCAGAGAGATGAGAATTAGACTTAATGAACATAGGTCAGCGATCAGAACAGGGAGAAAAAATGCCCCCTTGGTAGACCATTGGCTGGAATTCGGATATAAAGAAGATGAGCTAAAATGTTTTATCCTGGAAAATATAAAGGGTATGATACTAGGAGGGGATTCAGATAAGAAGAGGAAACAAAGAGAACAGTTTTTTATGTCAAAATTTACTACCTATAATCACAGGCTCAGCAATAGAGAAGAATGGGAAAGAATAGTAGGCTAATCCCCATAATAGATGTTATAGTTGCTTAGCGTGACCTCAATATGGCCGACATGCAGGGATGGGTGTTGAGAGGATGAGCGGCAACCATGTACAAAGATATATAAATATATTAAATATAACTTTGAGTAAAAACTCCCTCTGGGAAATATAAAAAGGAAAGAAATATTATTATTATTATTATTATTATTTTTAAACAGAACACTCTTAATGGAATCACAACATAGGTAAGGTAATGCCCCGATATTAAAATTAAAAGGTGATAAATAGAAATATAGACTAGAGTGGTAATCAAATACCCAAGTCTCGATAGATATAAGGTCGATCTTAAAATTAGAATGAGGAAGCGATATATTTAAATGGGGCCTGACCTTAATATGTCTGACACACAAGGACGTGACTGTAGTGCGCATGTGGTAATAATACTTGCACTGGTAGTGAATATAAACAGAGTTATATTTAAATGGGGCCTGATCTTAACATGTCCGACACACAAGGACGTGGCCTCAGTGCGCATGCGGTAATAATACTTGCACTGGTAGTGAATATAAACAGAGGTATATAAATGGGGCCTGATCTTAACATGCCCGACACACAAGGACGTGACTGCAGTGCGCATGCGATAATACCTGTACCGGTAGTGAATATAAATAGAGGTCAAAAATCCAAAATGGTTGGCTTTTACGAACTTTTGATGACGGGACTTCGAGCCGCCACGGTGAGTTTCTCTGGTATTTTGGTCTATTCAGGAATGGGAAGCAATATACATTGCGGAGATAGGAATATATTAGGTTAGTGGTCTAAACCATGGTCTGGGTAAACCTTAGGGGACAGTAAAATATGCTGAGGTTGGATTATGTGGTATGCGGTTAACATTTCAGTGGTAGATATAGAATAGTTGTGAGGGATAGGTGGAGGATGTGAAAAATGCACAGGACCTTTTGACATATAATGTAGCCCTGTGTAAACACACGCAACAGCAAGACACGCAGTGGTGAAGACAGAATTAGCTGCAGCCAGCAGTTGTTAAACTTTGAAATAAAGCCAGTATTTTATAATGGAAGGCTTGAGAAATTTTTGAAGTAGAGGCACAAGTTATGCAGTGTACAGAGTAGTGCCCGCATGAGGAGGAATATCTCTAAATGGATACAGGAGGAGATCAGTGCTTTACATATTTAGAACACAGTTAGCGTTTTTTTAATTGAGATTGGGCATTCTTTGTAAGACCTGTTTATGTGGTTAACTAAGCCCTGAAGTTAAAGATGGGAGAGGGCGAGCAAGCACGAGTAAGTGCCTAAAAATTAGGCACTGGAAATGATAGAAAGAAGCATTGGGATATGAATATACTCATAGAATTTTTCAAGCCTGGCTTTGATTTATTTTTAGTACACATTGGATCATAAGTGACCAGTGGGATCGTAACGTAAAAAGTCACAAATGATAAAGACTCCTTACCAGTTGGAATGCACCTGTGTAAATTTGTTCACAGAAGGAAGGAACATTCGCAATTTGCGATTCCTTAAATGCATTTGCAAAATAGAGAATCGCAATTTTTGCGATTATCTATTTTGCGAATGCCTTTGGGATGATACATCCCAAAAGGCTTGTTCCCGTTCGCAAACGGGCCGATTCTGAGAATCGGCCCGTTTGCGAACGGGAAATGGGCTTGATACATATGGTCCCAAGCCTTTTGGGATGTATCATCCCAAAGCATTCGCAAAATAGAGAATCGCAAAAATTGCGATTCTCTATTTTGCAAATGCATTTAAGAATCGCAAATTGCGATTCCTTAAATGAAATGTATGAAGCACCTAAGTTGTGCGATTATGGCTTAAGGAATCGCAAATTACCACCAACTACAGGTTGGTGGTAACTTGCGATTTCTTTGAGAAATGCATTTTTTTGCATTTTTCAAAGTGGCATGTGGCGCACATACATGCCCTTAGGGCATGTATGTGCGCCACATGTGCACCCATGCTCATTTCAGGGGTGCAACAGGGTGTCCTTTGGACACCCTTGCATCCTTGAAATTGCATTCTCAATTTGCGATTCTCTAATTGCTAATCGCAAATTGAGAGTGTCCTCCCATTCATTCCTATGGGCCTCTAGGCCCATAGGAATGAATGGGGAGGATCTCCTTAACTGCGATTCGCAATTTGCGAATCGCAATTAAGGAATATGTAGGATTCGCACATTTTCTTGCGAATCCTACATACATCTCGTTTGCGATTCTCAAATAGCGATTCTCAAAAATTCGCTATTTGAGAATCGCAAACACAAACTTTGATACATATGGCCCTAAGTGAGTAATTTGAGAATCGGTCACTCAATCTCTGGGACGATACTGCAGAATGGTTTTTAATGAAATTTTATATGTTATAGGTTACATAAACCTCTGGAGGTATTGGGTCTATCTACTGGAATACAACCACTGGAACACCATCCCGGTTAGGAGGGATCAAATGAATGATGAGCAATGTAGAGTTATGTTTACAAATCTCTAATTTGATGAATGCATATTTTGTGTACCTCAGATAAAGAAAGGAGCAGTACTGGGTTTAACATACAGTAGAATTAAATGGAAGGTCTGATTGGGGTGATCTGAAAGACCCCCTAAATATACCTTTTTTATGCGATTGGGTATTTAGGATGTCTCTATATAAAGACTAACAAGTGTGCAAGGCTGTAAATAGGGGCCATACAGGTTGGGTCTCGATTGGTTTTGAACAGACTCCCAATAATAATGGGGTGGTTTTATCCTCGGCCAGTAGTATGCACTAGAACATGGATGTATTAAGTGATGTTTTTAGTAAAAAAATATAGATTGTATATTGATTGGGCTTTTATGTTTTCTTGTCTCCTTGAACAGAATTGTTTTATTGTATGAAAAAAGATTTTAAAGAAATTAATCCTGAAGAAGGCGGGGAGTCTATCATAAGAGCTGCCAAAACGCCGCGTTGACAGAAAAATATCTTCAGGAATTAGGGTGATATTATTTTATGTAATGAGTTTTTATTGTTGTGGGTTTTGGTGAATTGTAGGAATGTATGAAAAGCATTGTGCTCTTTAATGTAATGTTTTTGGAGAATTATTGCTATATGAGATACATACTGTACACTTGGTTTTAAGAGCTATGCACAATATATGTGTATGTATGATGTTTTTAAAGTTTTAAATTGTGTATTACACTGAACGTGAACAATAGAAGATGATTGTATTTGTTTTGTATGACAACAATAAAAAATACACATATAAATATTTTAACAAGAAGACAAAGTGATATATATTTTTATGAATTATCAACATTAATGTAATACAGTGTTTAGTGCATCCTTACTGGACTATTGGGATATAAATTTGGGTTCACGCATAGAATAGGTTCAAACGAAAGGGAATCCCCTGTTTATGGTATAACATACCCCGCCCCTTTTGGCTACAAAGAGTGACTCTTTTTGTATTTGGAATAAATAAATATACTACAATTATCCTTCATATGTTGAAGATCCTCTCGCTTTCCAAGAATAGTGACGAGGATGGGATGGAGCGTTACCAGCATCTGAGGAATCGGTTTGGAGTATCTGAGAGGTTTTGGGATGCGTGTTGACTGTCGGCATTCTGAAGTTGGTACCATCAACAGTGCCAAAGACATCAAGTGTTGGCGTTCATCGTGCTGTGAACGTGCCACAAGAAGCCAGGAGTATTTCCAGAAAGGGCTGTCAGCTGTGTAAATCCCAGGAGTCTATAAATGATTGGATATTTATGGAGTAGCCTATGGTGCATCACGCGGCTGGTCAGTCGAGTCGTTTTGGGAGGTGTCAGCCATATTGGGTGCACTGGAAGTAGATAGACATTACGGGGTTGTGAAGTTCACGCCGGTGGCCATTTCTTTTGTTGCAATAGTAGTGTGTCAACGTTAGCGATGTTCGATGCACATGCCGGCAGCCATTTTTTTATGTGGAATGGCGTTGTGAAGGTTGCCATTCTAGTGGAGGCCATGACGCGTCGTCAAGTGACGTCGTTGCAGCTATTTCCTTCATGGTGATAACAGTGGAGAATGGTCACCATTATAGTCTAAGCAGTTCCATATGTCAGTGATACTGTGGTGGTGTGACATCACCTGGGAACATTACTGAGGCAGTGAGGAAACCTTCAGTGACTGGCACACAGTGTGCTTGTTACGCAAGCTGTTTTGAGGTAGTATGCAACTTTCCCCAGAGATTGGCACATCGTGAGTCAGGTACATTTATTATTATGACTGAGTGTGATACTTTATAACATTACTCCGGTGATTCTCGCACCAAGGACATATTACGATGCAGACAATTACGATAGCTGCTAGTATTATTTTACTAAGAATTATATCTGTTGTTATTACTCCAGTGATTGGCACATCACAGTACAATTACAATAGCTGTTTTATTCTGGTGATTGGCAGAACTTTACTAGTAACTTCTACTGATGAATGCGTACAGTATTCTGGCAGCTGCTTGTTATGCAATATCTATTGTTATTAGGGGGACATTTATGAGTATCAATAAGTCTATCATTGCCCTACATAATTACTAGTATCACTGGAGTGTGTGTAGCATGGCGAGTATTCAGTCCCTCCATTTTTTTGGGCTGAGCTGGTGTGGAATGGTGTTAGCTATTTCCCACCCCGTGCTGGCATGTTCTGAGGCTTGTCCAGTGGTGTAGTGGGGAGCTTGCCTGTACTCTCACTAGAATGCGTATATTGCCCACTCTAGGGGTGGCTGGTTGGCATACACTATGCAAATTAATTTGAGTGTTTGCATAAAACATTTTACTTCTCCGTTGGCCTGGGGCCACCGCGGAGTTATCAGTTTGCGTTTGATGCCCCATGACTGCAGATACGCAGCAAACTCCTGCCCTTGAAACAGCAGACCGTTATCTGTTCAAAGTTTAGTAGCCCATGTGTGGCCATCAACTTTTCAATCTTGAAGATGATCACTGCAGCTATCTGAGACGCCACAATTTCTACCTCCGGGTACTTGGTGTAATCATCAGTTAGAACAAGAGTATACCGTCCGATCGGCAGACAACCAAAATCGAGGCTGGAACATGTCCACGGTTGCTGGGGGCCTCGTTCAGTAATTACTGAGGGTTGTGTCTATGGTGACCCAGTGACTTGGCATCACTGACAGGACCGCACCAGGGATCCTACCACTTCGTCCATGAGTGGGAACCAAACTTTGTTCTTGAGGCAGTTCTTCGTCTTCACCATGACTTGGTGTACGTTGTGTGCTAATTGAATAACCTGCATGGTGAGGCTGGTGGGAATCACTATTCTGGACCTTCGCAGGAGGCACCCTTCCACATCTGTCACTAATTCGTGACATACTTGATGGAGTGAGTCTAAAATCTGCTTTGCCTTGAGAGTGCGGTGCGCTCAATGCTCCTTGAGGGAGTTTCACTTCCCTGACTGTATAGCTTCTAGAGTGAGCTGCAAGCACTGATCCTGGGCTATTATTTCTTGGATCTTCTGGATGGATAAGGGAAGTGGGTGAGACCGCTCGACTACACATCTCATATACTCCTCAGTTTCTTCTGCCTCCTCCACTTCTTTTCATGTTGTGTCACGTGGGTGGCGTGATAAGTAGCCTGCTGTCTATGCAGCAGTTGTAATCATGAAATTGCAACATTCACTTCTCAATGCACCGCAGCAGCTTGGATGAGGTGCTTTGGAACAAGGGAATGAGTGGTTTATGATATGTCGTGACTGTGAAAGGATGCCGTAGACATACAGATGGAAGTGCCTAAAGGCCCAGTTAATGGCAATGGCTTCTCTTTCCATCTGTAAATATCGCTGTTCTGTAGGAGTCAGTGATTGGCTGGCATATGCAATGGGGACCCACTCTCCCTGAGTCTGTTGCTAATTGAGGACAGCTCCTAAATCTTTGGGCCTGGCGTCTACAGCAATGGTGGTTGGCCTGGACGGGTCAAAATACACCTGCGTATATCAGGCAAAAGGGCATCCTTAGTCTCTGTGATGACCTTGGCCTCTTTGTCGCCCAAGGACCATGGAGTCATTGCTTCCGTGAGGTTGCTAAGCGGCTGTGTGAGTGTGGTCAGGTTTGGTATAAATCGGCGCAAAAGTTCACCATCCCCAGGAAGCTTCTCACTTCTGACACATTGCTCGGGGCAGGTGCTTCACTGACGTCCCACACTTTATCTGGGTCCGGGGCTATGCCAGTCACTGAGAAGGTGTACCCAAAGAAGCTGATCTGCTGTTTCAGGACGACACACTTCTCACTGTGGAAGGTCAGCCCTGCTTCCTGGATAGCACTTTCCAAAGTCAAGTATGGTGCTCCACGATGGAATTTGCAAATATAAGAATGTCGTCACTGACATTGAAAATGGTTTGCAGTCCTGCTAAGCTTACTGGATTGTGTTTTGAAACGCCTCTGCTGCACTTGATATTCCAAAATTCAGATGGCAGTACCTCCTGAGTCCGGCATGTGTCAAGAACGTCATAATGTATCTCCAATCAGAGTGTGGCGGCAGCTGAAGGTATCCTGTTTGCATGCCTGCCTTGGAGAACCATTTGGATCTGTTGAGGTCTTCCATGAGGTCATCTAAGGTGGGGGCGATGTGGCGCTCGCGCCGTACTGCGATGTTCGGCAGCCTCATGTCTACACATATGTGGACTTCTTCGGGTTGTTTCTGCTTCTTAGCCAACGCAATAGGGGACACCCATTGGGTGGGGTCGGTGACTTTTTCGATTATTCCAGCCTTCGTAAGCTTCTCTAGTTCCCTCTCAACCTTGGGTCACAGGTGGAAAGCTATTTCTAAGTGCTGCAGCGCTACTGGCTGTATCGACTTATCAATGTGCAGCCGTACCACCTTGTATTTCATGCACCCTATGCCTTTGAATAGGCCGTCCAACTCTACAAGGATGTGGGAAAGAGTCTCAGTTTGCCCTCCAAGGGAGAATGTAATCAATTCCAGAGTTTCAGCTGTACTGCAGGCGATTAGCATGCCCTGACCTCCTTTGACCACGTATATGGTTGTGCTGTTACACGTGTCCCCATGTGAGATTTGTAACTCGAAGGTCCCTAGCATGGGCAAGGGTTGAGATTGGCCACTGGCGAAGACCCTAACCTTCACCTTGAGTAGTCACGGAGGCTCTGTAATGTGCTTGTACATGTCCACTGACATGATGTCGATAGACGCCTCAGTGTCTATAGTGGCTCTAACTGGGTGGTGGCCAATGAGCAGCTGACACTGGGGTAGCAGTCTGCGAGAGGTTGCGGTGTTGCCTATGGTAAACATCGAGTGTACGGAGTACTTGGGAACATCATCGTCCATGTCCTCATCTGCCTGTTCAAAGCTGGAAAGGGCATTGACTGTCTCTTTGGGCTTCTGTAACGTGGAAGACCGGCACATTTTTGCAAAATGATTATATTTGTTGCAGGTGATATATCTTCTACCTTTCACCGAGCAATCAGCTGGTCTGTGGGATGGACCCCCGCAGTAGCCGCACTGTCGTTTGAATGCAAACAGCTTTCTTCCTTTGTCCGTCGCGGGTCGCAGCTATACTGTATTCACCGGCTCTGCCTTAACTGCCCTGTGGAGCACCACCTCCATATGTGAAGCCCTTGCTTTGGATAGTTCCTTCGACCTGCCAAGAGTAAGAATGTCTAGTAGGGGCCGCAGGACCCCTGACGGATTTGGTTGTGCAGCTTCGACGAGGCGCAACCTTGAATTATCTGGCCTCTGATCTCTTCCTGCTCGTCGTTGAAACCACAGGTGCTGGTGAGTTCCTTCAGCCTGCCATAAAATCCGTCAATGGACTCGTCAGGCTCCTGACAAGCCAGGTGAAATATGAAACACTCATAGTTCCTGATAGGCAGGGACTCGAAGTGTGCATTCAGGGCAGCCACGAGTGTGGCGTAAGTTCTGGGTGCCCCTTCCGTAATAGTTTTATATATTTTGTGGAAGGTTTTGCCCCTTAAATGGAGCAGCAAGTCTTGTCATCTTTCATCAGGCACATTCGTGGCCTTGAAGTAGCGCACAAGGCTCTCCACCCAGTCCCTCCATCTGGGTGCCTGCGATGAGGGGGCACCTTCAATGACAAAGGGCTTAAGTGAGGGCATGTGAGCCATGGCACCCAATGGTGAAGCACTGTGACCCAAGTCGACACTGCTGGGCGAGTGGCATTGGACCACCTCTACTACAGAGGAGGGAGGCATGGGCTAGCTAGGCTCCTGTGGCATGAGCACCACCTGCAGAAATGCTAAAGCAGGACGGCCACCTTGCAGGGAAGACCTGATACCCCACGGTCGAGGTGTAAACAGGGGGCAGTCACTCAAGTGGGGAATACACCCTAAATGCACTTGTGTCACAGCTAGAGTCTCAAAGGGCAGCCCCCACTCATTGTTTTTGTTTTGTTGCTCAACAGGAGGTGGTAGTGGTGCGGGCACTGTAGGGGGCGCTGCCTAGCATCACGTGCCATGTGACACGAGCACCGCAGAAGATGGAGCGCTGGGCAGCTTCCACGCAGGCTGACCAGGGAGGAGTCCGGTAGCGTCGAAGAGAGGTGAGCACCGTTCCGCACCTCCTTGCCAATGTAGAGATGTTTTGTAGTGCGCCCGACAGGTCTAAGGGTGGTCCACAGGCCTTGTAGGGCACGCTGCATAAGCTGCATCAAAAGAGACTCGGACATACTGCGGATAGTTTGCCAGCTAGTGAATGACTACCGGTGCAGCTCCGCCCACCGCCTTTATTGCACGGCGTGTGGGCTAAACCAATACATGCAGGTATGGTGGGCCTCCACTGGTGCTCAAAGACGGACACTACAAGCCCCTTCTTTTGCTCAATCTGTTCTTCTAGGCTGGTACGGATGGCAGGTCACTCAGAATTGGTGAAAGCAGTGGTGCTGGAACAATTTTCAGAGTGGAGGTCATAGGGGTTGTGAAAAATCGAAGTGTTACACTAAAAGTAGCAAAAGTAGCCGTTGGGCAAAGTGGATTTCCATTGGTGTATTTTGGATCCCATTTTCCTAAATAAATTAATCAAGTATGGTATGCTAGAGTACTGCCTTTTACATAGAGCACATTTTCCATTGAAGTGGCCTCTTCAAATGGCCACTAAATGTGCATACATTGTACAGCTACACTGCTAAACCTATGTAGCACACAAAGAGTAAAATGCTGATATTGTATTTCTAGGCATATTTATCATTTGAGCATTACAAAAGTAAATGTATTGGTTTGTTTTTATGTTATTAAAATCTTTGTTTCGATTACTCCTCAGATTTACCAAACAAGCCTATATGCTTCATTTGAAGGTTTCTTACTGCTGATATATTTTGCAATATTTGTAAAGTACATTTTTTTAAGGACTGTCACTTGGTTCACATTACAAAATCCCCTCACATTGGAGTCAAAGAAAGGAAAAGTAAACACCAATCTTAATGTTAAATAAGTAGCAGTTTGTTAAAAGACACTGCATAACACATGACCTTTATATTTGAACTCACGGCAAATGGGACAAGATAACAAGCATTGGCATAGCCAATAGGTCTCGCCTTTGGGACCTTATAAGTGTTTAGCCATGCAACAGTTAATGTTGTTGCACCAAGGATATTGTGCTGCATAACTAAATACTTATAAGGTCCCAAAAGCGAGACCTATTGGCTATGCCAATGCAGATACCCGCAGGAGAGACTACTGCTCTTTGCTAGTGTCAAGTGACAAGCATGTGAGTGGATAAACATTTCTTGCAGCAGGCAACGTGTGAGATCAACCAAGGTTTTGTGTTGCAAAACGCATCTTTGCATTATTCCAGAAGTGGTGCACGCCAAGGGAAATACAGTGTTTGATTGCGTAGCCTCTTCTTCGTCCTGCTAATGCCGGGGCCAGAATGTCTACAGGACTCAACTTGGGGAAGCAGTTGCGAAGTCCTTCCTGGCAAATTGTGAACGACGGTTTTATGTCATGCTTTTGCATCGAAGTTATGTCCTGGCTCCTAAGACACAACTACATCAACAAACTATAGCGTGAACGAGCTAAGAGGTTACTGCAGGAGGCAGTGAGAACAATCAAAGCAGGAGGCGGAAATGGGTGCCATTGAGTAGGAGAGGGCAGCCTCACCAGTTCAGCCTACGAAACGTGCACACATCACAAGTCTGTCGCACTTCATCTCTCCTGTCTAAATTGTACTACCCACGTCACATTTCAGCTGCCAGAGTAGCGTCAAAAACTGTAATAAAAGTGCTTCATGCTGCTGGCAGAGTTTGCACAGGCTGTGGTGCTTTCCCGGGAACCTCCAGCAGTAGGGAGCGTAGACACAGAGAAACAAGCCGTCAGAACGTAACAAAACCGGTATTAGGGTTGTAGTTCCCGGAAGCACAGTAACTATTTCAGACAGTGAGAGAAATAAAGTTAAAACATACATGCTACGTGAGTTTTTATTTGGAGGATGTGCATGCATTTTTAGAGACAAAAATTACAAATTCGCTGCAGCTTACTTTAAAGGATTAACGCGATGCCTTGCCACTAGAACTTTACGATGGACCAACTTTCCTTCAATTATTTACAATGTTCGTTTCAGACAGCAATTCATTGTTCCTGGAGCAATGCGGGGTGAAGGGGGTAACAGTGGGCGGGAGTAATTGGGGTTGGGAGGCTACTCATATGAACGCAGCTAATAGCGAGTAAAAACATGAGGAATAAACGTCAGGAAAGCTTTGTTCTCATCTCCAAGTAACTTTCAGCTTGGTGGGTGAGGAAAAAATGAAAAGCTAGCAAAATTTAAAAACATGATATTGATCGGGGGAGGGCCAGTGTCACAGTTAGTAAATTAAAACAATTGCTACCCAGGCATTGTTTAACGACGCCGGCAATTTCACAAAACACTATGTTGTGTGAGATACCAAACCACCCTCAAGTGTTCTTTTGAATGACTCAGAAGGCTTTCAGCAAAACTGTTGTTTCGCTTTTTCAGAAGAGATTAGCACTCTGAAATAGACATCTAAAAGCAATATACAGCAAAACACATGAGAGTAACCGACACCAAACTTCCTTCAAATTATTTCAGCTGAACTCGTTTGTGTGCAATCTTGAAAGTAAAAAAAAAAGTGAAAGCGCGAGCTGGGAGCAGGGCCGTGGGCCAACAGGAGCGGGAGAAATGGGGCGAGAGATGGGCGGAGCGAGGCGCTTGGGAGAGCAAGCGAGAGGAAAGCCAGATGGCACCTCATCGCGCGCTGTAAGGGTGCCACGGTGAAAGCCAGATGGCGGCTGTGCGCGTGCCCGCGCGTGTAACCGCAAGCCTGAGGCCAGCAAAAGCGTGTGGTCGGACTTTTAAAACCCCACTTACAAAATGTCTCGGCCAGAGTAGCGCATGCGATGGCTCAGGCGAGACCTAAAAACTAGCTTAAAGGTCTCTTTATTACTCATTTCCTCTGTGGATTTCTGCAGGGTTAATCTGGGGGTGCTGCAGAACCTCCCACACACCTACTTCCCGTGCCTCTGATTAAAAGTTGCATAATTTTGATGATATGCTACTATAACACGCACTCTCCTCCAGGCTTCTTAGAACCCTTACTTACCCCTTCGTTTGGAACCCAGAAATGCATTGTCTAACTTTGCATGCCTTCGATAAAGTTATTCAGACAGGCTCCCCAACTTTAGGAAAGATTGAAAGAGGAACACTTTCATCAGAAATACGGACGTAAGTCCAATCCACTTAAGGTTGCCACCTTACCAAAAGAAAAATGCCACCCATTTGTTGTAGTTTTCAAAGTATGCAAAGGCTCAGACATGATACTAAATAGAACTATAAATAAAATTGAATGTATTTATTTGTAATAGGACTTTTCTGTCTGTATTTACTTTATTCATTAGTCAGGGATTGTTGATGTAGCTCTAGAATACATTTAAAAGTGTTTTCTATTTATATTTGATCCTTGAAGTATGTTTAGATAGGGACTAAAAATACCGGCTTTGGGTGATTTTGCTTATTTTTGTACTGACCGGCACATTGTCTTGTTGACATAAAGAAGCTCAGATTATCATTTATTTAAAAAAAAAAAAATAGGGGCGGACGATAAACTCAGCTTAGCTGTTGGAGTTCGCGGAGTTTTGCTCACTCCGTGTTACGCTTGTAATGCAGAGTTCTGGCAAAACTTCGCCAACTACCGCGTGGCAGATTTTTTTCTCACACACGGCTCGCCAATGTTAAGCTGGCAAGCGAGAATTTGCCTCCCATAGCGAGATTTTCTCAACGCATGCAGTTGGGGCAGGTCGTGACCATTTGCGTTGAGAAAGCTGCTGCTTCAGTAGAAAATCTACTCTAGTGGCAGAAAGAAGCAGCGTTCTCTGGCACCCTGCGTGGTGCCATTCGCGGTGATTTTACAGAGTGGAACAAGCTCCTGGCACAAAAAATCAGTATGAACAGTGCAACGTGGTGAATCCTGCCCGCTCGCAGAACTCTGCGGAATCTCGTCAAGTTTTTATGTAACTCTGCGGAGTTCCACCCAACCCTAAAAAAACAAAAACTGCTAGCTGCACGTTCCATGGACTGTGATCTATGACAAAGTTCGCCAGATCAGCAATGCGGTTGAGTTGAACAGCCGCGTATATCCTCCTTGATCACCAAATAAACAGCTTGAGGTCTAAAAGTGTAAGTTTTTGTTTGGGTGTATGAAAACTCTGATTACACATACCTCAATATATGTTGATTGCAATTTAGCCACTGAAGTTTCCATACCTCCTAATCAATTAACCCTATATTGTGTACCCGATGGGTACGCGTTTCAGCACCCCACACGTAGGGTTAGCAAACAAATTATACAATACATGGAGCATTTAAATACTAGTGGAATGTGATATAAGGAGATTTTTCTATGTGCACATAAAGAATGCATTTGTATTCAACACAACCTTGAACTATCTGCAGTGAAATTCAATTACTCAAGACATAACTGTTATTCTCGTGTGCTTGATATTATGGTAATAACACATTTTGTATACCTATTAATCCTGTTGTGTATCCCTGCTTTTGCAGAATCTTGGCAAAAGTGGTTTCATTTGGTGGCAGTCCTCCGGATGAACCAGTCCAGCGGAGTACACGGTAACCGTCGCCGCAATCCATGCCTAGAAACAATTAATCATACTGGTATAAATAAAGGCAAGACATGAATTCATATTAATTTCTTGGATGTATCCAGCTGATTTACCAGCAAAACGTTTGGGCAAACTTCAAGAAAACAGTTGATCGTTAATATTTTTGGACAGAGAACTGTTTAATATTATACTTAGAGTAGGCATGGGAGAGTGTCATGCTCTAGATTCAATTTCTTTCTAATCTATCTCATTTCCTCTTCCTGAATTGATTTGGTTTCTTTCCTCCTTATTCTTGTGTTTGCCCCCACCCCCTCCAGGAACATCTCGGTCTCAGTGTTTTGACTGGATGATGTATTCTTCCCCTGCTGGTGTCAGACCTTACTTTGCAGTTGCTGTGAGGGTGTATTTTCTCTCCCTCTCCTCTGCCATCCAAATCTCCTTAACCTCCACTTTCCCATTCCCCCACCTAGCATCATCTTAGACCCCCTACATCCATGCTAATTTTTTGCTGCTCATTTTGTAAGATGGCTACGTGGCGATACATGTGTGGTGGGCATCTGCGGATGTCTTTTGTTTTATACTCACAAATCCTGTTCATAGATGGCCGCAGCGGATATGGGCACATCCACTACCACTATCTTTCAACGCGATGCGTTAAAATAAGAAAAAAGGGGTCAAAGCTTGCTGCTATGGATGCATGCGCATCTACGGTTAGCGTCTTTGAATGGGGTAGGTTGAAACATAACAAAATGCATTCAAAAACGACCACTGCAAACCCAGTCAAAGATGAAAGCCAAGGATGTGCACACAATCGTGGTGGATTTCCCAAGCTGGCACAGGGTGGAGTATTACAGAAAAAGTGCTATAGCTTTACCCATGTGAACTCTGCAAAAGCATTCCTGAATAATATAATCTACTGGCAGTGTGTGTCGAGAAAATTGAAGGGTCACAATAATGCAACCAGAAGATTGAGGATTAAAATAATGAAAGATAGATTTGTATAGATTTTCTAAGCGCAACTCAAAATATATGTACCTTGGAGATATATATATCTTCAAGGTATGGAGATGTGGAGTTAAGAATAGTAAATCCATACCTCCCTCTGTGCACTTACCTCGTCAGTATTTTGTCCCTCTAAATTCTGGTTGCAATATTGTGACGCTTTGATATTCTGGTTGCACCACCACAATTAATGACAAACACAAGGTTAACATTGAGATTGGTACACTCTCACTTTGTCCTTTGGACAAGACTGGGCGCTATGAAAACAATTCCACCCCACTTACAATGTACCTCTAAGGCATTCAAGTAGATCATTCACCATAAATAGAACATTATCTAAGTTTCTGTGTCAGAGAGATTACTGAATCAGAAGTAAAAAAGCTTCACACTCATTAAATTAAGGAAATGATAAATTTTCCAAATATTCAACTTTATCACACCTTTATGTTACATCAGCACAGTGGCTCTTAGAGGCCACGGACAGATTCATTAATGTTTTTGATAAATTACCAACTGAACCCTTCATATATGGAACTTTCATCATAATGGCTCTCCCCACTCCATATAAAATGGCGGCATCTGTACCACAACCCAAAGCCTTGAGAAAAAGCAAAAAAATCTCAACAATATATGGCACAGATGGATTAAGAGTACGGTATCACTTAATAAAGGCCTGGTAAATTAACATTAAATCTGGGGATACAGACAGCCTAAGGCATATCTACAATCTATTTAACCCGAGAGTGGAACTATCAGAATTCTTCCGACGAATAAGATTATCGGTGTACTTCAAAGACCAACCCCAACCCGGATCCAGTGAAGATATCAATACAGGTCTAAAGAAAAGATACAAATTCAGCCCACCTAACCATACGATGCCTCCAGCCATACTGGCTTTTGAAAGAGCAGTCGCCCTTGAAGTTGACAAACTAAGAGACCAGAATATAAATACGTTCAACAAGCTAGCAAAAGCAGAACAGGAAGCAATTAAAGAAATTGACAACATGGAACACATTATAATCAAACCTCAAACAAAGGTGGAGCAACAGTGATCATGCCCAGAGAAATGTACCGCAGTGAATGTCCTAAATTACTAGGAGTACAAAGGAACTATAAAAAGTTGACACAAAAGTGAAAACACTGGTGCCATCCACTTTATGGTGAATGAAGCCAAAGAGAACGGTTGGACTACAACAAAAGAAGCCGACTTTCTCACTGGATGTAAAAACAAGATACCCTACTTCTACATACTCCCTAAAATACACAAGGGAAAAGTACCACTCCCAGGCAGACAAATAGTATCCGGGATCGGATCCATCCTTGAACCCTTATCAAAGTTTAGGGATCATTTCTTGAGACCCCTGGTGAGTAAGATGCCCACTTACATAAAAGATACTAAAGACATCCTGGTTATGCTACAGGACCTCACTTTCGATTCATCAACAGACCTATTTGTTACGTTTGACGTTGAGGCCCTCTATACGAGTATACCCCAGGAGGCCTCTCTTGAAGTACTAGAGACCCTACTGAATGAAACCGATTGGAACTCAATTACACCGAAGAGCTTCATCTTAGACTGCGCCCATATGGCCTTAACATGGAACTATTTCCAATTCGAGGAGGACTTCTACCTAAAGACACCCGGGACATCTATGCGCAGCACATATTCCCCGAGCATACCCTGCCTGTATGTTTATGATATTGAACGGAAAAACATCTACAAGAACACGAATCTCTTCAATTGAAACATCAAATTGTGGAGACGATATATAGATGACATACTGGTAATCTGGAGCGGATCAGTGATAGAAGACCGAGAATTTATGGAGTGGTTGAACACAAGGGACATATTCCTGAGGTTTAAAATGAACCTGAGCAAGGACATGATAACCTTCCTGGACCTCAAAATTTGGGCAGAAAATAACCGCCTTATAACCGAGGTATTCTATAAACCCACAGATGTGAACAACTTACTCCAATATGACAGCTTCCACCCAAAAGCCCTAAGAGATAATCTAACAGTGGGTCAATTTCTCAGGCTCCGGAGAAACTGCACTGAAAAATCAACCTACGACAGCCATGCAGCACTCCTCACAAGCAAACTGTAAGACAAGCTGTACCCCAGGCGGGAAACAGCGTGGTAATACCACGAGGGTAGGTTACAAAGCAGACGTTACATCGTCTGTGTTGTTACCATGCATGGCATTACATCGCAAGTCGTTTCAACGACTTGCGCTAGATGGCGCGCAACACCAGGGAATGTGTTGGATTTTAAATCCAACACATTCCCTGCTGTTGCGCTAACTGGAGTAGGAATAGTAATTTATACTATTCCCAAGTCCAGCGCGCCATCTAGCGCAAGTCGTAGAAACGACTTGCGATGTAAAGCCATGCGTGATAACAACGCAGATGATGTAACGTCCACGTTGTAACCTACCGCGTGGTATTTGCCAGCGTTGTAACATCATACATTCACCCCAGGCACCTGATAAAGGCGGCCAGAAAAAAAGCCAGGAATAACTAGAGAGAATCCCTGCTGGAAACCCTCAAGAAATCACAATCCGACAGACTGGTGTGTGTCACCACAAATGGAACGTGAAGAAGATAGTCCTACGGCATTGGAAAACTCTAACATCAACAGCTCTGGAACTTGAAAGGCCGATGTTCGTCTTCAGAAGAGGGAGAGCCCTGAAGGACTTACTTGTCCACATAAGGCAAAAACGGAAAGAAAAACTAATTTGCACACTACAAACACTGTGGAATTTGCCAGAGATAACAGGTCATTATCCTTGTGGACAATGTAATGTTTGCCCACTTACTAAAGCAGCCAAAGAATTAGACTTGGGACTACGTACTCCTTGGATCTTACACACACACACAAACTGTAATAGTGCGAATGTGGTATATGTAATCACATGCAAATGTGGCCAGAGGTACATTGGCATGACTAAAAGAAACGAACACAGAAGCACCTTTCGCTGCAAGAAAACAATCACAAAGATAATGCGCCACTTCCTATCGGAGTGGCATTCAGAGAACGAACTCACTTGGGCTGTAATAGAGAAGTTACCACCCACAGCAAATGAAGAGCAACTATTGAGGAGCGAGCAGAGATGGATCTATAGACTATCGAGCATGACATCTGGGTTGAATGAAGAGATCCCTTGGATACAACTGTCCAGATAAACCATGGGCCCCACTAGGCGAAAAATGCAAATAAGTAACCAGTCCACAACCCTTTCAATCCGTCATGTTCTCTCCCCCCCCTTTTTCTGAAAACCAGAACATAAAGGTGATATACTCCTAGAGAAATAGACACCAGCAGGGAGTCACTAACTGCTTCCAATAGGCTATAGAATGATAATGTCTGTTTATCAAGAATCGAAGTTAATAACATAGAATGAGACCTAAAACACCATAGGACAACATTGTCTGAATATATAAAAATAAAGATAAGGACATAGTATGATACCTCCCCTAACTTTATATATATATTTTTTTTACACTATCCTGTCCAAAGGTCGCAGTTAAAAGAAGCCAAATGATATTTTTTCTCAAGAGACACAATGATTGATTGTGTCCCACAGAGGAGACCTCTCCTTAATAAACAAACTGCCCCAGTAGTAACATCACCGAAACAGAAAAAAGACTGAAAAGAAAGGACTACCACTCCCAGAATTCCACGACGTCGCAATCATGACGTCATTACAGGCGCCCAGAGGAAGCTATTGCACGTATGTATACAGCCTCCCGAATTCAGTCCGACACTCGGCGGCGGACTAGGAGACAATTAGGCACACATGCAGTGCGCGTACTTTGACGAAGTAAGTGCGTGTTTGTTTGAATGAATGAGTGGCACGTATGAAAGGACAGGCATGAGAAACTCTGCCCCTATCACATCGGGGGCTCGAAATCAGAATGCATTATTCACCCAGGTGTATTTACGTGATTTGCCTTTTATAAAGAAATGAAATAAGTGAACCACGTTTATCCCCAAGAGAACGCTTTTTCTCAAAGGTAAAGGATTTAGAACGCCATTACAAATAAACTACAAACACTCGCCCACCCACCAGCCCTGAGATACTTTCACAAAGGGAGTGTTTACACAAGCACTCGATCAGTATATCTCTGTCGGCAAGGTGTACGATAGAAAACCATGTTTATAATTATGAAAGGGCAATACGGCCAAACAAAAAATCGAAGCATACAAAACTCCAACCTTCATGGGTCGTTAAGAACACAGCGACAGTGATTTAAAATGTTATAATGTCCAAGGCACTCAACAAATACAAGACTAAGGGGCCTATTAGGATGGCGGGCGGATCGCCCCCGCCGGGCCGGCGGTAGCCACCACCGGCCCGGCGGGGGCGATCCGCCCGCCATCCACGCCTGAATGACCCCCCGCCACATTAGGATGGTTGGGGGGTCCGCGGCGGACGGGAAGACCGTCCGCCACTTTTCCGCCCGTCGACCGGGCGGAAAAGGGACTTAATATGGTGGCGGTGTCTGCAAGACACTGCCATCCATATTAACATGCAGGCGGAGAGCAGCCTTTCCATGGCGGTGTTGCCGCCATGGAAAGGCATGCGGTTTTCGCTGTTGGGGGCCCGTTGCGGGCCCCCAGGATGTTGGGGGGTGGAGGGTGCACATGGGGGGTACCTATGGTACCCCCTGCATTTGCATGCACAAGGTGGCAGGCACCACGCGGTGCCTTTCACGTTGTGCATGCAAATGCACAACATGCATTTTTTACATTGCGGCGGGTGCTGCTTACAGCCCCGCCCGCCGCAATGTAAACAATGCGGGATGCGCCCGCCAGTGTGGCGGGCACATCCTAATTTGAATGGCGGGACCGCCACACCTATGGCGGGCGGTCCCTTTTCCCGTTGCGGTGGCGGGTGGACTTTGTCCGCCCGCCATCGTAATAGACCCCTAAGTACCGACCTCTGGCGGAAGCTTTCTATAAACATAAACATACTGACTCCGCAGAGATACTATAAAATCCAAAACCTGTTCAACAAATAAGGGTTGGCTGCATTAAACGAAGAATGTGCTTTATTACCCACCTCTCTGCCTGATATTGCCCTTGCGCTCCCAATCCACTACCGCATCCTTAGACTGGACAGAGTAGGGAAAGTGGGTAGAGGGGTCGCTATAATATATAGAGAGACGACAACAGTGACAGTGATTGACTCTTTCCAAGATAGTACTATGGAATTGTGCATTTTTAAAATTGAGATTTCACCTCAGGAAACTCTAAAAGGTGCGCTCGTTTACCGCCCGCCTGGGCCTCTAAAAAAATTTAATCTGAAAATTATGGAAAAAATTGGCCCTTATGTGGTGACATCTATGCACTTCTTGTTACTTGGTGATTTTAATGTCCATAGTGAGGATAAGGAGAATATAGAGGCTGCTAGTTTTCTAACTGATATGGCCACCTTAGGCTTAACTAAAATCAATTCTGGGCCCACACATTCAGCTGGTCAAACGCTGGATATTATACTCTCTACATCCCCTCACATTGTTGCGGATCCTGCATGCCCACTGATGTGGTCAGATCACTTCATGATCCCATTTCAGATCCTCAACAACTGTAGACCCTTAATGTCAGGACACTGTACGAGTGATCCTCAAAGACGCTGGCATAGAATCACACCTGAATCTTTTAGAAAAATCTATGCACCCCCTGCTTTTAATGAGCTGATGGACGGTTCTGCCAAACTTAAGCTTTTTAATAATACCATGAATGAAGTGATAGACAGGTTGGCGCCCATGTCACATCAACTCAATAACTCCAGGAAAAAAAGTGAAGAATGGTACACTGATGACCTTCGTAGTGAAAAATCCAGATGTAAACACTTAGAAAAATCTTGGTGCAAATCCCAGCTAGAGTCAGATAAATTAAAATTTAAACTGGCCCTCACCATCTATCATAAGATGTTAAAAAGGGCACGTAAAGTGCATTATATTACTAAACTCAACCAGGCAGGTAATTCTTCAAAAGATCTTTTTAAAATTCTTAATGCCCTTGCCCATCCTACAGCATGTGCACAGCCAGTCTCCCCTTCTCAGGATTTGTGTGATGATCTAGCCGTATATTTTGATGACAAAATTAATTTGATTTACAAACAATTTCCTCAAATTATGGCCTCGGTGCATCCTGCCAAATCTGAAGTGGTACCGTTATCAGGCTCAGGAGAAGGTCTGAAACAGTTTAAGTATATTGAGGTGCTACAAGTAGAAGCCATGCTAAAAAAGGCAAAATCTGGATCTCCTTCGGATATTATGCCTGCTCATAAGTTTGCCCTTCTTGCTCCTTATTTGGCTGCTCCTATTGCTGAGATCTTAAATTTGTCATTAACTGAAGGCAGTGTGCCTTTAGATTGGAAGGCTGCCCAAGTTCTTCCTATTAAGAAGAAAGACCAGGTGCCTGACGAAGTGCTCTCCAACTACCGTCCCATTTCGCTTCTCCCTCTAATGGCTAAACTGGTGGAGAGCCATGTTAACATGCAGTTAACGGACTATTTGGAGACAAACGGCATCCTTGATCCCTCACAATCCGGGTTTAGATCCAACTACTCCACTGAGACAACTCTCATTGGAGTAACGGACTATATTAAATTGGCCTTGGATGATAACAAAGGAGTGCTGTTGGTCTTGTTAGATCTAACAGCAGCCTTTGATACGGTCTCTCATCAGACACTGATATGTCGACTGAGAGAGGCCGGTCTGCAGGGGATGGCGCTCAATTGGCTTGTTAGCTTTTTAGACCAACGCACGCAAACTGTAAATTTAGGCCCTTTTCGATCTCGAACTATGAAGCTTAATAAGGGGGTGCCCCAGGGCTCTTGTTTGAGCCCGACTTTATTTAATATCTATGTGGCCCCCCTTGCTAAAGTCATCCGTGAGCACGGCTTCACACCTTTCTCCTACGCAGACGACACTCAGTTACTCCTATCCTTTGATAAGGATATAGAGGCGGTCGATCAGCGTTTTGCAAAAGGCATGTCTGCCATAGCTGATTGGATGACCAAACACTGTTTGCAGCTAAATGCGGCTAAAACAGAGATTTTGCTGTTTGGTTCTGCACTTACTTCATGGTCCCCAGTGTGGTGGCCGACAGTGTTGGGCCCCGTCCCCTCACCTACCTTGGTGGCTAAAAATCTAGGGGTCCGGCTGGATACTCGGCTATTGATGAAAGATCAAATAATGACCACTGCCGGGACCTGTTATCATGCCCTGAGCCTTTTGCGAAGAGTGTTCATTTGGTTGCCCCTTTCAGTACGTCGAACCCTAGTTCAGGCTCTGATTATAGGTCGCCTTGATTATTGTAATGCTTTACTAATCTCTGCGAACGATGCCTCTCTTAGCAGACTGCAGATCGTTCAGAACGTGGCCGCACGCTTAGTCTTAAATAAACCGCCCCGCACCTCCCCCGGTCCTTTATTAAAATCTCTTCATTGGCTGCCTATCCGCCAGCGAATAAAGTTCAAACTCTGTTGCTTTGCACATAGAGCTGTTTTTGTACAAGCCCAAGTTATATGGCGGATAAGATTAAATTATATTGTCCGAACCGCTGTCTTAGATCGGAAGGCAAAGGGCTGCTGGTGGTCCCTCGTTTTAAGAAAATTCATTCGGGAGGTAAAACGGTTGCCTATCTGGCCCCTAAATACTGGAATTCCTTGCCAGAAAAGCTACGCAAATGTGCTAGTCTTGGTCGATTTAGAAAACTATTGAAGACGGAATTATTCATGTACTGAGCTCTGGAAGTTTGTGCCAGCTGGACCTGTTTCTTCTATGCCAGCGCGGAGATACCCCTTCGGGGGTGATTCCTGCGCTTTATAAATGCCCTACATACATACATACATACTCTCTAATAAATTTCTTCCGCCCACAAAGAGTTTGACAATAAGACGGCACCACTCTCCAGGACCGCATGGTTTGTGAAAACGCATAATCAAGGGTAAGCATGATAAATTTGAAAGAGATGTTTTTTTCCACTGTCTTAGTTCACATTTGTTACATAATATCTTATCCACAAGGGTTGTTTTGTTTAAAAAAAGTATTTTAAAATCATAGGATACAACAACTGATAATTGTCTCCTAGAAAGAAAGAATAAATTTTAACATTGAAGAAACAATGAATGAATCACTCATTATACTGGGAATATTTGGAAATACGATTTCACTTATACACCCCGGGTGGTGTCCCCCTTTCCCTTTCCCCATCCCCTTCTCCTTACCTTGCTTTAATAGCAATATAGGCATGGACCATCATAATTCATGAGAAAGTCTTTTTGATAGGGATCATGTAGATAATGTAAAGTTTCAATCCCTACTGGGAAATATTTTCGCGATCGACCCTCAACCTCGCCAATTCCCCCCCCCTTTTTTTTTGTCTCATAGGAAATTCCCAGGAACAGAAGAACGAGACAGGTGAGAGCTTTAGGCCTCACTATTGTGCATGGTGTGCATGCGTAAGTAAGGAGGGACACACATAACAAGCCCTGGCGAAGGCCCCAGACCCGGATGGTCTCTGTGCGAGGGCCGAACCATGTTGGTATACCTGTAGATATTTTTAGTAATATACTTTTCACCTGGATTCCTGCTTATCCAGTTTTGATTTATCTAAGAAATCCCATTCCATCTTTGTTTGAATCCGCCCTGGTGGTATTATCCTACCAGGCTGTGGACAGGCGCCGATGATGAAGCATGTCACGATTAAGTGAGTGAGGCGTCTAATCGAATATCTTTGGATACCCAATAGGTTCAATGACAGGATCGATTCACTCATTATAGATATTCCAGTTGCTTTTTGTGTGTGGATATCTACAATTAAACCACTATTTGACCAAAACAGATTACTGGCTTTTGATGAGCTGCAATCTCGGTATGACCTCAGGAACCAATAATTCATAAATTAATTTAAGGTGATGAAACAGAGGTCTGTCATTACTTCATCCATCATTAGTTCTCTGCCATCACTTCAACCTACTATTAATTTGTCTCCCTTTACCTCTCATTAAAAAGATCAATATATTGAACTATCATCACTTCAATCACATGTCCTTAACCCACAAACCTGGAATATCCTTTACTTCAATCCATAAACTTTTACACCAAACCTTACACTAAAAATTTGTAATTATTATATTATAAAATAATAAATATTTCATTATATTATTAACCTAAAAAATGATAATCTGCCACTTCCTAGCAACAATAATTACGATATAATTAATTTACTAACAATTAGAGGAAATCCTAACAGGTGTAAACATTAATATATTTAATTTAAAATTGCAAAAGTAGTAAACCCTAATAACATAAAATGTTAGATTAATATATTACTAATAAATAAAATCAAATGTGAAGCCATAACTCTCTCAAATGTTAAATGTGCAATTATATTAAGATTAACTCAGTGAAATTGAATTAAGCAAATCTTTAATTAGTTTTAAACTAATTATTTACCTACCTTAATTGTCAGAGCAATTGTATGTCTTACTACTGGCAATTGAGGGGCAGTGGACTGGGTAGCCAATATGGTGGAAGTGTTCTAAACCTGCCTCAGCGGCCCCCATGAGTATCCACTGCCATCCTGCCCGACAGCAACATACTCTGACTTCCCCATGCTCTCCTTCTTTGAGGGAGATGTCAGGGCCTCGGCCTGCACAGTTTTGCAGCCAGAGTGGGTGTATTGGGGGCACACATTGCAGGACCTGCCGCAGGGTGAGGAGTACGATGGCGGCTGCCTGTACACCCAAGGCCAAGAGTGAGCATAGGACATCCAGGAGGAGGTAGATAGTTGGTCCCTCTGCTTCTGTTGCTGCCAGAGCTGCTCGCCCAGAGGTGACTTTGCCCGGACGCTGCAGGGGAAGAAGAACCAGTGCTGTAGCGACCCCCGCACGACCGCCAACCAATCCGCTGGCTCTGGGGTCCTACCTGGTGAGATTGTTCAGTCCGCTGCTGTGGGCCCAAGGAGGCATATGCTGTGTCGGGGGAGCTGCCGGCCGCCTGAGCCTGTACAGAGACCCCTTGCCTTGGGACCGCTGTGCCCTGTGGTACATGAGGTGGTCCTGGCATCATGCGGCTGAGATCCTCCCCCTGCCTGTGACCTTGATGTGCTGTCTGTGGCAGCCCTTGCTTCCCTGGCAAGCAGTGGGGGGGCCACTTCTCCCCTACCTCTGGATGGGTGTTTGCCCTGGGGTCGCCGAGGGCCTGGCAACGGACCCTGCCTGGACTGGAGCAAAATGGAGGGCTGTACTCTCGATATAAAAGAGCTTCCCCTCCACTGAACCCTCTGGCCTGCCCAGCAGCCGGCAGCCTCCTTAAGTAGGCTTTGGAGCATTACTCAACCAACCCCACGCATACAAGAACTGGGCCATGCCATGTAAGCGGTGGACACACCCAGACACCACACCGACGCGCTGAGGACCCTGTGAGGCTCAGCCTGTGTGGGCCTTCCACTACAGCGGACTGGGCTCGGCCCACCTGAAACCAGAGAAGACCATCAGGCTCTGAGTCCCTGTGCTTGGAGGACATGGGGTGTGAGCACATGTGAGATGAGAGCAAGTGGCCTGTTCTCCTGTGGCCCCGCCTGGAGGTACCTGTGGTGGCCCCTGACAGTATGGGAGGAGTGGGACCTACTGCTACCAAGCCTTGGAGTTGGTGGGGCTCCTTCTCCTGCCATCCTTCCCCCCTCCCACTCTGGTGTGCCTGGGGGACACCCAGGGGAATACCGGGACTTGAACACTGGCAGATTGTCTTAAAAGATGGATGGAGAGAGACCTTGTTACTGGAGCTGACTTCCCCCCCCCCCCTCCACCCAGCACCTTCTTTGCCTACCGGAAGCCCCAACTTGGGGGTGTCATTGACTGTGAGAGAGTTCTGTATTCTTGGGAGTGACCTGCCATCACCTTCCTTTCCCCCACGCTTTGTCAGTTACTATGAGGGGCCATCGCCTGCCTGTTGACCTGTGTTGCCCGACCAAGTTGGACATCGGGGCCTGAGAACGAGGAGGGAAGCTCCTTGCTCCCAGACACTTCATGATTCTTTACAACCCAACAAGCCTCTCAGTGATTACCCAGCGGCATTGGCTACTCGTACTGCCGTGAAGGGGCAAGCGGGCCTGTGGTGTTGCAATCGTATCTCCTGGCGCATTTGCTTGGTACAGGCCTGGAGATGGGTTGAGGCAAGCCCCCACAGCTGACATTGGCACAAACAAAAAAAGACCAATAGACCAGACCTACCACCAGTGGCTAAGGGGGAGCAAAGGCTCCTCTCTCCACAGGCATCCCCACCCAACATAAAGACCTGGACGTCATTTTCAAGGCCATACAGGACTCCAAAGAAGCAGTTGAAAACAAGGAAGATGAAGTGCATGCTACAAACGCTTCGAGATCTTCTGGCCCTCTCCCCGGGGGCTACTTCAGCGCAGTCCCTAACCCTGTGTTAGATACTTCTGAACCTCCCGGCTGGGCTGCTGCACACGCTAATCCCAACTCTCACTATGGGTTGACTCGCTCGGCCTGTGCGATGCATGCAGAGTTTGACACCCCTCTGGGTGGACATACACTCACGCATCCACAGAGCATAAAATGATGTCATGGATTGATCAAATCTGGCTTCCAGCCACATTTGTTCTTCTCGTGAGGTGAGTGCAGATCCTCCCCAAGGCATTTCTGACCATGCCCCCCTCTTCCTGGAGCTGGAACATCTTCATTGGCCCTTGTGACCTATGTGGTGCCTCAATACCTGGTATGTTGTGGATCAGGACTGTACCGACTTTGTGGAGGACGAAATTAGGGCATTTTTTTAGCTTAACTGTAACACTGTAGGTTCCGCCAGGACCCTATAGGAATCCAGCAAACCCACACTTAGAGGTCTGATCAAGGGATACATTGGGGGCAAAGAGGCATGCAAGCTGACACAGGTGACAGGTTTTGAGGCCTGGATCTTCTCCTTGGAGGAGCAAATACATTGTCACCCCTTGGGGAATCTTGATTGAGATCTACACTAAAGCAGATTTCCTTGGAGGAGGCCAAACAATGTTGGAGGGGTCGACCCAGCGGGTCTATGAACATGGAGATAAATCTAGTAAACTCCTTTACTGGTTGCCAACTAAAACGTGTCATCCAGATTTGTACTGTCCATCCGGGATGCTCATGGTAACCTCCAAGAGTGTACAACTGAGGTTGCCCAAATTTTCATGGACTATTACCAATCATTATATGCTGTGACAACCGTACCTCCACGGGAACTGGAATCTCCATTAATGAAGGAAACCCCAATGCCTTCTATCCTCCTGACTCTGAGGCAAGACCTTGACCAACCGCTCAAGGCTGAGGATATTAGCAAAGCCATATTGGACCTGGCCCAGGGTGAGATGCCCGGCCCTGATGGATTCACGGTCGAATTTCTCAAGTGCTATCAGTCTCTTTTGTTTCCTCATCGTATAGGCCTATCTCCCTCATAAACACAGACATCAAGATGGTTGCGAAGGTTTTGAAATCTCGACTGAGGCAGGCCCTCTCCCATCTGATCCACCCAGACCAATGTGGATTCATGCCGAATAGGAACACTCGCCACTGCATCCGTAGAGTACAACTTGCCCTATCTCAAGCGCATCGTGTTTGCGGCCCAACGGCTCTGCTCC
Source organism: Calotriton arnoldi (assembly GCA_963921515.1). Taxonomy (NCBI): domain Eukaryota; kingdom Metazoa; phylum Chordata; class Amphibia; order Caudata; family Salamandridae; genus Calotriton; species Calotriton arnoldi. The sequence continues at coordinate 680,874 of CAWUFW010008803.1, read as the reverse complement.
TCATTTACTTTTGAGAAGGCCTTTGATACCATCGTATGGGCCTTTTAAGAAGCTGTGTTAAGATGCACGGGATTTGGGCCCTTCTTTCACAGACTCGTTAGCCTCTTATATGCTTCCCCCACTGCTCAGGTTCGGGTTAATCCTCTCTCTGCCTTTTCCTATCCGCAAAGGCACACAACAGGGCTGTCCCCTGTCTCCATTGTTATTTGCCTTGGCAATCAAACCTCTGGCACGCCTCATCAGGTGTGACTCCAAGGTACGTGGATGGTCCTGGGGGGCCCTGAGGAGCACATAGCTCTCTATGCGGATGATATCCTGCTGTTCCTTGGAGACCCACAGTCTTCAGATGCCTGGAGATCCATCATCTCTATGGAGAGGCCGCCGGATCATGGGTCAACAAGACAAAGTCTCTCTTGGTACTGGTTGACAGTGATGCCGGTGAACATTTTTTGTGTCCCACAATCCTGATACGCTGTCTCCCCTTTGAGTGCCTGAGTATTTATCTCTCCCGCCTCCCAGCCTTGGCGTGGAATCCTAACGCTTAGCCCCTTATGACAGGACTGACTACAGACCTACAAAAGTGGGGTTGGCTGCCCTTGAATCCCTTGGGGCAAGTAGCATTGTTTAAAATCATGAGTCTCACATGTTTCTTGTATGTCCTCACAAATGTTTTGCACACGATTCCTCGAAGGTGGTTCCAGATGTTGACATCGAAAACCACTGCCATTTTCTGGGCGGGGGGTTGCCACCGAGTGGCCTTTATCATTGGCAGGCACTCTCCTTATGATGGAGGAATGGGAATGTCAGATCTCTATGGCTACTACCTAGCCGCACAACTTGTGACAATAAACAATTAGTTTAACGGTCGATGGGACGACCCTGCCTACCAGGCAGAATTGCACTTATTGGGCCTAGACGGTATCCGGGGCCTGCTTTATGGGTCTCCAATTCCTCAATATCTCCCTGACTGCACCTGAGTGGCCTTGCTTTGTTGGAGGGCAGCACTTTGTTTCATTAACTGGGATCACAAACTCACTGGGTTGAACCCGCTGTGGCAAGGTACATGGTAACACCAGGTGGCTGGCTTACAAAGCTTTATGCCCTGGGATACAATAGGGATTATTCACCTGGAGGACGTCTGGGGTGGAGATGCTTTGATGTCGTTCCAAGACACGCAGGAACACTACCAACTCCCATTTTATCATTATCTTCAACTGCGCCACACCCTATCCGACCATATTCCCACAGGCACCCAGATCTCAGACTTCAATCCCCTCGAAGCAAAGATCCTAATGGGGAGACTGGGCAAGGGAGTCATTTCAAGGATTTACTGCTCTGATCATCAATGCTCCAGACCGTTTCTCTACCCTGCGCCAGAGGTGGGAGGTATGGGTGGGAGCACTTGAGGATGACGACTGGCGTGAGGCCCGCCTAGCCCCTAGGGAACTAGCTACCTCCTCATTCCTCCGCATGATCCAAGTTAACTACCTACACATGGCTTACTTGACCCCTCAGTAGTTACATTGCGCTGGTGGAACCCCTGAGGCCTGCTGTGTGTGATGCTCCCTGATTGCAGCTGACTTCTACCATGTGGTTTGGACATGTCCGGCACTGACCCCGTTCTGGGAAGGGGTAGGATGCGAACTCTCCATGGTTCTAGGACGTCATGTCGATCTCACCCCCAGGGTTGCTCTGCTGGGCCTGTTGGAGGAGGTTGGGAGGCCGAGGATGGAATGGACCTTTTTTTTTAGGGGTGACCACCTTAGTTGCCAAAAGTGACTGCCTGCAATTGGGAGTCACCTGAGCCCCCCTCACTGACGGTGTAGTGGAGAGGTGTGGACTGGTGTGCTTGCCAGGAAAAAACAATCTACAAGGCACCGGGATGCCCCCGGAAATACAAGAAGATCTGGGGCAAATAGTGGGCATACCGCGGCCTAGATGTGGGATCTTAATATTGTATTTACCAAAATTGTGTACATCTTGTATAACAGTGTGGAATTGACTAACTGTGAAACATGGGGGAAAAACTAGGCCTATTGCCTCCACAGAAGGTGTCTGGCTGGGATGTATTTTAGCTCCTTTTCTTTTTTTAATTTACACCAATGGTCTAGATGCTTTCTTGTCTGACAAAGAAATTGACTGTCCACGTATTGGGGGCACCCGGGTCTAGTTACTCTCTTATGCGGATGATACTGTTTTAATGGCCCTGACAGCAAATGGCCTCCAAATGTTACTTGATGCATTCACGGATTTTATGCTGGCACTTGATCTAAAAGTTAATTTTATTAAGTCAAATGTGATGGTGTGTGGGCCTAAAACGACGAAAACTAGGAAATATGCTGTGGGGACTAAGAGAATTGAAAAAATGAACAATTTTAATTATTTAGGGAACTTTTTTAATAATAGGCTGAATTGGGATTCGCTTGTTACTGCAAGGCTGCAACATGCGGGCAGGGTTGTTGAGGGTTTTTTTTGTTTTGCCTGTAAACTGGGCCACAAACCAGTGACTGAGCTAGTTACACTTTATAAAGCCAAGTGTGTGCCTGTGGCAACATACGGCGCAGGAGCATGGGGTTATCATAACAGCCGTCAGCTACAAGTTATGGAAAATAAATTCATAAAAAGGCTACTGATGACTCTAAATAGTGCCCCTACGATTTCTTGTCATCATGAGTTAGGGCTTGGCTTTGTAGAGGATTGTATAGATATTACCCCCCTGCTTTTATGGGTTAAAATTTGGTTATTGGAGGAGTTGGTGTTCTCCAGAGAAAATATAAAAGATTGTCTTAATCTGGATGGAGCACTAACTATCCCTTGGCTCCGATTTGTCAGGGATGGCTTGGACAGGCTAGGCTTGGGTCAATATTTTGAGTGCCCAGCCGGCATTCATGAGAATGCGAAAAATATCATAAAAAAGCCGCACTCTGCAAGGGCAAACACATGCCGCTGTCAACTCGAAGCAGCAGGCCCCCCCTTGTCTTTTTCCCGCCAAGCAGCAATTTTATTTAACATTCTCTATAAACACACAGACAACATTTTATTTAACAAGATTTCATCTACTTATTCTGCATCTCTTAGTTGCATTTCCGAAACAAACCGGGTGGGCAGACAACCTGGTGCCCTGCCCCTGTGATAATCTGGCAGTCCACAGCACATTGCACTTTATGCTTTTTTGCACTCTTTATAAAGAGCCAAGAGGAAACATTTTAATCCCGATTTTAAAAGAAATTAGGCCATGTTCTTATATTGAAGGTTTTAATTACTTGCACTCTTTGGCCACATATGATTTATGCATTAAGGTTTCAAATTATATTAAAGTTGCAATGGCTATTAGGAAACGGTATTAGGGATTGTAGTTGAATCTGAACCGCTCAATTCTTCATCTCATACTCTAAACTATGATGTATTTTTATGGGGGAGGGACGTGCCCTGACGGGGTACAAAGTGCCTCGCAAGGCAAATGGTTTTTATCTCTTTTTAATATTTGAATTGTATGAATTACCTTTCACGCTGCTTTGTAAATAGGTTAATGGAATCATAATCTGTAATGTTGTTTTTATGCACTGTTATGGTTCTCTTTCTGAAACCGAATAAAGTTATTTTGATGATGATGATGACTAACTGTGTGTTGTTATCTCTAAAAATCAATATAATTTGGTTATCAAAAAATATTGGCAGTTGAAGTAATAGTATAGGTCAAAGTGATAGCAGGGCACATGAAAGGGCTGTCCCCTGTCTCCATTGTTATTTGTTTTAAAAGTATGCTAAAGTGAAGATCAGAGTAATAGCAGGACACTAACCAAACTAAAAATAACAAGGGAGTTCATGGAAGGTTCAGTAGGGTTGGGACCATGCCAGTGTTTAAGGATAACCAATGAATTTGTACATTAGTTCCACTTACTTTCTTTGTATGGAAATCTTGTTATTCCAAAAATTGGACATGGACCTGGACCTCTAGGACCAAGGCTGAACACACCTGGCCTAAGGAATTTGTAAAGGAATTCTCTAGAGTTCTCATACTGAGAACAGCTAACTTATACTATCTTTAGACCAATCACCTATGAAAGTCAATTAATTATAAGTAACTCCCTATGAGAAAAGGCTCTAGGGACTAATTGAAGAAAAGTGGCCACATCTTTTAAGTACTTCAGACTGGCATCTATGACTTACCAAATAATCTTCATACCAATTGGAAGACTCTTGAAAGCGGGACCTATGCATTCATCAGCTGATTGAAAATGTGGAAAATGAGGCAGAAGGAATATCTACTATGTTTTTGGCAGAGTACCTAGCCTACCCTCTAAAATTTGAACAAAGGCCTATGTATTCTTTTACATACATGTACCAACTGTAAGTTTGTTAAATGTACCCTGGAATCTTGCCATTTACTCTGAATTTCCAGAAATAGATCTTTGGCATCACAGCAACTGAGCAGTGCTTCAGAGGTGATGGAGAGTACAGTAATTTTGCAGATATGTTACTTACTGCCTGTTATGCCGACTGGCACGTAGAGCAGCAACATAGGACCTCCACTTCTGTCGGCCCTGGGAATGTTTCTGTATGGTGCCCCAGCAGTGGTTCAGGGTCTTCATTTCTGTCTCCACATTTTGCCTCCAGGTGTTCTTTGACCTGCCTCTCTTCCGTTTGCCTTGTGGGGTTCAATGGAGAGCTGTTCTTGTGATGGAGTCTTGTCCTCATCTGAAGGTGTGCCCTATCCATCTACATCTGTTTCTCATAATGATGGTGTCCCTGCTCTCTTGCTTGCATCTGTTGAGAAGTTCCTGGTTGGAGATGGTTTGCAGCCAGAAAATGCACAAGATTCTTCTCAGGGTACTAGTTTGGAAGGCTGACAGTTTGGTGATGCCACTCTTGGTCATCTGCCAGCATTCTGATTTGTACAAGAAGTTGGACAGAATGCAGCTCTGGTAAAGCCTCAGCTTGGTGTTGGTGCTGTAGTGAGATAATCTCCACAAATGTTTCAGTATCCTGAAGTCATTTCTGGCCTTGTTCAGTCTGTTCTTGATGTCACTGTCTGCCCCTCCATCATGTCTGGCACTACTGCCTAGGTAGGTGAAATCTACAGTTGTGGCTAGGTCCTCTCCACACACCTTGATTGGTGAATGGATTGGGATGCTGAGTGGCATGACTTTGGATTTCTTCGTGTTGATCTTCAGGCCCACTTGCTGTGCATAGATGTCGAGGCAAGATGTATTTTCCTGCATGCCCTGGTGTGTGTGAGAGAGCAAGACTAGGTCATCCGCATAGTCAAGATCCTCCAGTGTAGAGAATTAGGCCCATCTGATGGCTCTGGCTTAGTCCTCAGTTGAACGTTGCCCACCTTGCAGGTAAAATATTCACAGAAGCTCTTGATGAGGAGAACTATCTGCTGAGGTATGCCATAAGCTCTCAGTATACCCCAGAGACTGTCACTGTGGATACTGTCAAAGGCTTTCTCAAAATCAATAAAGTTGATGTATTGCTGTCTCTGTCACTCTGTACACTGCTCTATGATGTTGCGTAGAGTAAGGTTCTGATCAACACACTATTGGCCCTTGCAGAACTCAGCCTTTTCTTTTCTTAACTGCTTGTCCGTGGCATCAGAAATGAGCTGTATAATGATGATTTTCACCAGGGTTTTACTTGGGATGGACAGATGGGTGATTCCACGCCATTTGTTACAGATGGTTAATGCTCCCTTTGGAATCTTGTTGATGATGCCTTGGTTCCAGTCATATGGTACTTTCTTTCCCTTATGTAAACAGTGGTTGGAGGATCCTGGATGATGTTTCATATTTCTGGATTCAGGTTGTCTTGGCCAGGAGCTTTTCCATTCTTGAAAGATTGGATGACAGTGACAATATTTTCTTTCTATGTTGGGGTGGTGTTCCCATCTGAATCCGTCTCCGCCTCTTGTACTGGTCTGTTCAAGACTTATTTGAAGTGCTCAGCCCAGTGTGCTTCCTGCTCTTTTTCTGTTGCGAGTAGTCTGCATTGCTTGTCCATGATGGGGGCAATTATATGTTGCGCAAGATTTACCACTATCTTCATGATCTTTAAGTCATCCCCGTTTTCCTACACTGCCTGTCTCCTCTGCTTGGCTGGCAAGGTTATGCATGTACAACCACTTGTCCGCTCTTGTCATTCATTTGACTGCTCTGTTTACTTCTACGTACTGCTGTTTTCACTTCTTCTGCAACCTCTCAAATTTGGCCTCCATGAGTTTTTTTGTTGCCCTCCTGTCTTCAATAGCTTGCCATGTGTCTTGCCTTATCCATTCTTTCCTCTTCCTTGTCTTGGTTCCCAGGCATGTTTTACTGCTCATCATATATATTGAAGTTACCTGTTCCCATTTCTTGTTGACTTCATCTGCAGCTAGCTCAGACAGATCATACGTGTCTGCCAGGAGCTGGAAATGGATTTTGATTTGTAAGGCCTTCTCGATCTTGGGGTCCTATAATTTTGCCACATCAAAATGCTGATGTTCTGAAGTTTTGCATTCTGTTTTTCTGAGCCTCAGCTTCACAGGAGCGATCATTAGAAGGTGATCAAGGCTGACATACTCTTACCTCCACTCTCTGCATCTTGCAGTGAGCATCTCCACGTGCCGCTTAACATCAGGTGGTCAAGCTGTCTCTGCCATGGGAAAGCACTATGTTAGTTTGTGAATATCACAATATGACCAGTTCATTTGTGGCATAACATTTCAACAGTCTTTCTCCATTGTCGTTCAATGTTCCACAACATTCCTTTCCCAAGGCTCTGTCATGTTTCGTATTGTCATCTCCCACTTTAGCATTTAAGTCTCCCTTTAGAATTCAAGGGAGAGGATGTAGCCTTACAGCTAGAGCGGTCGCCCTCGAAGCTGGGGAACTGGGTTCAAGTCTTGGCAACGACGCTCAACATCCTGTGATTCTGGGCAAATCACTTAATCTCCCCATGCCTAACAAAATGAATGTGTCCTTGTGTAACAAAACTGGTGCTAATGTAAAGCGCTCTGATACCTGATGGGGCACAGTCAAAATATCGATTTTTAAATATCGACCAACATTAATATTGAGTTTTAAATATCGTAGGGACAGAATATCGATATCAAGAATATCAGTGACCAGAATATCGACCTGAAGTTAAGAAATATCGTTTTTGTTAATATCGAAGTTATTAATATCGATAGTAAAAATATCGATGTTAATAATATCGATGTTTATGTTAGTGTTATGTATTTTAGTATGTATTTTATATGTATGTGTTCCACATGTTTTGTTATGTTTTGTATTATTTTTTTAAATATATGTATTAATTGTTTAGAAGTTTGTATTTTTTTTTTTTTTAAAGTAAATTTTGCGTTTTAGTACCGTAGCGGGTTGTGGGTTTATAGGGGAATAGGGTGGGAAGTAATTTAATTATAGTAAATTAATTCATAATTTTTAGAAATTATTAATTATTTTAAATTAATTTTTGCATTTTAGTTCTGTAGCGGGTTGTGGGTTTATAGGGGAATAGGGTGGGAAGTAATTTAATTGTAATTAAGAAATTATTAATTTTTGTTTATTGTTATTGATATTTAATTTATTGTTAATTAATTATTAATTGGTAATTAATTTTTATTAAATGATTAATTGATAATTATATTAATTGTATAATTTTTTTTATTGGAGCGGGTTGTGGGTTTATAGGGGAATGGGGTGGGAAGTAAATTAATTATAATAAAGTAATTAATAATTTTTATTTTTTGGTATTGATAATTAATTTATTGTTTAATTATTAATTGGTAAATAATTTTTATTCATTAATTAATTGATAAATATATTAATTGTGTTAATTTATTTTAGGAGTGTGTTGTGTGTTTATAGGGGAATAGGGTGGGAAGTAATTTATTATAATTAAGTAATTATTTATTAATATTTATTGGTATTGATAATTAATTTATTGTTAATTAATTATTAATTGGTAATTAATTTTTATTCATTATTATTTATTGGTATTGATAATTATGTTAGTTAATTAATTATTAATTGTTAATTAATTTTTATTAATTGTTAATTGATAATTATATTAATTGTGTTAAATTTTATTTGGAGTGGGTTTTGTGTTTATTGGGGAATAGGGTGGGAAGTAATTTAATGTTATTAAAGTAATTATTAATTTTCATTTATTGGTATTTATAATTAATTTATTGCTAATTTATTAATAAATCATTATTTCATTAAAACAATTATTTAATTGATAAGTATGTTATTTTTAACCCCTACGCTACCCAACACTTTCCCTACTGTTACACTCTCTGGAGTGGGAATAGTAATTTTTACCCCTACGCTACCCAACTCTTTCCCTACTGTTGCACTCTCTGGAGTAGGAATAGTAATTTTAACCCTTTCGCTATCCAACACTTTCCCTACTGTTGCACTCTCTGCAGTGGGAATAGTAATTTTTACCCCTACGCTATCCAGCACTTTCCCTACTGTTGCACTCACTGGAGTGGGAATAGTAATTTTTACCCTTACACTATCCAACACTTTCCCTACTGTTGCACTCTCTGGAGTGGGAATAGTAATTTTTACCCCTACGCTATCCAACACTTTCCCTACTGTTGCACTCTCTGGAGTGGGAATAGCAATTTTTACCCATACGCTATCCAACACTTTCCCTACTGTTGCACTCTCTGGAGTTGGAATAGTAATTTTTACCCCTACGCTATCCAATACTTACCCTACTGTTGCACTGTTTGGAGTGGGAATAGTAATTTTTACCCCTATGCTATCCAACACTTTCCCTACTGTTGCACTTTTTGGAGTGGGAATAGTAAATTTTTTCCCTCCGCTATCCAATATTTTTTTGTATTGTTTTATTTAATGTTGTGTATAATTTACAAAAATAAAAAAATATTGTAATGTTTTTTAATTTGTTAAATATATTTTTTAACTTTTTAATAATATTATTTTTGTATGTGTATGTCTGTATTTATAATTTATAAAATATTATAACAATGTATAAGTTATTAAAATAATTATTTATGAATATTATTAAGTATATATATTATATTTTATATCTATATGTTTAATTTTTTTTAACATTATGGGGCCGATTCCGATTCCGGCCGGAAATCTCTCCGACCGAGCCGGACCCGGAGAGAATTCCGACCGAATCGGACCCTAGCAGTCCGACCGGACGAGTACGATGCATTCGCATGCTATCGGACTCGGTCGGTCGGACTCCATTGAAGTCAATGGGAGCCGGTCGTACAACGCGTACGCGGGCTCCCATTGACTCCAATGGGTGCGAGGCGAACAAGGGTGCCCCCTACAGCGGGTGCGCGTCCATGCGCATCGCGGCGTACATGCACAGGTAGGGGGAACCCATGGGTCCCCCTGTGTGCGACTCGCGCGCCTACGCGTACAGGGGGTCCGACGCGGACCCCCAAAGTCCGGCTCCGACAGCTCTTTCGAGCCGGACGGCGCGAGTCGGTCGGACTGCTCGCAGCGCGCATCGTACTTACCCGGCCGGGAAACGTCTCCATAGCGCGGTGCGAGTCGTGTCCGTGCGAGTCGCTCGGAGCGTGTTGAAGCCGCGTACGAGTCGGTCGGCGATTTCACGGGAGCTTGCATCGTACTAGCTCGGCCGGACCCGCGTACGATTCGGTCGGGAAACAGGGCTCCGAATCGGATCCGGTAAATCCGAATCCGATTCGGAGCACTACCGGCCGAGATCGGAATCGGCCCCTATATGTATCAGTTTTTATTTTTAAACATTTTTAAATAATTTTAACAATGTTTCTTTTAATTATATGTATTATTTACTTTATTTTACATTTTTTTTTAACATTTTTAAAAAAAACGATATTTTTGACAACAATATTTTTGACATCGATATTTTATCTCTTGATATTTTTGTACTTACCATAATGTAGATAGGATGACAATATTCTTGACTTCGATATTTTTGTCACGATATTTTTGTATCTCAATATTTTTTAGGTCGATATTTTGTCAGTGATTCATACCTGATATCTTCGGGTCTAGTTTGCGCTATATAAAACTCTTTAAAAAACTCCCATCACAATCTTCAGGTCATGGTTCTGCACGGCTTCAAGCTCAGCTTGCAAATGTTTATAGAATATGTCCTTGACTGTTTCCTCTGCATCATTTGTTGGAGCATAGCACTGGATAATGGTGGTGTTAATGTGCCTGCAGTTTAACCTGGTTTTCATGAGCCTGCTGTTGGCTGGCTTCCATTCAAAGAGGCACTTCTCTGCCCCCTTGCTCCCAATATGCCTCTCAGTGAGTCCTGAATGATGGACAACCAATTTCTCAATTGCACATATTTAAGGAACGACTTCTTCTAAGGCTAGCCAAATTTTGCAGTTCAGTGAAATATTAAACTGTGTCCTCATTAAGGAATGCTCCTAATTTCAGGCCCTATTATCCAGCTAGAAAAGGCCACCCTCACTTGTCACTGTTGGAATCACTAGACTATGTCAAACAGACATCCACTCAGGCCACATGAGAATTTGAAAGACTTCAGCAATTAGCCATTATATACATAATAAACTCCCAAACTGCCTGGTATCAAATTTGTGGGAACTTTTTCAGAAGTCCCAGACCAGTTAGAGGTTACTGGGCTCCAATCATCAGATTTAGGGCTGGTTACCACTGGAGTCCTGAGGCTTAGCTGCACTACTGGACTCATAACTGAGCGCCAAGGACACCCTGTTAGCATTTGACTTAGTGGAGCATGGACGAATAGTCCAAGGTTCATCCAGCGAGTGGTATGGCATTACAGACTAAGAACTCAACAACGCTTAATAGATCATTGTCCAGCTAATACTTTGGTTTATCAAAAGAAAAGTACTTTATTGCACCATATAACACGCAACTAGAATTACTGCATATAATACACAAAGTGCATTTCCTCGTACTGATGGGAAAAGTGGGACCTACCCAATTCATCAACTGTCTTAAAATGTGGAAATTCTAAGCAACTGGGTATTCAAATGTTCTTCACTGAAATCATTATGTATGTTGTTGTGCGACCCATGAGGCAAGTGCTAGGTATTGTGGGGAGAACATAAGAGGTGATTCTGTAATGTTCCTGAAAATCTTGAATGCATGTAGGCTGGTTTATATAGCAGCGGAGTATGTATTTAATAGTGTTGCATTATTAACACACACCTCCGCTGGGCTGGTCCTTTGGGTCTTGGAACTTTCTTGTGCTTATCCTTCATACATTACTTCTGTAAAACTAGGCCATGATCCTTCCTAGGAATCTTTGTCTTATAATGGCCAAGTGACGATTTGGAATCAACACGAAGCACGACAAATAAACCATAGAAGGCCATGGATTATTTATTACTAGGATTTCCCTACATTGCATCATCACAATTAAGCCTATTTTTCTTGCCTTGAGGAAGCCTCTTATCAGAAATTGATGCTTCCTTTTCCTGCATTAATCGCATCATCCTCAACAAATATCTCACAAATCGACATTTCAAGGACTTATATGGAAATGTCTTTCCTTATTGCATATTCACTATTTTATGCAGTTCTGCATAAAGTTATAGGGTTCAATTGTTGCGCTTCTCATTGATTGCAGCTATGGGAGCTAAGCTATATGTAAGGTCCCCTAATACCAATTTGCACAGGCGCACTCTACAAGATTGTGAAATAAAAAGCAAAATATTTGTATTAAGTCAATGGGTAGCAATTGGGCATCAACATTAAATACAAATTAATCAAAATAAAGTAGCAATTATACAAATACATGTGCAGGAGGGTGGTCTAGGATAGCAGTTCATGCGCTCGGATGACATGGTTATTGAGTTTGATGTTACAAAATGGTGTGTAAGGACAGCTGTTCTTATAAAGGTCATAAAGGTGAAGTGTTGGTTGAGAAAAGAAAATGTACAGTACAATGCATAACTTTAATGTGTGTTTGCACAAGAGTTTCATGAGCAAATAACGGAGATCATTGGTCAGTAGACCAGACAGTTCAAGCTAAATTACCAGATCTGGGCTTTCACCCTCCAGCAATCTGAATTAAATTGGTTCCCCCGACCTGGTCCTTTTTGTAAGAGACTCATTCTAGCATAGGGACATTTCACCCACATAGCAACAGCTTTCATTTAAGAATTCTATTTAGCTCTCGAGAGTGGACTATGCCTTATTTTTTGTAAAGGACTGCTGGGCAACAAGGGTACCAAGAAAGAGTAGATGACCAGATCTGTGCTAATGTGAATGGCTTTCCAGTGAGAGTGGGTTTGGCTTACACTGGCAAGTATCTTCTGCAAAGCCGCTTAACACACACTATATTTGAAGCCAAAAGTCAATCATCTACGGACAGCCAATGAACATATGTTCTCACGTGACAATCTGGCTTTTGGAACATGGGTAATGGGAGAAGGCCTTGGGTTAACAAGGAATGAATGTTCACCATGGTAAGATATAGTTGAAACATGGTAAACTAAAGTGAGCCATTGATGTTTGCCCCTTTCACAAGACTATGCACCTTATTTAGAATTTGGTAGACTGACTACTCCGTCAAAACGTGGTAGATGTCCCAGACATTGAATGTAGAGTGCCACTGTCTATACTGCATTTGTAATCAACCAGACGGGACAATACCCATGTTTTTGTCAGAGTACTCTATCCGCTAAATTCTATATAAGGCCCTATGTATTCTATTGAATACCTACATCAGCTTTAAGTTATTTGAATGCACACTAGAATCTAAATCCCAGAAATGCATACTCAGCCTTACAGCGAGTGAGCAGTGGTGCATTTAGGGTGGAGTTCGTAGTCATGTTGCAGATATCTAATAAATCTAAATATCCCATTATGTTTCCAAGTGAGTCCTGATTGATGTGTAACTAATTCCTCAACTGTACATCAAAGAAAGATACCAGCTAAGGCAAATCAAATTCAAGCTGCAATTCGGTGAAAGTGTAAACAGAGTCCTCATTATGGATCTCCTGATTTCAGGCCCCTTTATCCAGCCAGCAATTGCAACCCTCACTTACCTCCGCTGGAATCACCAGATTGTGTCAAATAAGCACCGACTCTGGCCACTTGAGAATTCACAAGTCTTTTGTGATGAGCCAATCGATACATAAGTTCTCAACTGCTCGGTAACGGATTTGTCGGACGTTTTACCTGAGTCTCAGGCCATTCAGGGGCTAATGGGCTCCAATTGCCAGAATCAGGACTGGTTACCACTGGTGTCCCAGGGCTTAATTGTACTATTAGACACAAAGCTGAGCATCAAGTACACCTCTTTAGTATGTGACTCTCAGGTAGGCTTGGACGAGCAGTCCAAGGATCCCTCAGGGAGTAGTATGAGGTTAGGGACTCAGAACCCAAATGCTAGTTATACAGTTAAAAATGATTGCCCAGCTAATACTCTGGTTTATCAAAAGAATAGTACTTTATTGCACTATCCTATATACAACTAGAATTACAACACATAACAGACAAGGAATATTTCCTGGTACTAATGGGAAATGTGCACATAGTAATTACAAAGGCAGTCTACGAAGATAAAATGTCTTGGCCCATAGCCCTATGAAAGGGGGTGGGGTGATGGTCTTAATTATATCAGGTTAAAGATTGCGAGGTGTGCTGGTGCCTGAAACCTTACAGTAAGTAGCGCAAGCTCTAGCACCAGTCTGTTGAGGGCACGCTGAAGGTGTGTAATTAATTTCCTGTGTTGATCCTGCTGCTCGAGTCTTACTTGGGCCCATTTGCAAAGCCCCCCAGCCCAAACAAACAGGTGTTCAATCTTGGTCGCAGCAGTAGACTGCGTGAAGCTGGCCTTGATTTTTCCTTGGCACTTGTAAATACTTGAGTGTCCAACTGCAACAGGTAGTCGCAGCTTTACATAGTGCTGAAGCATCTCTAGGTGATGCTCCTCCCAATGGAACTCATCTTCTGCTGAGCTTCAGGACAACCTTGATCACAGGAGTAACTGTGACTAATGCTGAGGAAACACATGCAGGCCCCGAGACCTTATGCTGCGTATCGTGGTTCGGGTCAGGCCCTGTGTCGCAGTAGTGTTGCTGGCTCGCTATGCCGGACCCCTCACAGTTTTTGCTTCTTCTGAGAAGCTATCAAGGCAAGTCAAAAGATGGATTGGTCAATACTGCTGCATCCTATGTCATTTCATTCATGGGTGTCCACTTCCTTCTGTTAACTATCCAAGAACCCAGAATAGCAGAAATACTTATGTGTGCCCTTGCACATAGAAGATGCTGCTCAGAAGAAATATTTATGTGGATTGTGGGAGAGGCACTCCAAAAAGTTCCAAACAACAATTTATTATATATGAAAGGTAGGCCATATTTTCATTTCCATTCTCAGATTTTGATTCCTTTCGCCCCACGAAAATCCATTTGCACGATAAGATATTTTCACAAAACGTTTTCTTATTAATTGAGTACTGCTAATTGTAGAAATAACATACAGTCAACGCTTTTATCCCAACAAAAAAGAGGGACTTATTTAGGCAAAAATCAGAAATTTTCACCTGTCTTTATTGACATCCTCTATATCCATATTTTCTTTTTACAAATCCATGGTATTCTTATAATCTTGCACTGCTTCTGATGCAATCTAAAATCTGCCTCCTTATGAACTGCAGATCCTGCACTGGAATGAACCGGTATTTGAAGGCATTCACAAGATTATCAGGGAATTTAAAGATGGCACAATTCCCCCACACCCAGCAACAATTGGCACTGTTAAACATGGCTGCATGCTTCTACCAGTACACTGGCTGTGCTGGTTTAATCTGCAATTTCGACCTGTCAAAATACCCATTTTAAAAGGCCTAAACCCACCTTTTAAATATTATTAAGTCACCCCTAAATAGGCCTCAAATGCCCATTAGGCAGGGTGCATGCATGATATTTAAGAGTTGGACATGTAACATGTTGAACATGTCCTTGCAGTGAAAAGACCTAAAAAGCTATTTTCACTGTAGCAGGGTTACCTGTCCCATAGGAAAGCATTGGGATACATTATTAAAGTTAATACGTTTTCTCCAGATAGGAACCAGATAAAAAGTTAATTCTCTGATTTTTTAAAATACTTATTACAAATCCAAGTTCATTGGTAAAGTTAGATTTGTGCTAAATACTTTGGAAAAGGTACTTTTGAAAAGTCACCTTATGCCTGCCTAAAGCCTCTAGAAGCCCATTTGCATGAGCTTCCAACTGTCACCAAGGAGCTGGATAGCACCTTAATGATGTGTGAATTGGATCCTAGAGCTGAGAAAAAGGCCTTGGGATTCATGACGTGTTTTGTTCCTCTCACAAGATGACCATCTGGGCAGTGCCCAGGAACCTAATCAACTAAAGGATTCCCACCTGTAACAGGCAGATGTAGCTAGCCCCTGGCCCTGCCCCCTCTTTTGTCCTGTTAGCAAGTCGGGCACCAATACAAGTGTGGGAGGAGCTTCCCCTAGAACCAATTTTGAGTGACCACAGAGGAGGGATTGCTCATCTCCCTGGCCACACGTCTAGGATGGGCACAGGAACTCTGCATGAGGGAAGAAAGGTTCTACCATCTTGGATTTAGGTAGAGAAGGGCAGTGTGCGATTGATTGCAGATGGGCACACAGGAACTGCTGCAAAAGTGGTTAGGGGTACTCC
This sequence comes from Calotriton arnoldi, assembly GCA_963921515.1. Taxonomy (NCBI): domain Eukaryota; kingdom Metazoa; phylum Chordata; class Amphibia; order Caudata; family Salamandridae; genus Calotriton; species Calotriton arnoldi. Next base: position 665,237 of record CAWUFW010008803.1, on the reverse strand, counting down.
TGGGAATATTTTCCTTATTGGTTAGGATAGGTCCAGGAGCCACCCCCACCCACAGACTGGCAAGTGGGCATAAAAGTGGCATCATCAGACCTCTCATCAGAACACTGTTGGACCTGTGGAAGACAGAAGGAGGACTGCACCTGCTGTTGAGAGCTGCTCCCACTTGTACACAGGACACAGAAGTAAGCTCCCAGGGTCAGTTGGCTGACCTCCTGTTAAGCTACATGGACACAAAAGCTGCAAGAAGCCCACGTTCCTGGAAGAGCTCCGCTGACCTCCTTTCCCCAAACTGCAATAAGTGGAACTTACAAACATTTTGCCAACTTTCTGCATGGGGAACCATCGGAGAGCAGTATTTCCACTGAAGCCATAGCCGTCGAATTGCCGATCGACCTCAACATTCTGGTTTTCCGCACTGAAAGAGATTTGACTTCCAGGAAAGTCGCAACATAGAGGTCTTCACTGGAACTGACACTGAGCTGCATCTGATAGAAAATGAGGCCTTCATGAGCACGGACTTAGCACTTCTCCTGCTCTAAGCTTTCCTGCCTTTGCCGATGACCGCACATGGATCCCGTACTGCACCAGCCCGCTCTCGTTGAGCCCTTCTTTGAATCTAGCTTGCCCGGCTGACGACCACTTTTTCTCCATATAAGTTTTCAAGTCCTAAGGTAAACTTTACACTGGGGTGAATCTGGTCCCTACATCCGTCCCGCGTTCCATCGCAGTAAGCCTTAACGTTTCAATTTGCCTCGATCTAGCGCAACAAGTTGCCCATGATTGGTGCTTTGTGTTTTTTTGGCGCTATTTTTATTTAAAATGTTAAAAATTCATATTCCAGTTTCCCTCATTGGATTTTTGCTGTTTTGCTGTCATTTTGTTCATTGAAATATTCTCTATGGTAAATTGGAGTGGGATTTCTCTTGTGTTGTGTTTTCTACTTTTTTTACTGTTTGGTACTTCTAAACGCTTTGCACATTTTCTAAATTTGAGCCTGTCTGCTCTGTGACATACCTACCAGGCGTTGAGCTCTGGTTTAAATTACTGAAACATTTACTGGACCAAGCAAGAACAATGACATTATTACCTGTGGTGGACTACCATACATCCCAACTAATAATCCACATTCTCACAAAGACCCTTATGGTTTGGGTGCTGTGGTGTTGCAATATTAATCCTTTAAAACTGTGAGACCACTTCATGTACGTGTTTCACCTGGGCTGCTGGTTGGTAACCCCCTCCAGGGGGACGGTCTTCTTCTACTTATGTTTTCCCTTATGGGTAGCGCAGCACTTTATATGATAACTCTCTTGCGTATTTTATAAATAGTGCAACTTACACAGCTATGGATGCATGTGATCTATTTAACCAGGACAGATCGATACAATGCCAGCTATGGAATGGTGGAAGGGTGAGGATGTTGCTGGCCACTGTTAGCATCGTGGAGACATAGTAATGTTGACATCTGTGCAAGTTATTCATCTTCATAAGACACAGGGCCACAGTATGATACTAAGATGAACATTTTTCCTGGGCACATATGTGACAAGCAATCTACCTTTGTGTTATTTTCTTTGTAGGCAAGGGTTGCACCAGAATACTATGTAGGTACCCTGATGAGCTGCAGTGGCACAAGTCAGTAAAGCTTATTGCGCCCAACTGAATTAGTGAGCCCACTTAAGTATATCCTTCCTTCTCAGTAGGATATGTGTTTTTGTTTAAGTATACTGACGTAAGCCCTAGAGTGCCTTAATTATTGGATTTAAGAATCAGGGGCCCGATGTACTAAGAGCTGGTTTCAATTTGTGACCAATATTTCTGCAACCAGTGTGGTCATTTGCAAACCGACCTATTTAGTAAAATGTCAGTTTGTAAATGACTGATTCCTAGTCAGTCACAAATCGACCCAACTCATGAATATTAATGAGGTAGGTCACAAATTGTGACCCACTAGGAATGGCTGCCATCACAGGAATATTGGCCTACTGGGGTCAGCATGCCACCATGTCTGTGATGATTGCTTTTAAAAAAGCATTTTTTTAAAAAATGCTACTCGTTTTCCTTAAATAAAAAAAATGGGTTGCTTAAAAAGAAAAGTGTAAGTGTCATTTTTTTTTTAAAGTTTAAAAAAAATGTTTTGGGCAACATTCACAAAGGGGAAGGGGTCTCTTGAGATTAATGTTTTGCGACTGGAATTCCCAAATAATAACCGAGTTTCCGAGTTCTAGACCTTGTAGCATGCCCGGGACTCTCTGAGCCAACTAGAATACCAACTGGAATACCAACTGTTTGCAGATTAGCTTCCCGGGGATGTTTCTCAAGATTCCTCCAGAGTCTTACATTTGCACAGACTTCTACAAGGTTGATGACTCTCTCTTCCACAGGCTCCTGCCAGCCTCCTGATTCACTAAGTTAACTCATCCATTCTCTGTTCAGCTGATCAAAATTGGTGACATGGGAAGCTTGTACTGTTTTGATCTCAAGCAACTTCTCAGTGTAATGCTAATTAGGTTCTGCACAGAGGATGCTCTTCGACAGCTTCATGCCATTGAGCCCATTTTTCTGGTTGTATACTGTTAGTCCTCTTCCAAAGGTTTTTTAAAACCTCTTTGTGCTTTAAATCATAGCAGTTTTTTCAGATTCCTGGTAGCCAAAACATCAGCAGAATGTTGCAACAAGCAGTATCTGGATTATTCCTACAAAACAAATGATTCATAGTCAGGTAGATATCTCTGGAGCGCCATAGACTTGCCTATTGCAGGAGCCATTTTTCTTGTTTGTGACAAAGTAGGCTGCCTAGGATTTTGATGGAGGGCACTTAACATGTTGATCAACCTGTAGTTCAAAGTATCCATCAGAAGAACAATTTACTTACCTTCGGTAACACGCTTTCTGGTGGGTACCCTATCTAACCGCAGATTCTTCACCTTGTGAATACCCCCAGGCGTCAGACTGGTTCTGGAGATTTTTCTCACCATTTTCCTTGTGCGGCACTGCATCATATTCATATAACCACGGAAGGGATGCTGGGGGATACATAAAAACACCACCTCCATGCTTCAACGTCATTCTCTTTCTGATATCTGTGCACACTGTCGGACTTGAAGCCCTTATTAGTCAGATTTGACAGTGTGCAGATCTCTAATTGGAACCTTTTTAAGATGTAGAAAAAGAGTCCATTCCACAGAATGGGGAGGAGGGAGGGTCGGTGAGGAAACTGGGGTTAGATAGAGTATCCACCAGAAAGAGTAACTTCTTCTGACGGAATTCTTCAAACTACAGATTCCTCACCTTGTGAATATATACCAAAGCAGTAGCTCCCAAAGAGGTGGGTCTGTGTTATGGCTCAAAACAAAGAGTCCTCTAGGGCCGAACAGGCCTAATGCCCCTCCATCTCGACTTGGCTATCCGGACAGTAGTGCTTCGTGAACATGTGAATGGACACCCACGTAGCAGCCTGGAAGATGTCCAAGACAGATACTCCATGTGCCAGTGCGGTAGTAGCAGCCTTAGCTATAATGGAACGAGACTTCAGGCTTTTTGGAGGCTGTTTCTTGGCCAATCCATAGCAGATCTTTATGCAAAGCACAATCCATCAAGAGATTGTCTGTTTTTGCACTGTTTTTCCTGTCTTTGTCCCAGAGAACCCCACAAAGAGTTAATCGTCCACCAAATGGTCCCTGATATGATTGATATAGAAACTCCGGGATCTCTTTGGGTCCAAGAGATGGAGACTTTATTGTGGCTTGGATGGATGAGGTGCGGCAAAGAATGCCAGCAGGGTAACAGACTGCTCAATGTGAAAAAGCGTCACAATTTTTGATGAGAACGCTGCTTTAGTCGTTAGCACTAGTTTGTCCTGGAAAAGGTGGTATACAGTTGATGGATTGAAAGTGCTTGCAAATCACTCATGTGAGCTGTGTGATTGCTATAAGGAACACTGCCTTCAGGATTAATAACCTTAGAGAGCAGCTATGCACTACCTCCAATGGGGTGCACATCAGAAATTCAGGACTCACTGAGGCATTACATAAGGCATTGGAGGAAACATGTGGGTCAGCCCTTTTATAAAATGCATCACAACAGGCGATTTAAACAGAGATAGCTGATCAGGCAATCATAAAAAAGCTGAAAAAGCCGACAGATAACCTTTAACAGTAGCCACAACAAGACGTTGCTGTGCTAAAGACAGGCAGAAAAGAAGAATATCAGACAATTGAGCTTCTTGAATATGCCTAGAAGAAAACAAACAATGAACTTCTCCCAGCGTACAACAAAAATTGTTTTGGTGGGAGGACACCAGGATGCTAAAATTATATTCACTATCTTGGAAGAAGGTCAAAAGGCAGTTAATTGTCACCGCTCCACCTCCAGGCATAAAGGTGTAGGTTGTGTAGGTTCAGATGCAGGACCCTGCTCTGCTGCTGCAACATGAGGTCCTCCCAAAGAGGCAGATGGAGTGGAGGACAGATGCTTATGACCAGTAGTTCCAGGTACCACACTCTCCTCACCCAGTCCGGGGCTACTAGGCTAGGATGACTTGGGGCCGGTCCTTCTTGATGTTCTTGAGAAGTCTGGGCATGAGGGGTAGAGGTGGGAAACCATGCAGAAGTCCAAAGCTCCAATCGAAGCAAAGGTGTCTAGAATGAAAAGTGACCACATGCTCCAAAGTGTAAGCAAATCTACCTTGAAAGGGAACGGACATCGTTAGAGTCATTGGTGAATAGCATCTATATAAGTAATGTATGTAGTAATTTAAAGTATTAATTACAATATAGATGTTACATTTTGTCCAATGTACCAAGCTATGGAAATTGGTTATTCACATGCCTTAGAGCAATTAGTAATTGTTAAAACAGAAATAGTAAAACATACATTCTTTATTAATTTTATTAATTTCTTTATTTATTGTTCAGTCAGATCACATGATCCATCAATTAAATACAACTTAATTCAATAAGCATTCAATACATTCCAAACATAACAATGAAACCAAGTGAATCGCCTGCATCACTGGCAAGTTGATGTGGAGGAGAGCATCTGCCAGAGGCCAGAGTCATCTCATCTACACCTCTCCCAGGTGATCTCCCCAACCCAGTAACTATGTATCTGTCTCAACCATTAATTCTGGCTGGGGCAGGTAGAGGGGTCTGCCACCGATCCAGATGCATTCTAGCAACCACTACTGCAGGTCTTTTGCAGTCTCCCCTGACAACTAGATGGAATCTGAAAGGTTCTCTTGGTGCTGAGCCCACTGAAAATTAATATCCCACTGCAGAGCCCATATGTGCCAGATGGTGTGGTTCACCAACAGGATGCAGGAGGCCAAGAGCCAAGAAGCCTTAGAGCCACTCTCACTGAAACCCAGGTCGAGGGTTGAAACATCTGCAACATAGCCGAATGTCTTGGACTCGTTCAGGGGGAGGGAAGGCTCAGAAGATCACGATGTCCAAGATAGCTCCAATGTAAGGGGAGCTGTTGTAAAGGAGGCAGATGTTACTTTGGCATGTTGATGGAAAACCCCAACGATGTCAAAAAGTTGACTGGTCATCTGCAGGTGCTTTACGACTATTTGATGCAAGGCCACCTTCAGCAGCCAGCTATCAAGGTATGGGAAGACTGGTATTATCAACATCCACAGATGGACGGCGACCACCAGCATCATCTTAATGCACACCCAAGGTGAACTGGTAAGGCCAAAAGGGAGCACCGAGAACTGAAAGGGCTTGTGGCCTACCTGAAACTGCAGATAACATCTATGGGAATGCAGAACGGGAATGTGAAAATAAGCGTCCTACCAAAGCCACCATCTAGTCTCCTGAATCCAGGGCAGACAGAACATGTACCAAGATGAGCACTTTCAACTTGTCCTTCCGGAGGAAGAAGTTCAGAGGGCTAAGATCAAGGCTAGGGCAAAGGCCTCTATTCTTCAGAGGGTGAAGATCTAGGTTAGGGCAATGGTCTCCATTCTCAAATATAATGGGAATAACAACAAGTCCCAATCTCCAATGTCGGCACCCTCTCTATGGCTCCCTTAGCCAAGAGAGCTTGTATTTCTTCTCGGAGAATCGAAAAGTGGTCCTCCAGGAGGAGATGAGGTGTGGGAGCATGTCGGGGGATTGTTACAGAAAGGGGAAGGAGTAACCGCTTTGCACGATTTAGAGCAACCACTGGACAGATGTGATCCCCCCCCCCCCACCAGGGAGATTAATAGTGATTTTGCCTCCCACCAGGGGATTGTATGCTGCCAAGAGTTACTTAAAGCAGTTTTGCAGCAGCTTCGGGGAAAGGGCTAGGGGATTGGCTAGATCGCTGCCTCTGGGGGGTTCTAGATACAGGTGGCCGGATCCCCGGCCTCTGAATCGAAAGGCTTGGGCGACCTATGCTGTTCAGGCATGTTGGGGGATTGTGACAGAAAGGGGAGGGAGTAACCGCTTTGCATGATTTGGAGTACCCACTGGACAGATGTAATGCTCCCCCCACCCAATCGAGAGATTAACAGAGAAGCTACCACCTATCCGGAGATCATATGCTGCAGAGGGTGACTGAAAGTGGTTTTGTGGCAGCTTCAGGGGAAGGGCCTGGGGATTGGGTAGATCGCTGCCCCTAGGGGGATCTAGATACTGATGGCCGGTTCCCCAGCTTCTGCACGAAAAGCTCGGGAGGCCTGTTGTTGTTGAGGAATAGTTTAAACATGGTTTGATGTTGCCTTTGCTGAAACTCCCTTCCAAAGCCTCAAAAAGGTCGAGACTTGTTGGGGAAACAGCTGCATAGGTGGTGGCAGCCCAAGAGACCACACCTCTGCTGCTCTTAAAGCCCTCTAGGGCTGCTAGTCCAAAGAGATGAGTGCCATTGAATGGTATGTCCATAAGTGACTGCTTGACATCACTAGAAAATCCAGTAGAGTGGATCCGAAGTGGGGCGCCGAAACACCACACTGTGCTGACTGCTCTACTCAGGCATCAGAAGTATCCAGGCCTGATCTTATGGAGTACTTCACAACGTCTTGGCCATCTTGTAAGAAGCACTGAAGGCAAGGTCAAATATAATATGGGACAGTTGGCAATATGTCTATCATCAGGTCCTGCAACGTATGCAAGTATTTCTCCAGGAGACTGACAGTATTTACTGATCTTAGAGCAAGGCTAGCAGACGAGCACATTCTCTTTGTGAAAGTCTCCATGTATTTTGACTCTCTATCTGGAGGCGTACTTAGAAACACATTGAGGATCAGTTGGCTGGTAGAGGGCTGTACCACCAGGCTTTCTGGTGAAGGTTTTTGGAAGAAGGCAGGATCCCCACCAGGCATGCCTGTGCCACCTTGAAATCTGAAATGACACTGTAGAGAGAGAGAGGACAACAACCTAAGAATAACCTCCCTACTATCTCAATAAATCACAAAAGATGACTAGGTTATGTCACAACACCTTGCAATCTGCCTATTAACTGGGGGCAATATCCTGGCTTAACCCAGATGCCCAATATTGACATTGTTCATTGAAGGGGAGAAGAGGATCCTGCTTTGTTTGTCCTGGGTGAAGGATCTCCACTTGTCTTGATTTCAGTGGTAGGCAGGGTGAGGTATAAAACTTCTGCTGCTCTCCTACTGACAGTGGCAAAAGAGACGGACTCTTCTGTAGCCACATTATGTAAGGGTGAATCAAGACCGATGTCAGGTGATGTGTCTAAGCCACTGGTGTCCTGACGGTCTAAAGACAGTTCTTCATCATCATATGGCATATTGGCATCATCATCATCAACATATTAATTAAATCGTTGTGAAAGCAACTCAGGGTCAGAGTGAGAGTATCCATGAGGCTGGTGCAACGTCAATAAAGTCGCTCCGGGTTCGCTTCCAAATCCAACGGGACTACTGGCTCCACTTCTGGCTTAAGTGACATTGCTTTTGGTACTCAGGGCTGTGGCATGGGTTTGGTGCTGTAAGGGGTCCCGGCCTCAAGTCTGAAGTCAGGGCAGACCTCGGGGTGAGGTCAAGTGGCACAGTCTGTGATAGATCTACCAATGGCAGACTGACTGGAGGAAACCTCAGATTTCTGGGGCCTTAACCATGCCAGAGGGATCTGGTTGGGTACTGAAGATTCTGTCTGTAGCCTCTTTAAATTCATTCATTTGCTGAGGTGTCCCCACAGGGCTAGGAAAGTCAGGCCGATTTTGGAAGTTGGGTCGGAATCGGTTCTGGGGTGGGAGACAGAGTTTGCGGCCTGGAGGTACCTGGGGCATTGTGTGGCTCCAAAAAGTAGGAATGATGGCATGTATTGGAGCCATGTTCAGACTTCTTATGTATCATTGATTATTTGGACTAACCTGAAGAGCTCTATTTAGATGAAGTGCGTTCACAAGATTGGACTAAGGAGCGTTAGCTTATCCACACCCTCAGCTTCGACCAGGACAGGGCCTTTTTAGCCTTCTGACTGTGGCATACAATTTGACTTTACAATCTAGAATGGCCTTCAGGTTCATTTTGGCATTTTTGTCGCACTACGTCGGATCATGCTTGGAGCTCAGACAGCAGAGACAGACATTGTGAGGGTCCGTCACCAACATCTGTTTGTGGCAGTTCTTGCACTGTTTGCACCCTGTCACTTCAGAGGGAAACATGACCTAGCACACTGAAGAAAATGTTGAAAGAAAAATCCTGTCAAGTCTAACAGAATTAAAGGAAGTGAGCTTCAGGTCATGTCGGAAGGCATGGAAAGAAAGGAACTGTTGTTAGCCCACAAATGTGGCAGTTATGTAGGGGTCAGATGTCAAATCCAGGATGGGACTGATCTGATGTAGAGTCACCACCTACTGATGCGCAAGGGAATCGCTGAGAAAAAATCCCTGGATCCAGTCTGGGATCAGCGGGTATTCACGAGGTGAGGAATCTTCGGTTTAGAGTATCTATCAAGGCATCCCATGAGATAGTCAAGTAGTTGCCAGGCAAAATTTGAATTGTTGCCTTGTATGTCCCACACTAGGTCAATTAAAGATACTTTAAAGCTGAAGTAAGCCAACAATGTCCAAAATTATATTAAGGGAAAAGAGAAGATAAATTATTACGAATATAATTTTTGGTTTTGTGAGAAGTGACCCGACGCTCCAAAGTGTAAATAGCATTTATATAAGTAATTTATGTAGTAATTTAAAGCATCAATTACAATATAGATGTTCAATATTGTCCAATGTACCAAGCTTAGAAGAATTGGTTATTCACATGTCTTAGAGCAATTAGTAATTGCTAAAACAGAAATAGTAAAAGATACATTCTTTATTCTTTTCTTTATTTATTGTTCAGACGGATCATATGATCCATCAATTAAATACAAATTAATACAATGAGCATTCAATACATTCTATATATAACAATCAAACACAGAATAAAAGTAAGATCATCAGGAATAAAAAAATAGGAAAAAAACATCCTTCTAGTTCACCATGCAGATTCCAGAAATGTGGTCACTGAGAGAAAAATAACACAGGGCTAGAATCTGTTTTACAGATTGTTAGAGCACTGGCACTTCTAAGATCTCTCATTCCTAGGACTCTACAGAGAGTAACAATAAGCTTAGACCTTGATTTACAATATATACTACAAATAATAGCAGATGTTCCTCATTTTCTGGCCGAATGTTGCAAATTGGCCACTTAGCAGACTTGGATGTGGTGTCAGACCATCTTTCTGTAAAAACAGCCAAGGGTAAGATGCCCAGCCTGTATTTAATGTAAAGTGCTCCAGTAGCGACCAGTGTGATATAATCTAGAAGGTCCTCCAGCCCAAAATCAATTTTGAATAATAAAATATAATTTATTAAACTCCCACCATTCTTAAAAGGTTGGATACCTGTAACACATTGCCAGTATCTTACCCTTAAGATGGCCATTGCAAGGAATTCTAGTTGGATTCTCCCCAAAATCGCTTAGACCTAGCTTTTCACACCACATTTTAATATAAGAGATACAAGACAGTTTTAAAGCGCCATGTCTTTAGATTATATATTGTTAGGCCGCTTTGTAATGTAAGATTAGAGCTCATCAATAACCCATACATGTATCCAATAAATTAAAGGTTTTAAATTTACTACATGGCAAATTGGTGTTAAGGCAAGATCTGGTTGAATTTGGGGCAATCAATAATGACTTGATACATTTATTTTCACTTTAATATAAGAAATCAACTTTGCAATAACCCCATAATTCAGCCCCCTACAGTGCTACACTCATTACTTTAGCTCTATGTGTCTCTACTCCCAGGGACACCTTATAGTGAGGTGACTTTTTAGCAAGTTTGAGTGGGCTGATGATCTAAAATGAGCTGGATTTTTGTAATTGAGGACTCCCATTATTTGAATATTAAAGGCTGATCCCAAGTAGTCAAATTAGTTAAAATCTTGCCTTTAAAATACTTATGAAGATTAAAAGCAATAAACAGCATTTGTTATTATTGATTTCCAACCATGGTCAACACTAAACAAGTAAAAAAAATTCAATTAGAATCTACGTCCCATTGGAGTCTTAGACAACAATAAAGTATCATCTGCACATAAAAGAGCAGGAACTTTAAGACCTGCAAGACACAGAGAATCATTCTTACAATCTAGCAGCTAATTTATACATTCATTAATATTCAGCAGGAAAAAGGGTTGGGGCGAGTACATACACCGGCCGTACCTCTATACTAATATCAATTTTCTGAGTTAATTCACTGTGTGGCCTGAATGAACTTGGGCATAGCTATTTGTATGCCAGTCAGTCAGTCACAAAACTTTATTTCACATCAGTTAAAATGCATAAAAGTACAATAAATATACATAACTGTTTGACACTCAGGAGTGTTTTTAAAAACCAGACATATTTGTACCATATTAATTACTAAAATACAGATAAAATCCATCACTACAGATAATAATAATTTGGGAGTGCCAAAACGACCTACATTTATTCCCTCCTTCTGGTTCATCTATATCTAAGTAAAAACACATGAGGAAAGACTGGACTAATAATTATTAAAATAATCTATGCCCCATATCTCCCCTAAAAATTGCCATTAAAAGCCAGCCTTCAAAGTCTTGGTATAGTAACAGAGAGTAAGAATAAACGCTACCCTAAACACAGTCACAGTGACTATAAAACTTGACGACATTTTAAAATTGCCCAGAGAAATGAAGCAATAGTATTGCATACATAGGGATCTAACAATTGCTGAATAAAATATAAAGCTGGTAAACACTGACTAAAAGCATGTTTACGTAAGAGGGGAATGATGTACTTCTTTCTCTCTTGGCTATATAAAATGCAGAAAAATAAGAAGTGCATACTAGACTGGATAGACTTTCCATCACAAGGCAGGGAGACAACTGACAGTGCATAAGTGTTTTTGGGAAAACCAATCATAAGTGGGATCAACTTTAAACGAAAACGTATCAAGACAAATTGATGCTGTGAGTTTTGAACGAAGGACATATAAGAAAGTGCACCAAGATTCACAGGAGGTAGCGTCTCTTATAAAATTACTGTGCTTTTGTCTTTATTCACACCCGCTCTGTCATTTCGTGCCTTGGCCAGGAAAATTTCTTTTAGCTTAAGCTTCGGAAATCTAGCACAGAGCGAAGGGGTATCATAACAGATCGTGCAGTCCCAGCAATGAAAGAGTGAACTCTACATAACTCAACCATGGGATTCTGAGTGCATAATCCAATTTTAGGGTATCCCTTAGCACTAATAGGTTGAGTCTGACACTATCCCTTTTCCATATTGAGTGCCACAACAGTAAAGGGAAAAACAACAATTGATGAGTGTTTGATTTGCTCAAGCGCTCCGTCCATCATCCCCTTTGGTAACAACAGTAAAGGGGCCAGCTTAATTGAATCACTAATAAAAGGTAAGCCCAATTTGGTGTGGCAAATAAAATTTGAGCAAGCGTGGGGGCAGATAAAAGTCTCTTACAAAAAGCATCATCCACACGTTGTATTGCTATAACATCCACCATTCCCCAGATTGCCACCCCATATGAGGCAACGGATTTAGCTTTAGCTAAATAGATTTTTAACATTTCCGGGATAGGTTTTGAACCTAGTTTTTTGGAGAATCTAAAAGTTGCAGCAATGCTTTTTCCCATGAGATTGGCTCTATTAATCACCATATCCTTCCAATTTAGTTTACAATAAAATAGTACTCCTAAACAGGTAAATTTATGCACCACTTCTATAGCTCGATTCCCTATGGAGAATCTCGGGGGTTTCTTTAGTCCAGGCCCTGAGATTAACACAAAGGTTTTGGATTCATTAAAATGTAAATCCAGGCTAGCCATAAAACGTGTGTACACTTCTATGAAGCTCTGCAGTTCCAATGGAGTTCTAGCTAAAAGCACTGCATTGTCTGCATAAAAGAGCATCGGGAGGGGGAAAGCCTCGACATAAGGGGTGTCCTTTGTGCTCTCCACCAAAACCAATTCCAGTTTGTTTGTACAGAGGGCAAATAAGAAGGGAAAAAAGGACACAATCTTGCCCCACTCCTTTTTCAATGTTAAAGGAACTTTTACACTCCCCTTGTTTCCCATATTGAACATTTGCTATCGCTCCCACATGCAGCTGCCTTATAAAAATAATTATTGCTGTATCTACCTCCATGACCTCCATGATGGCCCATAGCTTGCTATGGACCACTCAGTCAAATGCAGCAGAAAGGTCCATAAAGGACATACAAAGTGGACCTTTTTTTTTACCAAGGTGTATTTGGCAGCCACCATCATTAGATTCAAGCATTGATCAATTGTGCCTTTGCCTTTCCTTAAGACGTTTTGGGCCTCAGAAAGTATCTGCTTTTCCTCTGCCCATTCTTCTAGCCTATTAAGTAAGAGATGACCCAAAAGTTTGGCTGTGCAATCAATTAAGGAGATGGGCCTATGATTTTTTGGATAAGATCTGTCCCCCTTTTTAAAAATGGCAATGGTTGTTGAATGTTTCCAAGAAGTCATCAGACCTGATTTTGCTATAGAGTTAAAAACATTTGCCAATAATGGACTCCACAATAACTTATTAGCTAAGAATCTTTCTATAGACACCCCGTCTGGGCCAGGGGCCTTCAGGGTAGATGCCTGCAGGAGGGCTTGTTCTATGCCAGGAGGGATAATTTACTAACCTGGCGGTATCTGCGTAGTTTGCTAACCATTTATTGTTTTGGAAAATGTTTTGAAAAAAACGAACCCACCCTTTAAGTTAAATGAAGCAGAATGTTGGCCTACATCCAAAATTCTGATCCTTTTAGATCTGCTCAGGTTATTATTCTTTATAAGGTAGCTTTTCTCTGTTATCCTTCCTTCTGGGATGCTTCCTTTCTTTGCTGAATCTGCAAGGGTAAGCTTACAAGAGCTGCATATATGCTGGATAAAAGCCCCCCCCCAAACCCCCACCCCCAGTTTTGGTGCATCTTTTGCAGGGAGGACCAATGTATGAAATTGGCTTTTTTTAAATAAAATAACATTTATTGATTTTTCTTAATGAACCATACAAACAAAGAGCAATATCCTGAGTCAATGCCCATCCCCACCACCCCCAACAACACAGCATAAAATTCAGAGCATTGACTATAGGTCTTCATGCCCTGTCTTCTCTGTGCACGAGTCAGTTCTTCTCTCTGTCAGCACGTCATACTTTCTCATATCTGCATGTGATGTGATATGAGACAGGAAACAGAGGTCTCCACATACTGTCCTCACTGTGTGTGAGTCAACTCTTCTTTTGGTGTCAACACAAAACGTCACATGTTCACATATTTGCATGTGACCTGTGTTGAGCCTGGAAGTTCGTTGAATATCTTCTTATGCTGTCTTTTTTTTTTCTTCAAGCGTGGTTGGCCTTATGAGCTCACTGTATGCATTGGCAAGAGGTGTGTTGACTGATGTTTTGGCGCCCACAGAAGACTTCAGGCATTTAAACTCCTGGTACTCTAAAGAAAAGGAGGTTTGGTAGCAGTTCTATTGGATTCTTAATGGTTCTTCCAGTTTCTGCATTTAGGTGTATCATCTGCTGGTTATTGTTGGAACTGGTATCATAGTGATACTCCTTGTTACTACATTTACATATCCTACTTGACAGTAACATCTACACTTCTACTGGGTCCTGTGTTTTAAGAACTTCTTGGCTCAAGTCTTCAAGTATAGAGAACTGGTACCATGGTGGTATCTACCCTGAGTGATATATTGAGTACCAGTGCAAGTTGGGTTGTTCATTAATTTGTTGTATTTTAATTAATTATGCAAAATGTCACAACTCCTCATTTTATCTTATCGTCCCCTGTTGATCTAGTTATAAAGTGGGCAAAAAGAAAGAAGGTTTTCTGTCATTATGATTGGGTGTGTGGCACCTCTTCGGCGCTGAGAGAAAAACCTCATTCTTCATTGTTTACGTCCAGAAGGTCAAGGCGTTGTTGATCATCTTCCTGCACTAAATGATGATGAAGCAGTGGATTTTAATGAATTTGAGGTGTGTATAAAAAAATGGATAAGCATTATCTCCCAAAAGAAAGCACCATTCTTGAGTGCTACCATTTTGGTAAGAAGGTATTAAGGCCTCAAGATCTGTAGAGTACTATGATACACATTTACATAAATTGGCTTCTACATGCCAGTTTGAGGGAACTCGGGCAGAACCCATTAGAGATCAGTTTATGTTGGGTTGCACGATAGAGAAAGTCAAGGAAGAACTTTGGCAGAAAGATGATCCAAATCTGGATAAAGTCCTAAACATTGCAAAGAAAGTTGAACACTCCCTCGCATACGTGGGTGTAATAAAAAAAAGAGAAGGCTAGTTCTACAATAGAAAATGTTCGCAGTGTTGTGCAAATGGAAAAATCAGAAGCAATTGGTATTACTAAGAAAACGTTTGTTCGAAAGAGTTACGTGTGTGGCGCTGCAAGACTCTTGGCAAATGATAAGAATTGTCCGGCATGGAAAGTTGCATGTAAATTACGTGTTAGGAAAGGTTATTCTGGAAAAAATTGTAGATCAATAAACAGGAGAAATTATGTAAAAGAGGTAGATGTTGGTGATGACTGTGCATATGATGATCTTCAGTGTAGATAGATACATTTTGCAAATACAACACGAAAGCAAAAATGGACCCAAAGACTTTACAAATCAACAAGTTTGGTGTCAAAATGTTATTTAATTCAGGAGCGAAAATTTTGATTGCCCCTAGAGTGTTTTATGAACAACACCTAAAAGATAAATGTAAGTTATTTAAACCAGATATTAGATCATTAGCTTACGGAGGTCAACCAATTAAACTAGTTGGTTATTTCCAGGGTGAGTTGGAATACAAAGACAGAATTACTGAGGGAAAGACTTATGTTTCTTGCAAAGGAGACCACATAATTAGCTGGTTTCATCAAAGGACATAGGAATAATCCTAGACCCGAACAGTATACCACCTATTATATTGAGAGATGTATTTCATGTCAACACTGTTCAAGGAAAAGAACATAGTGAAGAGAGATGTTGTCCCAACTTAAAGATTTTGTTATATTTTCTACTTTATATCTCAGGTCAGCCTACAACCAGATTAAGCTTGATGACCGATCCATGAATTTAAACTCCTTCATCACCCATTATGATGTATCTAGAATCTTGAGAATGCCTTTTGGACTAATCTCTGCAGCCTTGGATTTTCAGAGGGGTTTGGAGGGTGTGTTGGACCAAGTTTCAGGTGTGAAGTTCAGTCATGATGATGTATTGATATATGGTGCATCACATGAAGAATCAGTCTTGTTTGAGGTGTGTACTTGAGAGCTTCAGATACAGAGGGCTCACGCTTAAAGAATTCAAGTGGAAGCGTAACTGCAAAGAGATTGTTTATTTGAGTCGTAGGTTGACCTGTGAGGATGTTAAATCTAAAGATGATTTCGTGGGTACTATCAATGGTGTGTCTGTACCTAATGATAAAGATGAACTAGTTACATATTTGTGGATGGCTCAATATTATAACAAATTTGTTCCCCAATCTGCCACTCACACAAAATTAATATGAGGAAGTTGTTAAAAAAGGGCATTTCCTTTTCATGGTCCTCTTAGTGTGACTTAGAATTTCAGGATATAAAAAAAAATCATTGGCCAATATTCCGTCTTTACAATGTTTTAACACTAAGGTTATCCTTGTGACGGATGCCAGCTCTAAAGGCATAAGAGCAGATTTAAAATCAAGAGAAGGAAATAGTGAGAGAAATATCATGTTAATTTCAAGAAGTTTTAAAAGTTCAGAACATGCGTATTCAGTGATTGAGTGAGAAGCGTTTTCATTCATTGGCCACCAAAAAACTCAAGACATTTTTGTGGGGTAATAACTTTGTAGTTAAATCACTGGTGGCATTGTAAATGACAATAAGTCAAAGAATTATGTGGCTGGGCAAACAACTTTGCAGGAGCTTACTATGCTCATTAACAATGAGTGGAAAGTCAGACACAATGTTAGTCTACAGTGCAAGAAGTTTTTGGAGGTTAGAAATGAATTGTCTCTCTAAAAGTAATTGTTGCGGAGGGGAACAAAATGGATTCCTCTAACTTGTATCTGTCTTAGGTTTACCACACCAGGGTCATCTGGGCATCAGCAAGACATAGGGGCCGATTCCGATCTCGGCCGGTAGGGCACAGAATCGGATTCGGCTTTACCGGATCCGATTCGGACGCCCTGTTTCCGACCGATTCGAACACCCGTCCGTGCGAGCAAGTACGATGCGAGCATACGCGAAATCCCCGACCGACTCGTTCCCGGCTCCGAACCGCTCCGACCGACTCGTACGGACTCGACTCGCACCACGCAATGGAGACGTTCCCCGACCGGGTAAGTACGATGCGCGCCTCGAACAGTCCGACCGACTCGCGCCGTCCGGCTTGAAAGAGCAGTCGGAGCCGGACTACGGGGGTCCATGTCGGACCCACCTGTAGGCGTAGCCGCGCGAGTCGCACACAGGGGGGACCCATGGGTCCCCCCTACACATGCATGTATGGCGCTAGTCACACCGACGCGTACCCGCTGTAGGGGGCGCCCTTGTTCGCGACGCACCCATTGAGTCAATGGGAGCCCGTGTACGCGTCGTACGACCGGCTCCCATTGACTTCAATGGGAGTCCGACCGAATCGAGTCCGATAGCATGCGTCCGCATCGTACTCGTTCGGTCGGACTGCTAGAGTCCGGTTCGGTCGGATATCTCTCCGAATCCGACTCGGTCGGAGAGATTTCCGGCCCGAATCGGAATCGGCCCCTAAGTAGAGAGAATTAGGTTGCACTTTTGGTAGCCTAGCTTGGATGCTCAAGTGGAAAGGGCTGTTGGGGATTGTTTAAAATGTGCGAGCAGTAACAAGGGTGCAACCAATGGTGGTGAGGGAACTTCCATAGAAACTGTGGGAAGAAGTTGTGTTTGACATTTTGGGACCCATGCTCAATAGTTTGTCAACATTATTTGTTTTCCTTATTGAGATGTACTCAAAATGGCCTGCAATTCACATTTCTCATGGAATTGAAACAGATAATGTTATTGCATTCCTTCTGAGACGTGACATTTCACCAAATGGAATCAAAGAAATCTGGGATTTTGGATGTAAACTAGTGCCATGTAAGATGGAGCTGCATGCTGTCAGTTTCCAAGTTTGGAGGCTATGTGCTTATGTGTATGTATAAAGTTTTATCGTTTTTTGTGCATTTTTATTTTTGTGCATTAGGAATGTGCAGAACATGGATTCATTCTCAAATTTACATGTATATGCTGACATAATGCTATTGCATTTGAAACAATATTAATATGTCTTGTTAAAGTGTGGTTTCCTGACTTATGTTAACTAGGCCTCAATGCCATCTTGTTTTAAATGGATATCTCCCCTTGCGCTTTCACTATTCATTACTACTGAAGGACACAGTCAAGGAAAGCTATTTTTGTTTATTTCCATTGATGTTATTCTTGCCGTTCTTGCTGAAAACTTTCCAACACGTACACAGAAATGTTGCAGTTTCCCAAGGCCCTTCCACATGCTTACTGTGCTGTATTTACTCACATGAGTTCGCTGTTGTTCTTGTAACTAGTTTGCCCTGCCATCTCTGGGTGACATTAGCATAGAGTGAACAAAACAAGATGATGGACGGAGTCCTGAAACTTTTCAACCACTCACCCCGAGTCAAGAGATCTGGTTTGAATCCATCGGTCTTTTGCTCACTATGCCACCCCAGTTTGAACCCAGCCATTTGCAAATCACTCTTGGCCCTGCTCCTCATGGGATCAGTCCTACCCGAACTGCCAGGCCAGGTCCTCCCTGGATCGGAAACAAGCATTCTGGGACTGGTGGGTATCACCCCTCATCAGCCAGGCTAGCTTGAATCCAATAGCACAACAAGCAAGGGACCCACATCTGGGTATACCCTTGGCCACTTAGGGCGAACATAGCAAATACAACAAGATGATGTACGGAGTGCTGAAACTTTTCAACCCCCCACCTCCAGTCAAGAGATCTGGGTTGAATCCATCAGTCTTTTGCTCACTTTGCCACCCCAGTTTGGACCCAGCCATATGAAAATCAGTCTTGACCCTGCTCCTCATGGGAACAGTGCAGCCCGAACTGCCAATAATCCTGGAGTGGGTGCAAATATTTATTTACTGAAAAAGAGCAGTGCTTGTCATTTTTGTGGCAAAATCAGCCACAGGAAGCGCCAGTGTAGGTAGAATCCAGACTGAATCCAGAATGATTTTGTTCCCCAGATGCAGATAAATTCAAATCAAATACTATTATAATTGGTAACCCCAGCCCATCCAGCTTCTGTGCAGAATTACAAAATCAAGAGAAGGTTCCATACACATATGCCTGTAGCTCTGGTGATGCAACAAAACATGAGAAATAAAATGCCTTAAAATTCAGGGTACCAACAGAATTCAATGATCCTGAATAACAAGTTTCCTGTTTTCACTAGAGACTAGTTCCCAATGATGGTGCATGGGGGGGATTGTATGCTTGGTGCAGTCCTTGAGGTGAAGCAGATTGGCTCATATGAAGATGGTGAGGTGAAAGGCCACCACGTATCATTTCAGATAGCTACTGGAGCTACCTGTTCTACAATTCTTTCTGTGGAAGTTCCACACCTACCCCTCTTGAGAAGAGAAGTCTATACTGTTGGCATTAGTTATAAACAGATTGTTAACCAAGTTACGCAAGATGTTCCTGTTCAAAGAGAGTCCATGGAGAATAATTATCTGTCCATATTGTGTGATTTGAATCCTGTTAATCTACTTGGCAGAGACTTGCATTGCAAAATGAACTGTGTGATTAATTGCACACTGGATGGTGTCGCAATTGAAACACAAGATGAAGACTCAGTGTTTAAAATCAAATCACAAGACTCAAGAGTTTAGGTGTTACCAGTTCTTACTAAAGATGATTTGCCTCTGGATTTAAGACCTACTGTCAAAGAAGAGGTATGGGATTTCATAGGTAAAGAGATAGGATAGTGCAGCTCTGCACATTCAGATCCAATTCCCATAAATCGGTCTGTGGAGTCCCACAGGGCTCATCTTGGATCCTGACTATATTTAACATTTACGTGCTCCACTGGCAAAAATCGCGAGGGAATGGGGTTTTGATGTCTACTCCTATGCCGACGATACCGAGCTGATTATATTGCTGGGTGAGAAACAGGAGGAAATTATTGGCAAGCTGCGGGAATGTCTCACTGAAATAGCAGGATGGATGACCAGTCATTGTCTGAAGTTAAACACAGAGAAGACTGAAATCCTGCTATTTGGGGGCGCATCTATTCTGGGATGCCTCATGGTGGCCTGACACATTGGGGGCTATGCCAACCCCTAAGAAGTCCGCCAAAAACCTTGGGGTAATTGTAGGCGATTCTCTTTCAATGTAGATCATGTTAAGGTCACCTATGGCAAGTTCTTTGGCATTCTCAAATTACTGAAAAGACTGTTTTTTTGGATTCCGATTGTTTGGTGGAAAACCACAGCCCAGGCCTTGACTACTATTTGTCTGGACTATGATAATGCCCTCCTTATGGGCATTGCAGATTATCTCTTTTCAAGACTTCAGATAATTCAAAACGCCGCGGCCAAGCTAATTTACAATATGGATAGATTTGGCTCAGCATCAGCTTGTCTAACAGCCCTACACTGGCTTACTGTTCGGAAAAGAGCCAGCTTTAAACTCCTGTGCCATGCTCACAAGGCTCTGTACAACATCGGCCCAAGACCCTACGGACCAGAGTTGAATTTTATAGGCCGGCACAGAATTTAAGGTCCTGGAATTTGGCTCTAGCGTAGCCTATAAGAATAAGGAAAACAAGAACAAGCATATGGTCATTCTTGCATCTGGAAGCAGTCCAGTGGAACTCCCTGCCCCTGGATCTTCGCCTTATGGATAACCATCTTCATTTCAGAAAGAAATTGAAAACATGGCTGTTTTTGGGCAAGTGTTCTTGCAGCATTTAGAGAGGCTACTGTGGGGTTTCTCACCAAGATGAATGATGGGGATCTTCATAGGGCTGTGATATCCACCTGGGGATGAATGATGTGCTCTATAAAAACCCTGAAATAAATACATTGATAAAAAGTGCAAAACCTGTCAGGGTCAGTGTCAAACCGAATGCAGTTTTACTAGAAATAGACATTACAGACTAGCAGAAGAAGGAATGAAGCCTGTCATAGAGAACATTATAAAACAAGGTATTCTTTGGGAGGTGCTTGGTAGTTCTTGCAACTCTCCTGTGATGGGCATTTAATGAGTGGTAAATGGGAAATAGGGCAGGATTTGAGAAAAATTTATAAAATCGTGATCGCGTGCTCCAAACCCTGCAGTAATATTGTTCCAGATTCCTGCAGATGCAGAATGTTATACACTCATTGACTTATGCCAAGCGTTCTTTTCCATTCCAGGAACATTTAGAAAATCTGCAGTTCCCTGGAATTCAGTCCTGGTGCAATCAATTTATATCTTGTGGCATCAAAGACAAAAGAAGGTTGTAAACTGGACACTATAGCACTTATAAATCATTTATTTAACAATGGTCACATGGTTTCTCCCACAAAGATGCAATATTACAATATCCTGCAATTTTAATAAAGTCAAACCCTATGTGGTGGGCAACCTTCTTTTCCAAAGTCTTTGTATCCAGAACAAAGTCTGGTATATTCCTGCCATGCTGGACGGGTGCAATTATCAAACCAATACACAAAAAAGGGAGATGGATGTCCCGGGTAATTTTCGCTTGATAAGCCTACTTGACGTTGATGCAAAACTGTACTCTAAGGTAATTCGCATCTCTCTTAAGAACTGGATTGAGTGCAATGAGTTGGTCCCAATGGAACAGGGAGGCTTCAAGTAAGGGCATTCAATGGCGTATCACTGTCTCAGCTTGTGGGCCCTGAGGCAAAAGGCGAATGAAACAACAGGGAATTTGTTCTGCTGTTTCGTTGACTTTAGCTTGGCCTTTGATCTTGTGGATCTAAGTATTCTGTGGGCAATGTTATGTCTACAGGCAATACCTTCCAGTTTACTTGCAGTTCTACAGGAATTACACTCACAGAATAGGACCCAAGTTGAATTTGATTTAAATGAGGTCTTATCGAAAAGAATACCCTTAGAAAATAGGTTACGGCAGGGCTGCGTCCTGGCACCCATGTTGTTTTCCTTGTTCCTTGCAGACCTCTCTGGAGTGCCACTTCCACCAATTCTTTCTCTCCGAAAATTGGGGGTAGGCACATATTGTGCCTCCTCCATGCAGACGATCTGGCTATTTTAGATCTGACTCAAACAGGCCTACAGAGAAAATTGAACAGATTTAATAGCTATGTGAGGAAAATGAACTCAAGGTTAATCTGGAAAAAAACAAGAAGAATTGCCTTTGGGAAAAATGTGAAAACGTTTAAATGGCATGTGGGTAATAGGATGGTGGAGGTGGTATCTTCATACAGATATCTAGGAATTATGTTCTCTGAAAAGTTGAACTGGGTCCTACACAAAGAATTAGTGGAGACGCGGGCAGTTTCAACTATAGGAGGCCTAGTATGTTTTAAGAACATCTTTGGAGGTTCATCTTGGAGCCCCCTTTTAACTGCTTATAATGCAATGATTCCCACACAATGCCTATATCAGGCTGAGTTACTGTCCCTAAGTATGGAGGCAAGCTGTGGGAAGAGCAAGGGTAAATGCTTGAAGAAGTTTTTATGTCTCTCAAAAAGTACGATGGGCCCGGCGATAAGACTAGAAGGGGATTTGCAGGCCTGGAATTTCCTGGCCTACAAATCAACCCTGCGGTTCTGACACACACTTTGGTCCTCAGAGGTTCAGAAGGTATCAGTCCTCTGTGCTAATGAAATTATAAGAGTGAGCTCTAATAGGCGTTGGAAACATGTTCTCGGTGCCGGCCTTGGCCCGAAGGCACAGAGGGGCCCGGAGCCTTTTTCTTGGGCATGGTTTGGGGCAGGGGAGTATTGGTACTCACGGTACGTTGACCCTGCGGAACGTCTTCTTCCATGTCCAATTCGGCGTCTGACATGGAAATGTGTTCCTCTTCTTCTTCGGCTCCTTGGGCATCGAAGATTTCTTCGGAATCTTCTCCAAAAAGATCCGGTGCGGAGCCGCTTTGTTGGCACATTTCGTGACGTCGAGCCCGATGATCACGGAGCATTTTCTTTGATCAAAAAGATCAGCACACATCGCAGTCCTGTCCGTTGTGTTCCGGGGAGAGACACAAGTTGCACACTTCGTGCAAGTCGGTGCGCGGATATTTAGCGCGACACCCAGGACAGAATTTAAACGGAGTCCGTTCCATCGACTGCGGGCTGACCCGACGTGAGTAGGCCCAACAGCCGACCACGAGTTTTCCGATCGAATATTTTTTTAACGATACGCGGAGAATGGGAAACGCGATCGAGAAACAATACCGTTGAGGGTAGTGGATTGCGCACCGAGGGGAACCCGAGAAACGGTGTTGAACCGGAGCGCAATGGAGTCGATGCCCATGCGCACTATCACCGAAAGGAGGAGTCACCTACCTTGTGACTGGAAAAGACTTCTTCGAAGAAAAACAAAGTGCAACCATCCGGACCCAACACTAGATGGCAGACTTATGCAAAGCATTTGAATCTACAGCTCTACATGCCTCGAACATATGTTCTTTCTGATTTAATGCTACATAGCATGGGCCGCTATTTGCATGGCCAGACTCATGAGGGAAGGGATGCTATGACAGAGATTTTAATAAGTACTGGTTCAATTTCAAATTCAGAAATGTTGCAGAAGATCTGTGTCAGAGATGTTTGTTAGAGGAATAATCAGGGAAAGAGGACTGTGATGGTTAGGGGTCACATAGGCAAACGAGAGGGTCCATTTAAAAGATTCCAAGCAGCGTGGCCAAGATGGCGACTGAGTAGGACGTGCCTACTCGTCGCTCCGATCCCTTGCCTGGGCCCAAGCCTTATAGCGGCGTATAGCGGACCCCTCACAGCGTTCCAGATTCCCCGCTGGTCCGGTGCACACCTGCGACGGCCGGAGTTCGTGGAGCGAGGCAGCGCTGACACCTACGTGCCGAGATCGGCACTCCAGCCTGTGCGTTGGTCTCCGTGGCCTACGGGACGAGCGGCGCACGGAAGCGCGTTGAGGCCTGCCCACGCTCAGAGAGCGGGCCCATCGGCGGTGCCCTGGAGGCCTCAGCGGCAGCGGGCTGGCCCTAGGAGGAAGGGCGGCCCTGCCCTAATTTGAGGAGAGCGCCAGAGAAGCGGAGCAGTGCCCAGCGGCGGCCCCCTTTGATCTGCGGGGTGTGCGCCGTGACTCTGGATCCGAGGGCTGCTGGGCCCGATCGGACTGCTGGAGGAAGCGGATGAGACCGGGATCTCGGCGCCGGGGTGTGGTCGATCCCCTTCCTGGGCCCCGTGCTTCTTCGCTGCTGGGTGTGGCCGGCTGACAGTGGTGGGCCTGTGGATCTTGCCCGGCGGCCTTGCGGCGGCGTAGCCTGAGATGTGCACCCAGCCCACTGTGGGTGTCCCCCTCCTCACCTGCCTCGTGGATGCGGTGTTTTCGGCCACACTGAGGGGAGGCAGGCCTGCATTGGTGGGATACCCTCCTGCCGGCAAAGCTGAGAGAGAACTTGTGACCCCAGGGAGAAGCGGCAGTGAAATAACGGCACACACGCCTGGAGTGCGCAGTTTGGACGGCGGCACAGACGGCGCTGCCACTTGCGCAGCTACGGCTGGGGGACCTTGGGAGAGAGGGAGGCCTGACAGGAGTGGCCCTTGCGACCCCAGGTACGTGCTCAGAGGGGCTGCAATATGGAGCAGCCTTCGGGGGTGACTTGCGGAAGGGACCCGCCAAGGGAGCCATGTGCTAGGATCTGCATGCAGGGGCATCGCCTGGGACTGAGACCGACAGAGGCCGCTGACCACGCGACGTGGATAGCCGCTTACTCGCTACCAAAAGACCTACAGCTCCCTACTATCCCCCGCACGGCTTCATATTTGTGCGCAAAGGAGACGTGGCCGCCTCAAGATGGCCACAAACAAATCCAGGAAGGATAGGTCGGTGAAGGATCTTCTCCTTAAGGCTGGCGCTGGGGGGCCAGAGACATCGACGGCTCAGGGGGGACCCCAAGCCGAGCAGGATCAGAATGAATCAGAGGGGCCGGTCACCCGCAGTGTCCTAGAATCTCTCTTTGCTTCCCTTATGGGGGAATTCCACGCTATGAAAAAGGAGCTGACCTCGGAGCTCCGCGAGATACGCAGGGACATAGATTCGGTGGGGGAGCGAGTCGATGAGCTGGAGACACAAGCAACGTCGCGGGATGAAGAAGTTGCGCAGCTACAACAGGAGGTCCTACGCCTACAGGACCAGCAAATAGATCTCCAGGCCCACGCGGAAGACCTAGAGAATCGTTCCCGCTGGAACAATATCCGAATCCGAGCGGTTCCTCAGGGATTGGAGGGGCAGGACATCGAGGCCTTCGTGGAGGAACTGTTTCGTCATGTCTTAGGGGCCCCCCAGGAGCAACGGATTAAGCTCGACCGGACACATCGTGTTGGACCCAAGAGACCGGCGACGGCTCCCCCTCCAGATATCCTAACCTGCGTTCATGAATTTCAACTCAAAGAACGCATCCTCCGAGAGGCCAGGGCCAAACACCCCATAGACTTCTGTTCCTGTAGGCCTCTTCTATGTCAAGATTTGGCGGCCCCTACCCTGCAGAAACGACGAGAGTTCCAGCCAGTCACGGCGTTCTTGCGCTCCAAAGACATCTCCTACTCCTGGGGCCATCCTTTCCGGATCATTTTCAAGTGGGAGGGCAAGCTTTGCCAGGTCCGTTCCCTTCGAGAGGCCTCTTCGCTTCTTCACCTTCCGGATGGCGATCGCGATACTCCGGAACGAGAGATCCTCGCCAGACGCTGCAACAGCCCAGCAAAATGGCAGAGGGTTGGGAACCCTCCCCAACGCCTTCGCCCAGATCCGGAGGCAATGACTAAAGAGCGCAAGGCTGTGCTGGACACTTTGACGGAGGACTCAGCTGCCGCAGACTGAAGTATGCTGGACTCTGGTAACACTAGTCTTCACTCCTAGTGGGTTCCATGTGGTATAGCTGGTTGGGCCTTGTGCGGGATGGGGGCGGCGGGCGGCTCCTGCTATCCATCTCACGACTCTCCATGGGGCGGACTGCCCGGGACATTTGTGGACTCCATGTGTTATTGTTCTTAGTTGTTTGTTCTTCACTACGGGTGTTGGGGTTTCCTCCTCCTCCCTCCAGATATGGCGGGTTGCTGGTGCTTACAGTTAATGTCTTGTATTTGATTTGGCAGGTGGGGGTGCAGCCCTTCCTAGCATGTCCTCTTGTCTCTTCTCATGTCGGCTGACGTCCATATTTTGTCCCTTAATGTTAAGGGTCTTAACAACCCTGTCAAACATCGGGCCGTCCTGTCCTTTTTTAGAAAACTCGGACGCCCATATCTGCCTCCTCCAGGAGACACACCTCCTGCCTTCTGATACCCATAGATTGAGATCCAAAGCCTATCCTTACCAACTGTTCTCCTCTCGGGCCTCTAAAACGGCAGGGGTGGCGATCCTGTTCCCCGCCAAGTTCCTGGGTCGGATTGGCAGATAACAAGCAGAGATTAAGGGCAGACTTTTAGCTTACAATTTTACGTTGGGTCCGCATGCCTTTACGGTAGCCACTGTCTACGTCCCTAATGAGGGCCAGGAGGGGTTCATTCGAAGGGTGATACATGAACTAACCTGCCACCCGGACAGATCCTTGCTTCTAGGGGGTGATTTTAATCTGGCTTTTGATGGAACGGTAGACCGGTCCGCGCAGAGATGGGAGCAGACTGGGGCCCTTTCAGAGAGTGGGAGGCGCCTCCTGGCAGAGGCTGGGCTCACAGATATCTGGATACTGCGACACCCAGGGTCCAGGGAGTACACCTTTTACTCACACCCCCACAAGACATACCCCAGGATCGATTATGTACTGACATCTGACATACTGACACAAGAGACGCAGGAGGTGGAGATTCTCCCCTGCCCCTTATCTGATCACTCAGCGGTGAGGGCATCCCTGTCTTTATTCCATCGACGGCCCTCCCGTAGGTTTTGGCGCCTGCGTGAGACGATGCTGCAACGCCCCGCGGTAGTGCAGCAAGTTACTAAATGCATCACTGATTACTTAGACCTCAATGATTCCCCCACTATTTCCACGGCAATCCTCTGGGAAGCCCTGAAAGCGGTAGTCAGAGGGGAACTTTTGTGCATTTCAGCAGCAGACAAAGATAGGAGGGAGAAAAGGAAGCGGCTATCAGGGGAGGTTGTTGAACTGGAGCGAATACATCAGCAGACAGGGGCTACCCAAAATACTTTATGTATTTCACACACTCCCACTAGTCCCTACGACCGGAATTATACTCTCCATGCAGAGGGATATAGAATGCTTTATCTGGCGGGACCAAAGGGCTCGGCAGGGAGCTTACTTACAGAGACCCCATTGAGGGGGGACTGGGAGTTCCCGACCTACAGGCTTACTGGCGGGCGGCCCAGCTGAGAGCGTTGGTGGAGTGGTCCCGCTCGGAGTCTGAGAAGTCTTGGCTTTTCATGGATCGGTCTCAAGCCGGTCGACCTCTGTGGGGGGTCCCCTTCCTCGCAAGAACAGCAAGACCTCAGAATCTGTACCTTTCCAAGGTGACCCATCCTACCCTCTTGGCGTGGGACAAGGTCGCCGTCTCTAGAGAGCTCACGACCTTCCTATCCCCGATCACACCCATAGTTCATAACTCTGATTTTACACCGGGGCTGGATTCGGTGGGGTTTCGACATTGGACTAAGGAAGCATGCCGTTGCATAGGACACCTTTTCGACCTGGAAGGGCCTCGATCCTTTACCGACCTTCGCAGGGATCAGGACATACCCGAAACAGAGCGTTATTGATACATGCAGGTTCGGCATTGGGTTCTCCACAGTGAAGTACGGAAGGGTGCTGAGAGACATCTTACCCCATTTGAGAAGTGGCTGCTCACAAGACACAATGACTCTCACTTGACCTCGAACTTATACAGGTTCACCAAACACACTCCTATCACTGGGAAAACCCCAGGTCAGCTACGCTGGGAGGGGGAACTGGGCCAGGCAATGACGCAGAAAGAGTGGAGTGATATTTATTATAGGGCCCGACGTACAGCCCGTAATGTGGCCTCCACTGAGACGGCCACCAAAGTGGCTACCTACTGGTATCTGACCCCGTCCGATTACATAGAGGCAACCCCTCGCGTAGCCCACATTGTTGGAGAGCTTGTGGCTCATTGGGTACTCTCACACATCTATTATGGGACTGTCATTCCCTAGGGGAATATTGGCAGCAAGTTTTGGACGATGTTGACTCCCACTTAGACACTCAGATCCCCCATCTTCCAGTGTATATCCTCCTGGGCCTCCCGATGGCCATCACCTTCCCGCTTAAATCCCGGAGGGGCAAACAAATGGCACTTGCTCTAGGGGCGGCGGTACAAAACATACTTTCGCACTGGGGAACTACGACAGTTCCAACTCGACTAGGGTGGCTCCATCGAATGTGGGGAATATTGGGGATGGAGAAGATCTCACTTTCTTTGACACACCCAGGGGCCTCCTTTCATGCCCTATGGGAGCCCTTTCTCACTCTACTGACGTCTGAGTTCACTGAACTCACCTGCCCCAAATACCTAAGGCTTCTGCGACTTGCGGACCCACCTAAGCAACCAGACCCAAATATCTCTGCCCCTTAGTGACTTTTCCTCACAGGGCTCAGTCCTACACGACATGGACACCTACAGTTCATGGATGTCCCCTTGGTTCATGGAAGGAGGAGGGGGGGGATGCGGGAGGGGGGTTTCTCTTTGTTGTTGATCTATGTTTGCCAAACGTAATAACTTTAATGCCGGATTGTATTCCAATGACCAAGTGCATACTGGCTCGTTGTTGATTTTTTGTCTTGGAAATCAATAAAAGAAATCTAACCTTAAAAGATTCCAAGCAGACTTCAATGACATGTCTGATTACAATAGCCTTAAATATTTTCTCGTGATTGTCTGATTGTTTTCTAAATTGGTTAAGGCCTACCCTACCCTTACCTCTGTCAACATGACAGTTTCCACTTTGTTGTTAAGAGAATTGATACAATGGTTTGGCTTACCAACTTCTATTTAGACGGATTGTGAAAGTCATTTTAAAAATGAGAATTGAATTGATTTGTACAGCTCTTCAGATTGACCATTGTAGTTATCGTCCTCAGTCATCCAGCATAGTGGAGAAGATGATTGACACCATCAAATACAAGCTGGGTAAAGTATGTGTGTCTGTTCATCTGATAAGGCCAGATGCTCTTTCTCTTGTTCTCATGAGCATTAAAAGTACCCCACACAAAAATGCTGGCCTCTCGCACCCCGAAGTGATAATAAGCAGAGTCATGAGATTTGTCTACATTTCTTCAGCAGCACTTGTATCAATAAATGATGACATCGTATTAGATTACTGCAAAGATCTGGCTGATGTGGTGAAAATTGCCTCTTTGGCAACAGCACTGTCAAAAGAAAATCAGTGCCATCCCCTGAAACAAGGTTACTGGATTCTGGTGAAAAAGCATGCCCGCAAAACCTGTATTGAAGAAGGTCGGGAAGATTCTTACCACATCGTGCTTGTAACTGTCACACTTCACAGCAGTGTTAGATTCCCGCAGTGGGTCCACGCCGCTCACACAGAAAGAATGAGGACAGCGAATGAAGAAGTGGTGACAACAACCAGTGATTCACAGAGTCAAGCTCAAGCTCACTGTGTGGATCCACAGAGAGTGTGAAGAAAATGTTGAAACTGGTTAAGTTGCTGCTGATGAAAGTTGCTTCCTGGTGAAGGTACGAACAGCCAGTTTCAATTCAAGAGTCAGAGTGAAGAGCTGTTGCAAAGTTATGAGCAAAAACAAGAAGAAATAGTCTCTGACTTGCCAAGTGAAAGGGTCCAGTTGAAAACTTGTCTCACAAAAACCCCCAAAGATAGAAAGTAGTTCACAGTCAGTCGTGTTGCTGGTGCTGATTGAAGCACAAGTTCATCAGCTAATGAGGAAGACTCAGCAGTAGTCACAAGTGAAGTAGCAAGATTCGTAACACCAAAGGCAGTGAAAAGAACATGCAAGAGAAAGGACTGGAAGAATGAAAGGTTAGAATCAATAAAAGAAGAACCAGAAATCAATTCAGAAAACAATGAGAGTGAATTGCCTGTTGCTAATAGACCAGCAAGACAGAGAATTCCAAAAAGAAAGTACACTTCACTTGAATGGGCATATCTTGGGTCTGTGTCTGAAGAAAAAGAGCCAGATACAGAGATCTAAAGTTCAATAAACTGTTGCCAATTCATTTTTTAAAACGAGCTAGAAGAAAAGCCACCTTAAACTTTTGCAATTCCTACAGTGGGGATTAAGCTTTGAACTTTGCAAAAGAATCCAGATGGAGAAATAAAGCTTTGAGATTAAGTGATAAGGCAAAACGAAGAACCTTTAAGTTGGGTTTGATTTTTGATTGTTTTATTAGCCATATACTATATACCAGTAACTGCATTCCAGTCTCCCTCACAGTAGAAGCTATTGTTACCAAATTTAAAGGTTTATGTAACTGATGATGCATCTAATGAATCTGGTATTTGTTTGGAAAGGCAGTAATTTTAAATGATGTTTTTTATTGAGTTAGGTACTGTTACCTCTAATTCAATTGTTAAGTAGCTGTAGCTGAATACACAAATGTCTGAAGATCCATACATATGCTAATGAGCCTGCATGGGTGGGAAAGCAACACTAGCACCAGCAGAGGAAGATCAATCAGAATGGGTATTGCCACAATTGTAGGGCAATTGTTTTTTATAGGGAGCAGAACAGAAAGTTAGTTCCAGTGCCTCGAGATGACCCTTGCTTTGTAGTGGTGGGGAGAAACTGGAAGCAAAAGACAGAATGAACTCTTGGTAGCAAACAGAGGCCAGACTGGGGAAAAATTATGATTGATGTTTCAGGGACTTGGAAATTTTTCCAAAAGAGTTTGCTCTTTTTCTTGTAAAAGGGAAAACTGGGGCCAGAAGGCTTTTAGAATAATGATAATATTTCCATTCTCCTTGGATGACGAAGCATATCTATCAGAAATGAGGAAGTCAGTTTTTTGATAAACTTCTAAAAGGAGAGTGGAATACTGTGTCTTCTGATGTGCCCTTGCTTGATACTGGAGTATGAAGCTGCCATATGGCCTGGGTTGTTGCTAAGTGGAGGTAGAACAGTGGATCCAGTGGCCCATATTGAACTCTGCTTGCAGCTGTGAAAACTACTTGCTTGTTTGAAAGTCCTATGCCTGACTGCGTACAGAAGAGGAGAGATAAATTGTCTGAAGGTTCCCTTATGATTGCAAAATCAAAATTAGTACAACCTCAACTGCAGATGCCCAGCAAGCGGCGTCTTTGTCCACTCTTTTATTCTGAATTCCAGGGTAATAACTTAAAGAAACGTACAAGCTGAAGCTGTGGGAAAAGACGGGGCTATATGGACATGCTTACAATTTCAAAGAACATACAAGTCCCGCTCGAGTTTTCTCAATAGTTGCTTTCAAAATACTCATATATCAATGAAATAGAGACAGAAAAAATATGATTCAATGTAAACATTCTATCAGAACATCACAATATAGAAAAGAGCAAGCTATTCCTTCTAAATCACCCTCCATTTACAGTCAATCTTTGATTTTTGAAAACATCTGTAGTGGGACCATGTAGTGTCTCAAACCTGATCTCAGTGGATATCGGCCAGTCATAAAGGCTGCTCTGCTCGGGGTGCAAAGTGGTGCAGCAGCTATATGATGTGTAAGTTTCACTCCTTCTTTTGCTAGTCGGTCAATGTTGGGGGTCCTGGAATGAAAAATGAACATTAGATTTCAAAAACATGGCCACTATCACCCTAAAACCGTGGTGAAAGCAGGCACCCGAGAAATAAGGATAATGTTACTTACCTTGTAAGCATCTATTCATCCCATGCCGTGCTGTAGATTCACATGCTGTGCACACACCAGCCATCTAGTGGGGGGCTCAGAGTTTTACAACTTGTTTTTCTTTGAAGCCTTTCGAGTCATGGGATGTAGTGGTGACTCCTCTTCAGGGCAATGTGCATGGCCATCGGCTCCATCTTCAGATTTTTTTTAGACATCAGATGTAGGTATAATGGAGCTAGATAGCGTTCATAGTGATGGCCATGAAGTGTGAAGGAAAATATCTAAAATATGTGTACATTATCTGGAACAACCGATGACTTCCGGAGAGGTGGGTGGGCGCATGTGAATATACAGCACTACATGCGACAAACAGATCTTGCAAGGTAAGTAACATAATCCACTTGTAGCATGTGCGAGTGTAGATACACATGCTGCTCATGGACTGTTAAGCACTTCTCCTCATGCAGTGGCTAGCCACTGGGTGTTGCAGGTGCTTAGAATAAAGTTCTCAGTACTGCTTGTCCTACACGTGCCTGTTGGCAGGCAAGGACATCCACACAGTAGTGTTTGGCAAATGTGTGTGGAGTTCACCAAGTAGCTGCTTTATGAATGTTATCTAGGAAAGCCATGGAAGCCCCTTCCTTCTAGTAGAATGTGCCCGTGGGGGTACTGGTAAGTTCCTCTTGGCCTTGATATAGAAGTTTGAATGCATTTGATATAAAACTCAGTTTATTCAGACTGTAGTCTTTAAACTATTACATCATAAAAACAATAAGCATACAATAAATACTCCATAATTTAAAAGTGACATAAAACAACATAGGACAAATTCATAAACCTTCATTATGGTATAGATATTCTATGTATCCTGAAATATGTCATAAAAACAATTTGCAATGAGTGCCCCACAAATATAAAATTCTATAAACTTATAAAAACAATTATGTAATTAATTCACAATGGGATTAGAACATTTAATAAATTGTAGTATACCTCGCTAACTCTTCTTTTATAGGAGTGATAACACTCACTAATGCACATGTTATATCCAAGCACCTCATATGCATCAGGAACGTTATTGGTTGTCTCCTCTCCCTCACATCATATCCTTAGACTAGGTCTCAATAATGTTTTCCTCTGAAGTAGAAACCAGAAACAATCTAAAAGAATGTGTGGAAGATCTCATTTAGTTTTTAATCTGCACTTACAAATGTTATCTTCTATGAGAAACTTCTTTGCAGGCAAGGTGAAAATTGGATTCACCCTGCTTCTAATCCTTAGCAATTCCTGTCTTATATCGTCATTGGACAGCTTTTTTAGGTATGGAAATGCTGTTTCTTGTATCCAAGAAGTTCTCAAGTGGCGTACAGACTTTTTGTCCTCCAAATATTTCGAATTTTCTAACCTGGCCATATATATTATCAATCTTCTCAGCTCACATTTGCTAATTCCTAATTCTTGTTGTACATTATGTTTTATTGCCAATCTTTTACCTATATTGTGGAGCCTTTGCCTGAGGTTCTTTGCCAATTTTAATTCACTATTTTTAATCTCAATTTGATGCAGAATTGAGATTTTTAAGAAATTACTCTGGGCATTTCAGTTCCAAAATCTAATCACACTCGCGTAAACTAAATCATTCCAAGCTGTTAGGCTAATCCGAATGGCCTGAATCCTCGAGGAGGGTGGCAGAGTCAAAAGACATTTCACCTACCTACTTTTTTCCAGGTCCCAATTAGTTTTTCCAATCAAGCTAATCACCTCCACTCTATACTGGAGTTGGGGTTGAATCATAGCTTGAAAGGCATCTAAGACCAGTCTTAAGGAGGGCCCTCCATATGCTTTACTAAAGTTCTTAAGGCTACTTACATTTGAAAGTGCTTTTGCCTGTAATACTTCAATGTGGTCTTACCATGTCAGTTTATCAGTGAACCACATTCCCAGATATTTATATTTGTTAACCACCTCTATTTCTGCTCCATCGAGCAACCATTTGTACTTACGGTTCTTTTTTCAAACGGGAGCACTTTAGGTTTATCCGGGTTGATTATCAATTCTTTTTTTGCAATATTTAGGTTTACATTTCTTTATTGATTTTCAGCATATTCATCAAACATAACAACAATACAATACGTGCATTTAAGTACTGCTAAAAGTTCCATCTAGGTGGGATGGCTTGAATGAAAAGAAAAAGAACAAATCCCTCCCCCAACCTCCCCCTCCCCCTCCCTCTGAGGCGTAGAGATTTACGCTATGTGCCCTCGGTCTCTCCCCCTTGGTCTGGCTGGCGCCGACCTCAAGGATCGTGTGTCCGCTGATGTTCCGCTTCTTCTCGTGGTACTGCCTGCGGTGGGTCTGCAAGCCGCAACAAGCTCAGATATCTAGGGCATGTGAGCTCCCTAAACTCCGAAGTCAGCAGCGACAAGAAGGGCTTCCAGAGGTCTCGAAACGAGGCTCCTGGATTGAAATGAAATTAAATGAAATGAAAGTGGACTTATATAGTGCTAACTTAGCCCAAGGGCGTCAAGGCGATGTTACGGAGCGAGACAAACGGGTGTAGACCGGGTAGAGATGCTCAGGATAAGCTCTGTGTGAAGAGCCAGGTCTTCAATGCTTTCCGGAAGAGAGAGTGTGACGCCTGACCAGAAAGCTCTTCCGGAAGAGAATTCCACAGTTTAGCAGCAGTGGTGGAAAAAGCTCTACCTCCCCATTTGGCCTTTTTGAACCTCGGAATAATCAACAGATTCTTATCTGAGGATCGGAGCTGTCTGGTAGGGACATAGCGATGGAGGAGAACCTTGATCCCCTCAGGGCCGGAATCATAGTAGGCATTATGAGTCATACATAACGTTTTGAAAAGAATCCTATGGTCCAGGGGAAGCCAGTGCAGAGATCTGATTGTTGTAGTGACTGAGTGATATTTAGGCAGGTCAGTTATCAGCCTAGCAGCAGCGTTCTGCACCAGCTGCAGATGTTTAGTCAATCCTTTGTTAATGCCCAGATAAAGGGCATTGCAATAGTCCAATCTGGACATTACCAAGGCGATGACAGCCTGCTTGCGTGAATCAAAGGAAAGGAATTGAATGATTTTTCTTAGGATTCTGATAATCCCAAAACAAGTGGAGACTGTCCTGCTAACCTGCCGATGTAGTGATAGTGAGTTGTCCACTATGATCCCTAGATTTTTACCGTGGGAGACTGGGCAGGGACAAACTCCGAGTGAATCTGGCCACCATTCGTTAGACCATATGTCCAGAGAATTGCCAAAAATAAGGACCTCCGTCTTCTCCCCATTCAATTTCAAGAAGTTTTCCGTCATCCAGGTAGAAACTGCCTGCATACACCTTCTGAAATTAAGAGCAGAGTCCCTAACATTATGGGTGATAGACACCATTATTTGGGTGTCGTCCGCATAGGACAACACCTCTAAACCAAATGATCTCACCACATTGGCCACAGGGGCAACATAAATATTGAAAAGCGTTGGACTCAGGGACGAGCCCTGAGGAACACCACAAGATAGGGATTTAGAGGCCGAGTAAAACTGGCCAAATTTAACAGTCTGTGCCCGCTCACTAAGAAAAGAGGCCAGAAGATCCAGGGCCGAGCACCCGATCCCAATCTCCCTGAGGCGGGCAACCAACCTCAAAGGAGACAGGGTGTCGAAAGCCGCGGTAAGATCAAGTAAAACCAACAGAGTAGTGTGACCTGCATCAACCTGGGTCCGGATATTGTTAAAAACAGCAGTGAGTTTCCGTACTATGTTGGCTTCTAAACCCATGTTGTGAGCCATCTAGTAGATAATGATCCTGTAGGTAAGCGCTCAGATGCAGATTTAAGTGTTTTTCCAGAATCTTGGCTGGAACAGGCAGAAGAGAGATGGGCCTATATTTTTTTGGTTCTGTAGGGTCCAGTGAAGGCTTCTTCAGGAGTTGTTTAACAACTGCCGTCTTCCATACAGTAGGGTAATGTCCCTCTGAAATGGCTATATTCAGGACGGCAGTAAGATGAGGGCCTCCCTGCCAGTTTTTAAGACCTTAATGGGACAGGGATCCAAGGGTGAGCCAGATTTGACTCCTTCTAGGAGCCGATTGGTAACATCTGGCGACAGATAGGGGAATGCAAGAAGCCTAGGAGTCTCCTCTGAGACAACCCTCTCCCCTGGAGGCGGGATCGGCCGGCCAGAGAGGCCCATGCTCATATTGGAGGCTTTCAGCAGGGAATATATATCTGAGATCTTGGATTGGAAAAAATCCGATAGCTTGTTACAAAATTCTTGAGAAAATTCAGTGGGGTCTGAGAGCTGGGGAGAAGAGAGGGAATTGATAACCTTAAAGAGATCCCTAGAGGATTTCATTGCTTCAGTTAGTTTCAGGTAGTAAAGCCCCTTTTCCTCTATGATAGCCGCCTTGTATTCTTTGTAGAGTTCTACCCGACGTCTCTAGTTTGGTCCGCCACAACCTCTCCTGTTTATGTCACTTTTGTCTCATCTTTCTTAATCTGTCCGTAAACCAGGGCGCAGAAGGCTTTTTTCTTGCTGAATAGTGCTTCCTCAGAGGTGCCAATACATCTATAACTCTTGATAGTTCATGTGATAATTCAGCCGTGGCCAGATTGGCATCATGGGACCTTGATAGTTGGAATTTGTTAAGGAGGAGAGAAAGCGATTCCTTACTAATTCTGCTAAAATTTCTTTTTTCCTCCATATTACTAATTCCAACTAAGCCATTTCCTGGTGTCGAAGTGCATAATTCAAAAGGAACAGCAAAATGATCCGACCAGGCAAGAGGTATAGGGGCTCCAACCACTACCCGGTGGTCATTAGAGAATATACCATCCAAGGAATGACCTGCTGTATGGGTGGGTCCCTTGACCAACTGTGAAAAACCACAGCTGCTCATGGTATCCAGGAACACCTGCGTATCTTTGCACTCAGACATCTCTAGGTGAAAATTAAAAGAGAGAGCGAAATCCTCTCCATCCCGAGCGTGCCCCACAACCTATGGAGCCACCCCAGGTAGGTAGGGGAGGTGGCCGTCCCCCAGTGAGTTAAAATGTTTTGGAGGGCCGCCCCTAGTGCCAATGCAATATGCCGACCTCTTAGCGATCTGAGCGGGAAGGTGAGAGGATTGGGGAGGCCTAGTAAGATGTATGTGGGGAAGC
The DNA here is from genome assembly GCA_963921515.1 of Calotriton arnoldi. Taxonomy (NCBI): domain Eukaryota; kingdom Metazoa; phylum Chordata; class Amphibia; order Caudata; family Salamandridae; genus Calotriton; species Calotriton arnoldi. The sequence goes on along the minus strand of CAWUFW010008803.1, from coordinate 628,577 downwards.
GGGGGATCTGGGTATCGAAGTGGGGGTTGAAGTCATCTAGTACCTGTGTCCAATAGCCCGTGAGTCTGGGGCATTCCCACAGAAGCTGGGTCAAGGTGCCCAGTGAGCCGCATGCTCTCCAGCACTGGGGGTCTCAGGCTGGATTACCTCTGTGGAGTGAGATACCAATAAGTTACAATTTTCGTTGCGGTCTCAATGTTAGCTACTCTACGTGCCGTGTGGCGAGCTCTATAGTATATCCAACTACTCCTCCGAAAGCTTCCTGCCCAGCTCCCCTTCCCATCTCAGCTGTCCAGAGGATTTATCTGTCCTGGGGGTGCGTCTGAAGAACTTGTAGAGTTCTGTTATCAGGCGCAAGTCTGTATGTTTCATCACCAACCATTTCTCAAATGGCGTGAGGGCCCTTTGAGCCCCGTCCCGAACCCCTGTCTGCATGACCCAGTGTCAAATTTGGTGATAGCGGAAGCGTTCCCTCTCCGGGAGGCTCTGTTGTGTATGGAGGTCTTCAAATGATAAAGGGCCATTGGCATCGAAGAAGTGTCCGATGGATCGGCGGCACTCTCTTGTCCACTGAGCGTATCCTACCGTATCAAGACAGGTGGTAAATGCAGTATTGTACACTATAGGAGTGAGCGGAGAAGGGAACGTCGTGAGCTCACGGGATGTGGCCACTCTGTCCCAGGCTGTTACGGTAGCATGTGTAACTTTCGAGAGGTAAAAGTTGCGGGCCGTGCCTCTTTTGTAAGAAAGGGGACCCCCCATAGGGGCTGTCTAGCCAAGGCTCTGTCCATTAAGAACCAGTGCTTCTCGGACTCTGGTCTTAACCACTCTACCAGGGGTCTCAACTGCACCGCCCAATAATAGTCCTGTTGATTTGGGATGGCTAGTCCACCTTCTGTTGGCGGTCTATAGCATAGTTCTCTTTGTAATCTGGGTCTTTGGTCATGCCAGATAAAGTGCTCCAAGTCACGCTGCATAGAATGCAACACCCCTGAGGGGGGCGCAATGGGAGGATCTGGAAAAGAAATAATATCTTTGGGAAGATGGTCATTTTTATCGCTGCTATGCGACCCAACCAGGACAGCAGTGCGGTCTCCATCTTCGGAGGCAGTCCCGTATGTCTCGTATCGTTGTATAATTCAGTGAGGTGGTGCGTTGCGTGCTTGCTGCGAGTTGAAGGCCTAAGTAGGGGATGGTCTCCTGGACCCATTGAATATGGTGAGTGTGTTTGAGGACCTCTGTTGTGTCTGGGGAGAGGGACAGGCTGAGAGCTTGTGACTTGTGGATGTTGACCCTGAAGCCCGACACTTGCGCTAACTGTTCCAATTCGGCCATGAGGGCAGGCAGGGAGACTCTAGGATTTTCCAAAGTGGCAACTACGTCATCCGCGTATAAACTGATCTTGTGTTCCTCTCCTCCAAACACCACCCCAGATAACAAAGGAGCATTACGCACTCTTTGGGCGATAGGCTCCATGTAGAGGGCGAATAGGAGTGGTGTGAGCGGGCAGCCCTGTCGTGTTCCCTGCTGAATAGGAAAGGGGCTTGGGGTGAGGCCATTCACTCGGATAGAGGCAGTTGGATTGGTGTAACTGCTTAGGACCCAGCCTATGAATCTCTCTGGCAGGCCAGTGTCGCATGGTCACTGTTAGATAGCACCAGTGCACCCTATCAAACGCCTTCTCGGCGTCAATAGAGCGAATCATGCGCTTTGTCCGAATTCTATATACCTAACCCTTACTTTTCAGGGGGCCACAATTATTTTTACTACAGTTGGGCCCAATCTCAGATTACTCGATTTTGGTTTCTTTTGTCCTTTTCCTGCAAGAGCCACACTCTAACTTATGTTCTATTACTTTAGTGTTTGTTTGTGCACAACTCTCTAAACCTGTGTTATCCTCTTTCTGGCTTCTTACAATGTCATCTTTAATCCTTCTTTTGCCTTGAGGTTTAATATTTTCCCTTTGGGTTTTTCGAGGTGTAGACTTTTCCTTACTTTCCATATCCTTTTTACCCTTTTCCTTTCCATTCCTTTTATTCTCCTTCTCTGCCTCAGTTTCCGTGAGATGGTACTTTGGAAAGGTGAGAAGTATCTCTGCTTTTTATTGGCATTGGATGTTCTGAAACATATACCGAGGGGGGTGATTATTCTGGCAATACTACCACCTCCACACCCCCTTTCTTCCTGACCAACTGCACCTTCCCCTCTTTCAACTGGCTTTACAAAAGAGACCATACAGTCATTGATTTGTTGCAATTCAATGGCTTTAGTCTGGAGGTAGATTGTATGTGATTTCAAAGTAGCCTCAAAGATGCCTTGTAAAGACTTTTGCACCATTACGTCTAGCATGGAGGAAGATGAAGTGGGGGACATATCCATATCCCAGAATAAGGGAAAGTCTTGCACACAATTTATTCCCATTGGTCATATTCCGTGGGCTCCCTAGGTTACAATTTTGGCAGTCTGGAAGGTTATGAGACATAAGACAGTTGTCGAGAAGATAATCATCTTGACCAAGGTCCAGCCTGAAATTCTCCTGTAAAGTATCCAATTTCTTTCCTGTCGGCATTGGTTCTGGAAGTGTTATCTAAAGACCTTTCCCTAAAAATACAGAGTGAAGATGGCAATCTAGGATCCAATCTTTGGACACCCGAGACCACTGCACCTTACATTGCATCTTCTAAGTCATTATGACAGGCCTGAACTGTTCTCAGGCCGAGCTTGATAAATTTAAACTTTCATTCCTTTCTACACTGTTTGTGAAATGCTTTTTCAGCAAGTCCTTTATAGATTTTACCAATGGTGAAGCCTTAGGTGGCCCGACTTCGTCAAAGACTCCCAGGTTGGGCTCGTTGGATATCTAGAACTCTCCACCCTCTGCATTACTCACACAGGGATTTTCCGAGGGGAGTGGGCCAATATCAACGTTCATCCCCTTTCCATTCCTTATTCGTTGGGTTGATGGCCTCCCACCCTTCCAGGCTTACTCAAAGGCATTTTGCCTTTAAGAGCTAATTACCCAATGGGGCATTTATCCCCTTTCTATTCACTCTACTCCGCCGCACTAAACCACCACCTTCACCTGAGCCCCAGATGTGCCCTTTTATCATGAGACATAACAAACTTAATTCGTTTTTTTGCAAATTCTCTTAAAGGGTGATGTGAAGTCCCAAAAAGAGTTCGGTGAGGTTTGTTAGCTTCTTAATTCTTGTGGTTCTCAAAATGCACAGGACGGTCTTAGATTATAGCAAACTCTCTTCTAGTGCCACCACCTTTACCACAGGAACTCAGCTAATTCTCTTTATATCAGTCCATGTGTATCTCAAGCATTAAAACATTGCAATTGTAATGGTCCAGGGAGTTTCTTGACAATCCTCAGCTATTTTTCCCAAGCAGAAGACTCCGGTCTCACAAAATGATAGTAAGTTCCCAGTCAAAGTTGTCCCTTTCAAGACCTCCAGCATACAGTACTTTTTTACCGAGCACCGGATTCCTCCCACTCACTGTAAACCACAGGCCTGCAGTGAAAGTGACCCCAATTACCTCACCACCACCCGTCTAACCCACCCTAACTCCCCAGTGTAGGGAGACACAGTTGTGGTATCTAGTCCCCTATAGAGCCCTGTCCGCACGGCACCGGTAGTGGATGTAGCTGTCTTAGGGTCGAAGGTATCAGGTTCTTATATTATATATTGAAGAGGATTATTGAGTCTTACTACCAACTGCCGGTTGCAGCTGCCGTCCCAACATCAAATTTCACAGTAGAGTCACACTAGGTGGATCGGGCTACCACGACCACTCCACCACAGCCTCTGGTAGCTAGTCCTGCTAGCCCAGCACACACGCACGTTGTAGCCTGCCAAACACTCTATCCCCAAGGGTGGCGAATATGACAGCACATCCACTTGCAAACAAAAGGGCTTCACATGTCTCCTGGCACTGCAAGGACTAGACAAGAAAGGTCTCAGCCGGCCGAGCGTTGCTTCCCGGGAGCGTTAAGCTCAGAGAGAAGAAAAAGCACTACACATGACGCACTCTCACTGTATGCGACTTGCGTCCGTGTCAACTGGCGTGTTTCTGTGGCGGGAACGAGCAGGTCTAGTCGCTGACGTCTGCTGGCTAGTCATAATCTGCCAAAGGGTTAATAGGGTCAATGTGTTGAACCGAGCAGTAACTTACAAATCTTTTCCACCTAGCTGCATAGCAAGTTCTAGTGATAGGGGATCTCACTTTTTTAAGAATGTCCATACATTCTGATGGCAGATTTAGGTGCCCAAACTCTACAAATTCAGGAGCCAGTAGGCTAGATTAACCTGTTTGGCACCTGGATGTCTGAATGTCCCATTGTTTTGTGTGAGAAGATCCTGCCAATTGGGGAGCTTCTTGTGAGGGATCATCAACAACTCTAGTAATGTGGTGTACCATGGTTGCTGTGCTGTGTGGGAGCTACTAGAATCAGAGTGAGGGAGGTTTGCCTGAGCTTCCTCACCACATATGGAAGCGGTGGGAGTGGCAGAAAAGAGTAGGTAAATATCCATGACCAGTTCTTCCATAGTGTTTTACCTACTGACTGTGGAAGAAGATACCTGGAGGCGAAGATACCTGGCATTTTTCGTTTTCCGCTGTTGCGAACAGGTCGAGATTTGGTGTACCCCATTTGTGGAAGTAGCATTGAAGGACTTGTGGATGGAGTGTCCACACATGAACTTGTTGCTGCGTCCTGCTTAGGAGGTCCACAAAGTCTTTGTCTACTCCTGGGAGATATTCTGTCAGGAGTTGAATGTGGTGTTGTAATGCCCATCTCCATATAATCTGTGCTAATTTAGACAGAAATAGAGAATGAGGGCCTCCCTGTTTTTGTATGTAATACATCGCTGTCATATTGTCTGTTTTTATAAGGACTACCTTGTGAAGAATGTATGATAGGAAGGTCTTAAGCGCTAACTGAACTGTAAGGAGCTCTAGATGAGTTATTTGTTCAGCAGTCCATACTCCTTGTACTGTCATTTCTAACATGTTCACCCCCATACCATGAGTGAGGCATCTGTGGTTTGGTCACTTGTGGAAGTGGGTCCCTGGAAGCCCTTCCCTGCAGCAGATTGTCGCTGTCCCCCAATTGCAGGGAACAATTAACCGTGAAGTGATTCAACACTAGATTCACCAGACTGCCTTCCAGTCGTGACCATTACTAAGCACTCCTGTAAAGTGCGCATGTGCAGTCTTGCATGGGGCACAATAACTATGCAAGAAGCCATCATACCCAGGAGATGCATTATCATCCTGACTGGCAGGTGATGATGTGGATGAATTAGAGCCAGTTGGTTCTGGAAATTGAGAACTCTCTGAGGATTGGGATACACTTTGGATATCCCCCCCCTAGGGCTGGATCTGAAGAGGTTCCAGATGTGACTGTCACATTTCTGGTGAAGCCCAATCTGTGAAGCAGGGAGATAGTAGCTTGTATATCCTGTACACATCTGACTCTGCCCAGATCTTAGAGGTGTTGGAGGAGATCTTCTATCTCATCCCATTGTGCCCGGATCTATATGGAAAGCCGCCCAATAGAACTGGCAATGTGCCAATGCTTGGCATTACTTACATCCACCTTCTTCCCTGCAGCCTCAATCCGTTTACTCTACTTGTCATGAGGAGGTGCATTTCCCATCGCATCTGCTGTTGCGCGTTTCTGTGAGGTAGCCACTACTAGAGAATCTAGTACTGAATGCCCCCTGATGTAGAGTGGGTCTGAAGGGAAAGCCTATACTTTCTTTCTACCCTAGTTGAAGGTACCGTACTTTTTATTACTGGGTCCTTCAAAATCTCTACAGATGGTTGAGCATTGATTTTATAATTGGTATGTACTGGACAGACTTTTACGCTCTAGATAAAGTCTCCACCAGGAAGTCCCCCTCCTCAGTTGTGACATGCATGTCCACTTTGTAGTATGCTGCAGTCCTTTGTATAACAGTGTAATAACTGGTCATGTTGTCTATGAGGAATGGTTTAATAGAGATTGGCTTGTCATGTGATCTACATAGGGCCCATTCCCTATGTTAGCCTAACTGTGCACAACACAGGCCTCTTTGCACACGTTACTACATAAACATGTTTGCTTTTGTGCTACATTATATTTTTACACAGACCCTGCAGTTGTTTTCTCGTTCTGTTCTTTCCTGGGATTTAGTCTGAACAGCAGACTAGTTCAAGCAACAATGACTCTTGTTATTTTGTTCTGGTCAGGCACTCACACCTAGACATAACACAGAAATGCAGCTGTTGTTTATGAACATGTGAATCTTGTCATATAGGTATGCGCAGCAAGGTAACACACAGAGAGAGAGGCAGGTATTTTCTGAGAGAAGATCACGGCTGTGTCTGAGATGTAGAATATCCATCTGTGTATGCTGAGGTATGGGGTCCACTGCTAAACCCAGAGATCTTTGTTGCATAATCAGTTTTCTTCTGTAGAAGGGGAGGGGGGTTAGGCTATTCTGTCTTATAATATGACAGGGCTTTTCATAATATACGGTTTATTGACAATGCTGATGGTATTTTTGCTAGGCAGTTGTTTGTTGGTTGTGGCACTTATACTGCATTTCAGAGCATGATAGTGTAAATAAACATTTCAAACTTCCTTCGTGTCTCTTTCATATCTTATTGTGGACAAGTACGAGTGTGTGAGCAAAAGGGAGTTCCTGTCACCGCGATCCCCGAGAGGGTCGGGAGTGTTGTGTTCTGGGATGTCAATTCAATTGTGCCTCTGGTTATGAGTAGGAGGGCAAGTGAGACACTAAAGCTAGTAGGACTCGGGCTCATGGTACTGAGGTGGCAGGGTGACTCAGACCCTAACTACTGATGTTCTATGGTCCCAAGCATAGTTCTGTTCCTGAGCAGAATCCCTGAAAGCAGGCTCAAGGTCTGGATCATCCTGTGGGTCAACGTTATAATCTTCCCATGGGTTGTCAAGGCTCTGTGGGTAGTCCGAATGCCCCTTCAAGTCATCCTCTGGAGAATAAGGTTCTACATTCCCAGTGGCTGAATTTGTAGGGGACTGCTATGGAAGAGAATATGCAGGTGAGCTGTGTGGTATTGGTGGTGGTGGTTGGCTGGTGCCATTGTTGACCATAGGTCACTTTGGTTGTGAATGCATTAAAGGTTTTTCATAATCTAGCCTCCTCTTTTTATGGGCCGTGAGTTTGCCAGTCTGTGGATCTATTGTCCACTGGCGCGAATCAAGGAACTGGTTAAGTCTCTCGAGGATAGGGCCTTTCCCTTCCTCGAAAGCACAGTCTTTCGGGGTCGCTTTTACTTTGGTGCTGAAATGTCCTTGCAAGGACTTTCGGTGCTGACAGCGTGTGGTCCAGAGATCCGAGTCTTCGGTTCCTCTGCACCATGTTTGAGTTTATGGCTAGGAGCCTGATTAGGATTGAGAGGCCTCTCATCCTATCTCAGCTCTGAAGCCTTCTCTTGGTGTCGACTGGAACCACTAGGTCACGAAGCACCAAGATCTGTGTCTTTGAATGGACTGCTGGGCCGATCCGTTCTAGGGCATGGAACCGACAAGTCTCGCAGCCATGTTTGGTGAGTCGGGCTAGAGGGGTATCTATACTGATGAACCATTGTGTGGTCTTCATCTTCGGGCCCGTGAATATTTCCGGCTCAACGTCATGGTTCTCTCAAATGGAGGAAGATGGTTGCAGCTCTTCATCGCTGGCTCCGGTGTTAACGTCGGAGACTCCATATGCTACACTGTCCCGGCCTACTGCCAAGTCATTTACCTCGTACTCGCCTTCCTCTTTGGTGCCAATGACCCCCTCCAACACCTCCTGTTTGGCAGTGGTCTCCATGCTGTGGGCAAAGCGATGTGCCCGATGGTATCATGAAGTCTTTTTAGATTTAAACTGTTGACACGCCACACAGCCCTGGTCGTTGTGTTCCAGAGAGATCCACAAATTGCAGACCAGGTGTTGGTTGTTGTGTGGGTACTTTGAGTTGCACTGTGGGCACCTTCAAAATTGGGGCCATTCCATCACTCCTCCTGGAACATTCTCCAGTCCTGATGGAAGACATCGAGTGGTCATCGAGTCAGTTCTTCGTCGACTGGTCACAGAAATCTTGGCCGCATCGTGCGTGGGATGATTGATGTCAGCTTCAGCGACCCCGGGTCAAGTAGGCCTCGAGAAAAGGCGTCAATAGCGAGCTACGGCACGCAAGTCAAAGCTCGACGGTGGAGAAAAACAGAAGATGAAGCTGATGCACATGCGCAGTGCCTTGAAGGGGAGGAGCCACTGGATCCGTGACTAGAAAGACTTCTTCGAAGAAAAACAAGTTGAAACCATCCAAGCTCAACACAAGATGGAAGGAGTGTGCACAGTATGTGTATCTACAGTCACACATGCTACGAATCTTGGATAAAACAAGGCACTGTCTAATGAATGAACCCACAGCGTACATCACATATATCAGCTACCATAAATATCCCAAAACCCATAACTATAAAGATTGGTTCATAACAAAATTGAAGAGTACATGTTTGAACTGTTAGGTCTTTTGCAGCTGTGGTTTTCAGACAACTCTATTGCTATCTTTGATGAGCTGGTCCCTCTAAGCCCAAAACCTCCCTTAAAAACAGGAAAATCAAGAGTGGAGGCACAGCGATTAAAATTCACAGTGTAAGTCTCTCATTTATCTAGATCAACAAAGTAAATTCTGAACAACAGAACACTTAATGCTATATTAAATTAGTTTCTCAACATAGCCTTCGTCCAAAAGAGCATAGATTATCAAGCCATCTTTCTCCACAAGATCCTAAACTTGACTGCCATAATGCAATTGTTGGCAAAGTAAATCAACATCATGGCAGCTCTGTGGGTTGATGACAAAAGGAAGCAGGCAGCAATACCTGTTTAAGAACCAGGGTCTACTATTTTTCTATCAAGACCTGGAGATTATCAAAAGATGTGAACCACATTCTATTCTTGTGATATACCAAAAATGTGGACATACACAATCTGAAAGCCATACACTTTTCCTGGTCGGTCACTTCCTATGCTCATATATGGTGCTCAATTAACACTATTACGATGATTAAGCCACCCATAATCAACAATGTTTTAGATATAAAGAAGTTTTTGCACACAGAATGTGAAAATACTGTCAATGTCATTCAGTTTCACTTGAAGAAGGATGTTTTGCAGGACACATTTTAGACCATCTTGTGCAATAATATTTTAGCCATACTAGACATGGTAGCAATAATAGCTAAAAAGAACTGGAGGAAGGGCTGAAGGGGCTGAAGACTGGCTAACTAGAGAAGACAGGGATAGGTAATATAGTGAACGTGGTGAGTTTGAGATGGAAAAAACACATTGTAAGGTCAACAAAAGAGAAGATACTAGAGGTAAATGTACTGAGAAACCTCACTGCAAAAAGAGAATCTTTGAGGAAACTAACCCAAAGAGACCGTTGTTCAAGATCGTCCAAAACACAACACATCCAAGTTCCTAAATAATCATTACAATGCCTTAGGTCAACATTGTGCAGATCTGCTGACCTTTTCCATAATCAAGATTGAAAAGGATTATAAAAATGTAAGCCTTGTTGGCTCCTTCTCAAACAAACCATTGAACCAAACAACATTTGATTAAATGCACTGAAGAATATCGGGGCCCAAGTAATTGATATCCCCACATGCCACATATATAATAATTTACATAGAGATTAAGAACAAATGCTAAGATATTTTAGTTGATTATTAATGCCCCCCTATGCCCTTAGGGGGTCATGGACTCGTCTCAAAGTTGGTTGTAGTAGCCTATTGGTGGACCTCTATCCCTTCCATGGGGTCATGGACTCACCTTGAACTCGGTGAACCTTCAATCCGAAACTTGCAGACTTTCTGTAATCTATGTTGACCTTCATTGGTCATGAGAGCAACTACCAGCGACCTTCTCAAAGAAGAAACTGCTGACACGCCTACTTGAATTCAGAGAATGTTTATTAAATAAAAATAAGCAAAGTATGATATTGTAATGCAAAGCGACAAGGGTTTCCCTCGTCGCAATGAGCGTCCAATGCTCACTATCTAGACTTTTTATAGTCTTTCACATTTATTTACTTATTGTACGTTTTATATAGTATGTACATGTCCGCTGGGTATCTGAGGGCTGTACTGTACAGAAATGTACAAATGGTGATTAAGGTGTCAGGTGACAACAGTTTCAAGTTACATAAGGGCATAAATACAGGAAAGAACAGGAAGGAAGCCAGCAGATTAATCGCCAAGAAGGGGCTTCCCACTGCCCTTGATAGAACAAAAATAAAGTGACTTAGGACAATAAGTATCTTTCAAACAGGAGTGATTTGAAGCTCCTCTTAAAAGTCACAGTGGGGGCGTGGTCTCGCTGCAAATGGAGTGAGACGTACGCCATTTGAGCTCCGGGCCGCCACAGCCAACCACAGCGAATATAAGCATTTCCACGGCCCAAAAAGAAGCACGGGTGGAAGCACACGCTAGCGGAGCGACTCGAGTGCCTCCAGGGCTCGAACTCAGCTGGCGGAGATCGGCAGAGGAGACTCGGACTGAGGGAGGCTTGAGACCCGGTGGCCCGCCCGCCATTTTGGCTGCTTAGACCCCGGGTGTCAACAACCATCACCCCTGGAAGTACCCAGGAGCACCGGAGAAACCCCACGGCCTCTGAGAAGAGTGTACAGAGTTCGGAGGGGACCCGACGCTGCAGACACTTTGCCAACCTGGCCTAGATCCCCGATTTTAAAGAGCCATAAGAGACGGCCGCCATCTTAATAGCCCGGACCCTGAGTGAATACGCTGGAGGTGCTCGGGCGATCGAGGTTTGGCCCCGCGCTCCCCCACTGCTGCAGGGACGTGAGTGAGGTCCGGAGACGCCCCGGAGCTACTGACCGGTGCACCGGCCCGCCGGGCCTCGGCGGCCGGCGGTGCTCCCGCCATCTTGCTGCCTCGTGGACTGCCGGAGCTCAAGTAGAAGCTACCAAACAGCCGCCAACAGAGGAGCCCGGGTGTACAGAGCCTGACCAGGTACGGGAACGAGGGGGGGTTGGAGCGACCGCTGGGGGGGACTGAGTCGATGGTCTGGGCAGCTTGGGACTGCACTCCGCGGTCGGGTTCTTGGGCCTAAGACCTACCCCAGCGGCGGCGCCCCTGCCTTGCTGGGCGGGACCCCCCCCCCCCGTCGGCTCTGGACCCACCACACTGCGGTAAAGCCCTTGGAGGTGTACCATCCTGTACCAGACCACAGCATCCTCACCGACCGCTCCTGCTGGGGGCCCCCTGTGCGCTGGCCTCCCCTCCTCCTACACCTTCAGCGGGGACCCGGGGCGGTCTAGCAGCTAGCGTCGGCATCTGTGGAGAGCCGGAGAGCGGCGAGCCACAAAATCCGGGATACGGAGGGGTACGACAGGCCGGCGGCCAGCTTGAGGAACCTAGATCTCTGTCAGCGAGACTGAGGGCACCACCATCTGCTTACCCATTGGGGTAGTACAGAGCCTAACTTTCCAAGGTTTAGCAGCGCCGGCTTCCACCGCGGACTCGACTGATCCTCCCATCATCACCAGAAGTGGCCACCACGCCGCAATACACTTCGAGTGGCTGACACCTTGCCCGTTGATCTCCTGGGCACCCATAGCCTGGTGTAAACGGTGGGGGGCCATTACAGGTGGGATAACCTGGTTCCTCCGCACCTTTAGAATCCACGCTTAACCGAAGGGCCCTGAGCTAGCACATCATACAACCGCACCACTGCGCCACTGGGCCTGGTCTTCCCCTGATCGCCACCCCCAGGGACTTGAAGCTGTGAACACGACCACGCGTGGGAATAGGCGGCTCCTCCTACTCCATGAACATGACCCGCTCAAAACCCGGGAAGGAGTCCTCAGCAACTCCTAAGGATACTACATTCCTGACCATGTGGAACAAACCGGGGGCAGTACCAGCGCCTGACGCGACGCTTGTGGCCGGATGTTCATCAGAGCCAGTCACACAATCCTTCATGACCAGTTTTATGCAGGAACTTAAGTCGGAAATAGGGTCCCTGCGCACAGAGGTACAAGCTTGTGTCAAAGACCTCCGGAAAGATGTAGGAGAGCTGGGTGGGCGAGTGGATGATCTTGAAAAGACCCTGGAAACCCGTACGGAGGACCAGGAACACTTATGGCAGCGGCTAGCCACCCTAGAGGAGCAACACATCGAGCTGCAGATCAAGCAGGAGGACCTGGAAAATCGGGGGCGCCGAAACAACATACGCCTGCGGGGGATTCCGCTTGGGGCAGAAGGTACAGACATAATGACTTTCGTGGCCGATCTACTCCACGACATTAGAGGAGACGATGACACCTCGCCGCCCGCTCTGGACCGTGCGCACCGAGTGTCTGGTCCGCCAGGGAGGCCGGGCCTCGTGCCTGACATCCTGACGCGGGTCCATTTCTTCATTGAGAAGGAGGCTATCCTTAAGGCAGCTCGGGACAAGCCGGAGATTCTGTACAGGGGCACACCCATCCAGTTGTTTCAAGATTTGGCCCCCACGACCCTTCGGCGCCGCAGAGACTTCCGTCCCATCACGGACAAACTCAGGGAGCTCAACATCCGCTACCAATGGGGGCACCCCTTTGCTCTCATCTTTCAATGGGAGTCCAAGCGCCGAGTACTGAGGTCATACAGGGAAGCGGCCCAACTACTCCAGATCCCTGACACCCCCCGACAAGTCCATCACACATGCCACCGAGAGCTCGAATCCCACTGAAGCCGCAGTGGGCTACGGTCCGTCATGCCAGACAGCCACCCTTCCGAGAGCGAAGCAATTCATCCAAAGAAAAGCAGGACATAATCCAGCACATACGATCCTTAGAAGGGGGTCAGTCACCCTCAGGCTCGCAAACACTTGTCACCAAATAACTGTAAACTGCAGATGTTGCTCAACTCACAGTGCGCTTCCCATCTCTGTGGGAGCCACCGGCCTTCGCATAACTGGCATTCCACTCTCTACTGCACCACCCGAGAGACGCAATGATTATCTTACGCCAGGACGGCGGCCCCGGAGCACACTCCAGACCTAAAGACTGGATGCGTAACACGATGACCAACCCCCACTCCTATTTCTGGGAGAGTGACATCTCCGGGACAGCCTGTGCCACTGTGCCTGGCTCCTCCCTGGACTGGAATAGGTTCTGTTGGCCATGTTGGCCATCAACCCGTCCGGGTTGTCTTGTTTATCTTTGTTCCTCTTTTCTTCTTTCTATTTCTTGCTTATTTCCCCGGCGGGGGGACCACTTGGATAATTGGGGGGACTTACACTGGAAGCCTTACTTCTTTTCTTCTTTCTACACTGCAATGAATACCACTCTGTTGAGGCTTCGAGCCTCCTCACTAGATCCCTGCTTCTTGACCCTGTTCAAAACCCAGAGACACCTGCCTGGGATCACGCGTACACTAGATACTAGACGACCATGACCTCGGTGCCCTGTTTGAAGCTCGTAACCCTTAACGTGAAGGGACTTAACTCCCCCAATAAGAGGCGTCAGATATGGCGGTATCTGTTACTACAAAACCCAGACATCGTTTTCCTCCAGGAGACGCACCTCCTTAGGGCGGACACTACACGCATGACACATTCACGCTTCCCCCTACAATTTTGGAGCTCAGCGCGTACTAGGACAGCGGGGGTAGCCATCCTCTGCAGAGCAGGCATCCAGCAGGGAGACACCAAAGTGGTCCGTGACACGGAGGGCAGACTCCTTAAGGTGGTGGTCAAGCTGGGGCATCGTACTCTCACCCTTTGCAACACATATGCACCCAACCAGGGACAGGACTCTTTCTTGCGTAAACTCCTGCGGGAACACATAGTACCGGTACACTCAGACCTTGTCCTGGGGGGGACTTTAATTTAGTCTGGGATGCAGACATTGATCGCAGCGGGGGCACATTTCATGGGATGGGGGCTATGTCGGCGGCGACAAAGAGCTGTATCACTGCCTCGGGTTTGGTAGACATATGGCGGTATCACTCCCCTGAGATCCGCGATTACTCCTACTATTCTCATGCGCACCGCTCTTACTCACGAATCGACTACCTCTTCGTCTCACATTCCCTAGTCAAGGACATTCTCTCAACCACCATGTCAGATATCTCAATCTCTGACCACGCGCATGTGGAGCTACTCCTTCATGAACGCTTCTCTCGTCCCAGACGACCTACTAGGTGGCGTTTTCCTCCTCACATCCTTAGAGACCCAGTCGACACAGCGGAACTACAGGCTGCCATCCTCTCCTATTTCGCGACCAACGACCTCCCGGAAACAGCCCTCCCTGTTCTATGGGATGCCTTTAAGGCTACGATACGCGGCACCCTCACATCTATCGCTATTGCCAGGGCCAGAGAGGCCCGCCTATACGAGGATAAGCTCACACGCGAAATCAAAACGCTCGAGAAAATGGACCAAGAACGCCCATTAGCGATTCACAAGCGGCGCCTAGCTATACTCAGGGGTCAGCTCCGGGCCCATAGAACCAACAAGGCGGAACACGCTCTCCTTGCATTGCGACAGCGCTATTACGATGGAGGGGACAAGGTGGGCACCATCTTGGCACGTCGCCTGAGAACACGGGCAGCTAAAGCACACATTTCTAAACTAAAATTGGGGGACGGGACCTGGGCCACTACTGAATCCGCCAAGCTTCAAGCATTCCAAAACTACTATACATCTCTTTACGCGAAAGCCACACCCAATCCTGCTCAAATATCGGCTACATTAGACGCCTGCGACTGGGAACCCCTTAGCCCATCTCATTCCCAACTCTTGGAAGAACCAATTACACTAGAGGAACTAACCAGCGCCCTTAAGGAACTTCCACTTGGCAAAACGCCGGGCCCGGATGGGCTACCCGTCTCGTTTTATCGTGCCTTCTTACCACAACTCCAATCGTACATGTTACGCCTTTTCAATTCTTTTACGGATAAGATTGGGCCTTCCACAGATATGGCTATGGCGGAAATAGCTTTAATCCCAAAGCCTGGGAAGGACCACACACTTTGCTCATCCTTTCGCCCCATAGCCCTATTAAACATAGACCTTAAACTCTACACAAAAATACTGGCTAAGCGCCTCAGCACACACCTTCCAGGCCTAATCGAACCAGACCAGGTGGGTTTTATACATCAACGCCAAGGGGCGGACAATGTGCGTCGAGTTGCGCACCTGGTGGGGAAGGCGCATCACTGGAAGATACCCTCGTGCCTACTCTCGCTTGACGCCGAAAAGGCATTCGATCGAGTGGATTGGGTGTTCCTCCGGGCCGTGCTGCAGAAGATAGGACTAGGTCCGCAGATGATAGCGCGCATAATGGCCCCCTACCTTGCACCGCTCGCCAGGGTACGAGTCAATGGCCAACTCACGCACCCTATCTCTATCCTCAGGGGCACTAGACAGGGATGTCCCTTGTCCCCTTTACTGTTCGCCCTCGTGGTTGAACCGCTCGCCATTCTGATTCACCGCTCACCTGATATACATGGTATCGCCCTTGGGGGCATAGACCACAAGATTGCTCTCTTTGCGGACGATCTCCTCCTCACCTTGTCGAATCCGACTGGCTCGCTGCCAGCAGTACACACTCTGCTACAGTCCTACGAGCAAATCTCAGGGCTTAAAATTAACCATACGAAATCATGGGCTCTTAACCTCACAATTCCGATGGAGGACATTGCGGCCCTGCAAACCCTTGCCCCCTACCAATGGGCTACGAGCTCTATTAGATATCTAGGACTTAATTTGACTCCGGACTTGGCCAGCTGGTCCCAAGCTAATTGGCAAGAATGCAAAAATGCAGTCGTAACCGACTTACGAGCATGGAGATCTCTGCCGCTCTCCTGGCTGGGGCGCTTAAACACAGTTAAAATGTCCATCCTCCCAAAGATACTTTATTTATTCCAGACCCTGCCAACGCCTATCCCGGAGCACCAAATTCAGAGCCTACAGCGTGAGCTAGTCGCATTCATATGGGGAGGGAAGCGGCCGCGATTCTCCAGTAAAATCTTAATGCTCCCTCGCGATAAGGGTGGGCTCGCATGCCCTAACCTATTAGAATACTATTGGGCATCCCATCTCCGTTTTATACCGGAGTGGACAGCTTGGGAGAGCGAGAAGGTGTGGTTCCATATGGACAGGGCGGTTACCTGTCGCCCTCTCTGGGACCATGCATGGCTCCCTCGCGAAGCACGCTCCCGAAGTGCATATATGGCGACCCCTACTAAGACCGTACTTGAGATTTGGGACAGGCTGGCCGTCCGCAAGGGCCTCACATCTTTTCCGTCTCCACACACCCCAATTGCCCGCAACCCGCAATTTTCCCCTTGTCTACACCCGCCCTCTTTTGCAGAATGGACAGACAAGGGTTGCAAAACGGTGCGAGATCTATTTCTAGGGAGTGACGTCAGAACTTTTGCCCAATGCAAACAGGAATATCAACTCTCGGAGAAGGAGAGATTCCAATATATACAACTCCGGCACTGGATACAGGCGTCTTCTCTAACACAGGCGGCTACACGGCCTTTCACACCGTTCGAACAGCTGGCTCGCACATTTCACAACTCTAAGGGATTGATATCTCGCATATACCAAGTCCTCCAACATTCACCGCACCCTACCACACACCTGTACCAACAACAGTGGCAGTCTCTTCCCGGGGCCGACATTGCACCCTCTCAGTGGACACGTCTTTGGCGCGACATCCCGAAGACTTTTCATAGCATCCCCCAGCAGGAATCCGCATACAAGGTAATGACCCAATGGTACTATACACCCCTCAGGTTGCATAAAATGTTCCCCAACTCTTCACCTCTCTGTTGGCGATGCAATAGGGCACGGGGAGATTTCATACACATATGGTGGTCGTGCTCCCTCTTGACCACCTACTGGAAAGAAGTCCTCAGCCACATTAAACGAGTACTAGGCTACCCGCTACCTGAAAACCCACTCACGATTGTACTGGGCCTCAGGCCGGTGAACCTACGGGCTATGACCCGCCGTGATTGGCACCTCAGTCTTCATATGCTGGGAACTGCTAAGCGGACCATTGCCCTATACTGGAAAAAGGCGGAATCGCCCTCAGTAAATGTGTGGTTCACCCGCCTGTGGCAAACAGCGGTAATGGAACTGCTCACGGCGCGCCTACAATATCGAGACACCCAGTTTACGACACTATGGAAGCCACTGGTGGAACATCTGGGACGTCTAGAGAACGCTAGACTGCAGCCACCAAAGCTGCGGGCTTTACGCCTCTTCGACGATGTGGTACACACCGCAGATCCAAACAGATATTGGAACCCTCCTGATGGACCACCCCGCACTGCGCCCCCACCTACCCCATACGACTTAGGCCCGGTGATACTTGACGCCCCGTCAGCTGTTGTGGTCATCAACACCGTCCCACAAGACGAAAGAGACATCAAATAGTTGCGCTGCCACTGCACCCCCTGCGAGGCGAGCTGCTCCAGGCATACTGTCATAGTGTCTTTGTCGCCCCCGCCACATCCTACCCCTTCTTCTATAGCCCCCTCTTCATCTCTTTTCTCTTTCCACTGGTCTTTCACTTTCCTTGTTAGTACACTGCTTATAGCCTGTTGGCGGCGCATATATAGTGTTAAGGCACTGCTTCGCAAGCATGAGCTCTGATGAGATAGTGCGCAGCCCGACACCTTGGCGATTTGGAAAACGCCACAGGATAGTCATAGCCGTACGATACTTGCGCCAGAAAAGTGTGTAATTGAAGTCGTCTTTGGCTAGCCATGTAATTTCCTGTACTGTGCGATATCCTGGAGCTTATCCAACAAGATGTGTTGAATTTACAAAGCTTGAGTTAAGATGTGGGCCACAGTGTGCAGGATGGCCTCTTCTATATCACTATGTGGTGCTTGCCAACTGTAAAACTAATGAATGTGTTACGTTTGTAGGAGAGTAGGATCTGCTTCACATGGGTACCCCCACTTTTTGCTGATGCTTCACTGTTTTTCGACATTAGTCTGGCTGGGGCCCTGCTAATCAGAACCCCAGCCTAGCTGCTTCCTCTCTAAAATGGTTTCCATGTGCCTTAGGCACATCTCTGATTGGGATCTGGAGTGCCCTTATAAGTCCCTAGTATATGGTATACTATGTACCAAGGGCATAGGTACCTCAGAGGCCTGCCAGGGGCTGCAGCATGTATTATGCCACCCCTGGAAGGCCATCCAAACTGACACCACAGGTCTGCTACTGCAGCCTGGGTAAGGTGGTGCATGCACTCCTTACTGTGATATAGGTTACCTATATCACGAACTACATACACACATATAAACCTATAAGTCACTCCTAAGGCAGGCCTTATCAATCCTAAAGGCAGAGTGCATGGTTCCTATGTGAGAGGGTGCCCCTGCATGAGCAGGGCCCCTCTGCAGCGTTCGGAGACCCTCTCTGATGCTGTTTGTAGTGCAGCCTGACCATATACTCTTAAGCGCATTATATCCTCGCGGTAAAATGCTAACTTTGGAATGGCTGCACCTAAACATGTCGTGTTTGGTGTCAAACATCTTGGAATACTACCCCCCGCCAATCCTGGCGGCGGGGGTAGCATTCCACCCTTCTAGAGGGAAAGACATGTTAACTCTGACTAGTCCGGTAACTTCTTTCCAGAGCCCTGGCATCACAAAATGGATGCTGCTGCCACAGACACGAGTCTGGCCTCCTGCTGCTGGACGAAACTCCGGCAGGGGAGGCCTGGACAATAGGTTTCCTGTCCCAGGGAGGTGTGACCACCTCCCCAGACAGGATAATGTGTATTGGGGCTGGGCGGGAGCACTTTCGGGTGCTTTGAAGTCCTGCACTGGGGGCACATTTGGTGTCCCTGTGCATACCCCAGTTCAAACCGGATCAGGGGCTTGCAGCCCCTGCTTTGGCGCGAACTGGACAAAGGGAAAGGGGTGTAGCCACCCTCTGCCCTGACCCACCCATAGGTGGGGCCACAGAGTAGTCCAACCCCTATTTTTAGAATAAAGGTAGGAACCCAGTCCTTAGGACTTTAGATTATACCTGGACGAAACTCTGAAACTGAATCCTGGACCTTCGACGCTCTACGACAAGATTAGAGGACTGAAGAATCTCCCTTGGGGTCAAGGAGTGACTCCCCTGCTTGGCAGGCACCAAAGAAGCATCTGTCCGGTTCGCATTTCTGAAGCTCCCGTCGGACGCCGAAGTCATCGCATCACCAGAGGTGGATTCTCAGACTTCCCCGAGGCTACCCTGAGTCCCCAGCAAAGCTGAGGCCCGTGGCTATCGTGGGTGACTTGAGACCGTGACCCCTGGACACCGAGCACATTTGCAAGTGCATCATCTTCTGGGTCTCCCAAGAAGTCGTGCTTTGGGCTCCGAGTAGCCCTAGCCTCCAGCACCACCTGCACCGAAGATCACTGGCCCCCACTCCACGAGTGTCCTGTAAGCCAGCTCCACGTGCGGCGTCACGAGGCTCCTTCGCGGTCGCTAGCCCGTTGGCTAGTAGCCCTTAACGAAGGCCAATCTTTTCCTTACTTGGCATCCTGGTTGCTCCAGGCCTGCCCTCACTTACCCTCGCTGGGTGAGTTCCACAGACCTTGCTGGTCTGCACCATCGACGATCTACATCTTACTCGAGACTTGCCGTTGCCAAGGCTTGTTGGGTCCAATCCGGTCGCCAACACCTCAGCACTCGACAGACATCGAGCACCAGCCCGAATCCTGCTCCTGGTCGCCGACAACGCCTCCCGGACCTCGTGGCTGAAGAGTCAAGACGACCGTCAACGCACCTGAAGCACTCGACATCGGTGGGCATCTGTCCATCGCCTTCCTGGTCACTGGCTAGTGACCCAGACTCTGTCCCCTCTGCTTTCAGGTTCACCAGAACTCCGATCCACTCTTGGATCCACCCGGACACTTTTCTCTTGGCCGCCAGCAGCACTTTGCAGCAGATCGCCATTCGAATCGACGACGAAACCCGACCCGGAAAGGCACCTATGCACCCGGCTTCCCTGGGTGAGGTAACACGAGTACTCCGGTGCTCCCGTGGGTAGAGACTCTTCAAAGTCCTAGATCTCAAAGGGTTTTGTCCTAGTCCTCTTTTAAGTGTCCCTTTCCTCTATTTTCCCGATCCCGACTTTCTCCATAGAAGTTAACGGCGTATCGCGGTTGTGTATTTACACTGCACGCGTCTCCCGTGGGTCCCCTGTGTCACTACCTTGGGTGGTTCCTTGTGGTCCAAGCACTTCTAGAGGCTCTAGGCCTAGTGTCTAGTTCAGTCGTGGTTCGCATACCACTTTATTGGTATATGGTTTGGTACGCCCCTAGGGCCCAAACGTGTATTTGTGCTATTACTGTGATTTAAGATCTTATAACCTATGTACTTCGAACTCTAGCCTCATAAAGAGACTAGAGGGGTGTGTTTAGTAATAAATACATATATTTTGAATATATACCTGGTGTGGTGCTCTTTCATTTGGTCACTCAAGAGATTATAGACTGGTAAAACAAGCTGCTTTACATTCCTTCAAGACTTAGCCTGAAGGCTGCTCTCCATAGCTACCACTAGGATAGCTTTCAATAAGGTTGTCTTTAACCTATCTACCATAAGAGTCGATTTGCCCTGGTGCAAGGTGTCCACTTTAATTAGTGAACAGCATATGCCAGGCCAACTTCTCACATTGGTGTGCAGCGTGTGGGATTCCAGCTTGCTATTGTTTTACCAGATAATCTCAATTGAATTGATCAACTGAAAACCACTAAAGGTACCTAAGGTACATATAATTTAAGCTTAGAATAACAGTAAGTTCTACTGAACTTAGAGTTGTGTGTTAAGGGATAGCACAACCCTTTCTACAACTCAAGAGAGTTTAGTAGGCCACACTAGAGAAGGTAGTGCATACACCACACCACACTAGTAATGTCTTTAAGGGCAGGATCCAAAGAATCCTTGCAGGAAGCCATTGAGCTTCCACCCTCCAAGTATGATACACTCCCATTCTTGGAATTGAGAGCTTTATGTAACTTGAGAAAAGTAAGGACAGGCCAAAGCCCCACCACCCAACACCTCAAGGAGTTGTTGGTGGCTTATGACCTTAGTAAGCCTGTAGGGACTGAAGGGGTAGGAGCTGAGGGTGGGGCAGGAGAAGAGGAGGACGCTAGGGGTACCAGTACCCCCAGCCCCCCCTCTGAAACTGGCCAGGAGGGTGACAATGACCCTGACCTGGAAAACCAAATCCCTGCTGTGGATGATGATGAGGATGATCAAAATGATGCCCTCTTTGTCCCCCCAGGAAGGATTAAGAGTGTGCCCAGAAGGTCTAGGTCTCCTTCTCAGGAGTCTAACCACTCTGGCACCTCTATAGGGAGCTCTGTCTCATCTCATAGGAGAGAATCCTCTCATGAGAGAAGAAAGAGGCTAGTCCAGTATGAGGAAACTCAGCTGGAACTCAGAAAAAAGCAATTAGCTTTAGATAGAGAATCCCTAGATCTCCTTAGAGAGAGAAGAAAGTTGGGACTAGAGTCCCATGGTGGCAGCCATGTCCCTAGAGACAGGGAAAGGTCCTATGACCATAGGAACCTGAGCAAGATTGTCCCTCCCTACCAGAGTGGGGATGATATCCACAAATGGATAACTGCTTTAGAGAGGGCCTGTAAAGTACAGAAGGTCCCTCAGGAGCAGTGAGCAGCAATCTTGTGGCTCTCCTTTGCTGACAAAGGTAGAGATAAGCTCCTCACTGTTAGAGAGGAGGATGCTGACAATTACAAGGTCTTGAAGAGTGCTCTTATTGATGGGTTTGGCCTAACCACTGAACAGTACAGGTTGAAGTTCAGAGACACCCAAAAAGCACAGACTCAAGACTGGGTAGACTATGTGGATTGTTCTGCCAAGGCTCTGGAAGGCTGGTTGATGGGCAGTAAGGTGTGTGACTTCTCAGGATTGTATAATCTGATAATGAGGGAGCAGATTCTTAATAACTGTCAAAATCAGCTGTTGCATCAATACCTGGTAGACTCTGATCTGACCTCTCCCCAAGAATTGGGAAAGAAGGCAGACAAATGGGTCAGGACCAGGGTGAAGCAGAAGGTACAGAACCAAGGTGGGGAAACCAAGAAGCAAGATGCTAAGAACTCTGACAAGGGTGGGGAGAAGGGTAAAGATCAAAAGTCTTCATCAGGCCCCCAAAAATCTTCTTCTGGTGGGGATTCCCAGTCTACCAAAGGTAAAGGCCAAAGAAAACCATGGTGCAAGGTCTGTAAGCAAAAGACCCACTGGACCAGTGATTGCACCAAGTCCAAAGACTCCAGTCCAGCACCCACCAATGCCCCTAAGGCACCTGTTCCCCCTAGTACAGTTGGTGGAAGTGCTCCAGCAAAGGGTTTAGTAGGGTTCACCCTGGGAACTGAGTTGGGCTCTGACTTAGTCAGGGAACTGACTCAGGCTGTGTTAGTCTGTGATGGAGGCATGGATGTGACCTCCACTGTGAGTCCCAGTAATCTGGGCAAGTACAGACAACAGCCTTTAATTAATGGACGTGAGGCTTTGGCATTTAGGGACACAGGGGCAAGTGTCACAATGGTGACACAAGACCTTGTGCTACCTGGGCAAGTTATGCTTGGTGAGATGTACCAAGTGACCAATGCTAGCAATGTCAGAACAGACCATACTCTGGCAGTTGTTAACTTCTCCTGGGGAGGGGTAACTGGCCTTAAGAAGGTTGTGGTAAGTGCAAACCTACCAGTCGAATGCTTGCTTGGCAATGACTTAGAGACTTCTGCTTGGGCAGAAGTGGAGCTCAGGACCCATGCAGAAATGCTGGGGATCCCTGCAGATGTGTTTGCTGTGACCAGGTCACAAGCCAAAATGTCTAGCACTGAACAGGCCTTGGATTCTGGAAGAATGGACCAAGTGCCTTCCAAGAGGAGGAGTAGTAGGGTTAAGGCAGTGCCTTCCCCTTGGCTCAGGAGGAAGATCAGTCCCTTGAGGGGGATGATCTCAGCCCTGAAGAAGGAACTGTCCCAGAGGAACTTGAACCTGACCAGGTTGAGTTCTTGGGGACAGGGGGACCTTCTAGGGCAGATCTGAGCCAGGAGCAGCAGAGCTGCCCCTCCCTTGAACCCCTCAGACAGCAAGCTGCTGCTGAGGCTGCTGGGAAAGCTAGTGGTCCCCATACAGTGTATTGGGATGATGGACTCCTGTACTCAGAGAGTAGAGACCCCAAGCCTGGTGCTACCAGGAGGTTGGTAATACCTTTGAAGTTCAGGAGCTTCCTATTGACCCTAGCCCATGATATTCCCTTAGCAGGACACCTGGGCCAAAACAAGACTTGGGACAGAATTGTCCCTCACTTTCACTGGCCCCACATGTCTGAAGACAGTAAGGAGTTTTGTCGCTCCTGTGTAACCTGCCAAGCCAGTGGCAAAGCAGGTGGCACTACAAAGGCCCCCTGATACCACTACCTGTGGTGGGGGTGCCCTTTGAGAGGGTAGGGATTGACATTGTTGGTCCCATGGATCCCCAAACAGCCTCTGGGCACAGGTTTATCCTGGTGGTAGTGGATCATGCCACCAGGTACCCAGAAGCTATTCCCCTCAGGACCACTACAGCACCTGTGGTGGCAAGGGCCCTCCTGGGAATCTTCTCAAGAGTGGGCTTTCCTAAGGAGGTAGTCTCAGACAGGGGTGCTAACTTCATGTCTGGGTACTTAAAAGCAATGTGGAAGGAGTGTGGAGTGACTTATAAGTTCACCACACCCTATCACCCACAATGCAATGGTTTAGTTGAGAGATTCAACAAAACCTTGAAGGGCATGATTAAAGGGCTCCCAGAAAAGCTTAGGCGTAGATGGGACATACTCTTGCCCTGCCTTTTATTCGCATATAGGGAGGTGCCTCAGAAGGGGTTGGTTACAGCCCTTTTGAACTTCTGTTTGGCCACCCTGTGAGGGGTCCACTGTGCTTGGTGAAGGAAGGATGGGAGTTACCTCTCAAGCCCCCAAAGCAAGATATAGTGGACTATGTACTTGGTCTCCGCTCCAGGATGGCTGAGTACATGAAAAAGGCAACCAAAAACCTTGAGGCTAGCCAGGAACTTCAGAAGGCCTGGCATGACCAAAAGGCTGTTCTGACTGTTTACCAGCCAGGACAGAAGGTGTGGGTGTTGGAGCCAGTGGCCCCAGCAGCTCTCCAAGACAAATGGAGTGGACCCCACACTATTGTTGAGCAGAAGGGTGAGGTCACTTATTTAGTAGACCTAGGAACACCCAGGAGTCCCCACAGGGTTCTCCATGTCAACAGGTTAAAACCATATGTGGACAGGGCAGACATGGGCTTGCTCATGGCTACTGATGAAGGGCAGGAGGAAGAGAGTGACCCACTCCCTGACCTGCTCTCACAGAACCCTGACGATGGGTCAGTTGATGGTGTAGCCTTGGCAGGCAGCCTCACTACCCAGCGACAAACTGATTGCAGGCAAGTCCTCAATCAGTTTCGACATATGTTTTCACTGACACCCAGTCAGACCACCTGGTGCACTCATGAAGTGGACACTGGGGACAGTCTGCCTATTAAAAACAAGATTTATAGGCAACCTGACCATGTCAGGGACTGTATCAGGACTGAAGTCCAGAAAATGTTGGAATTGGGAGTAATTGAGCCCTCAGATAGCCCTTGGGCTAGTCCAGTAGTCCTAGTACCGAAACCTCACACCAGTGGTGGAAAAAGAGAGATGAGGTTTTGTGTAGACTACAGGGGTCTCAATGCAGTCACTAGGACTGATGCCCATCCAATACCCAGGGCAGATGAGCTCATAGATACTTTGGCCTCTGCCAAATATCTCAGCACATTTGACCTAACAGCTGGCTACTGGCAGATCAGACTAGCTGATACTGCAAAGCCCAAGACAGCATTCTCAACCCCTAGTGGGCATTATCAATTTGTGGTAATGCCCTTTGGTCTGAAGAATGCACCTGCCACTTTCCAGAGGTTGGTGAACACAGTTCTCACAGGACTGGAAGCCTATAGTGCAGCTTATCTAGATGATATTGCTGTCTTTAGCTCCACCTGGGAGGATCACCTGGTCCACCTCAGGAATGTTTTACAGGCCCTGCAACAGGCAGGCCTGACTATCAAGGCCACTAAGTGCCAGATAGGGCAGAGTCAGGTTGTGTACCTGGGCCACCTTGTGGGTGGAGGCCAGGTTCAACCTTTGCAGAGCAAGATCCAGACCATCATGGACTGGACTGCTCCCACTACCCAGACTCAGGTGAGAGCCTTCTTAGGCCTGACTGGGTACTATAGGAGATTTGTCAAGGGGTATGGATCAATAGTGACACCCTTGAATGACTTAACTTCTAAGAAAATGCCCAAAAAGGTTCAGTGGACAGTTAGCTGTCAAAAGGCATTTGATGACCTCAAGCAGGCCATGTGCACTGCTCCAATTCTGCAGAGTCCTGATTACTCCAAGAAGTTCATTGTTCAAACAGATGCATCTGAATTGGGGGTAGGGGCTGTACTGTCACAATTGAATGAAGAAGGTCAGGATCAGCCAGTAGCTTTTATTAGCAGAAGGCTGACCCCTAGAGAGAAACGTTGGTCAGCCATAGAGAGGGAGGCCTTTGCTGTGGTCTGGGCTCTGAAGAAGTTGAGGCCATACTTGTTTGGTACACACTTCCTGGTTCAGACAGACCATAAGCCCCTCTTATGGCTAAAACAAATGAAGGGTGAAAACCCCAAACTGCTTAGGTGGTCCATTTCCCTACAGGGGATGGACTTTACAGTGGAACATAGGCCTGGGAGTAACCATGCGAATGCAGATGGACTCTCTAGGTATTTCCACTTAGAACATGAAGACTTAACTGGGCAAGGTTAGTTTAATGTCCCTACGTTTGGGGGGTTGTGTAGGAGAGTAGGATCTGCTTCACATGGGTACCCCCACTTTTTGCTGATGCTTCACTGTTTTTCGACATTAGTCTGGCTGGGGCCCTGCTAATCAGAACCCCAGCCTAGCTGCTTCCTCTCTAAAATGGTTTCCATGTGCCTTAGGCACATCTCTGATTGGGATCTGGAGTGCCCTTATAAGTCCCTAGTATATGGTATACTATGTACCAAGGGCATAGGTACCTCAGAGGCCTGCCAGGGGCTGCAGCATGTATTATGCCACCCCTGGAAGGCCATCCAAACTGACACCACAGGTCTGCTACTGCAGCCTGGGTAAGGTGGTGCATGCACCCCTTACTGTGATATAGGTTACCTATATCACGAACTACATACACACATATAAACCTATAAGTCACTCCTAAGGCAGGCCTTATCAATCCTAAAGGCAGAGTGCATGGTTCCTATGTGAGAGGGTGCCCCTGCATGAGCAGGGCCCCTCTGCAGCGTTCGGAGACCCTCTCTGATGCTGTTTGTAGTGCAGCCTGACCATATACTCTTAAGCGCATTATATCCTCGCGGTAAAATGCTAACTTTGGAATGGCTACACCTAAACATGTCGTGTTTGGTGTCAAACATCTTGGAATACTACCCCCCCGCCAATCCTGGCGGCGGGGGTAGCATTCCACCCTTCTAGAGGGAAAGACATGTTAACTCTGACTAGTCCGGTAACTTCTTTCCAGAGCCCTGGCATCACAAAATGGATGCTGCTGCCACAGACACGAGTCTGGCCTCCTGCTGCTGGACGAAACTCCGGCAGGGGAGGCCTGGACAATAGGTTTCCTGTCCCAGGGAGGTGTGACCACCTCCCCAGACAGGATAATGTGTATTGGGGCTGGGCGGGAGCACTTTCGGGTGCTTTGAAGTCCTGCACTGGGGGCACATTTGGTGTTCCTGTGCATACCCCAGTTCAAACCGGATCAGGGGCTTGCAGCCCCTGCTTTGGCGCGAACTGGACAAAGGGAAAGGGGTGTAGCCACCCCTCTGCCCTGACCCACCCATAGGTGGGGCCACAGAGTAGTCCAACCCCTATTTTTAGAATAAAGGTAGGAACCCAGTCCATAGGACTTTAGATTATACCTGGACGAAACTCTGAAACTGAATCCTGGACCTTCGACGCTCTACGACAAGATTAGAGGACTGAAGAATCTCCCTTGGGGTCAAGGAGTGACTCCCCTGCTTGGCAGGCACCAAAGAAGCATCTGTCCGGTTCGCATTTCTGAAGCTCCCGTCGGACGCCGAAGTCATCGCATCACCAGAGGTGGATTCTCAGACTTCCCCGAGGCTACCCTGAGTCCCCAGCAAAGCTGAGGCCCGTGGCTATCGTGGGTGACTTGAGACCGTGACCCCTGGACACCGAGCACATTTGCAAGTGCATCATCTTCTGGGTCTCCCAAGAAGTCGTGCTTTGGGCTCCGAGTAGCCCTAGCCTCCAGCACCACCTGCACCGAAGATCACTGGCCCCCACTCCACGAGTGTCCTGTAAGCCAGCTCCACGTGCGGCGTCACGAGGCTCCTTCGCGGTCGCTAGCCCGTTGGCTAGTAGCCCTTAACGAAGGCCAATCTTTTCCTTACTTGGCATCCTGGTTGCTCCAGGCCTGCCCTCACTTACCCTCGCTGGGTGAGTTCCACAGACCTTGCTGGTCTGCACCATCGACGATCTACATCTTACTCGAGACTTGCCGTTGCCAAGGCTTGTTGGGTCCAATCCGGTCGCCGACACCTCAGCACTCGACAGACATCGAGCACCAGCCCGAATCCTGCTCCTGGTCGCCGACAACGCCTCCCGGACCTCGTGGCTGAAGAGTCAAGACGACCGTCAACGCACCTGAAGCACTCGACATCGGTGGGCATCTGTCCATCGCCTTCCTGGTCACTGGCTAGTGACCCAGACTCTGTCCCCTCTGCTTTCAGGTTCACCAGAACTCCGATCCACTCTTGGATCCACCCGGACACTTTTCTCTTGGCCGCCAGCAGCACTTTGCAGCAGATCGCCATTCGAATCGACGACGAAACCCGACCCCGAAAGGCACCTATGCACCCGGCTTCCCTGGGTGAGGTAACACGAGTACTCCGGTGCTCCCGTGGGTAGAGACTCTTCAAAGTCCTAGATCTCAAAGGGTTTTGTCCTAGTCCTCTTTTAAGTGTCCCTTTCCTCTATTTTCCCGATCCCGACTTTCTCCATAGAAGTTAACGGCGTATCGCGGTTGTGTATTTACACTGCACGCGTCTCCCGTGGGTCCCCTGTGTCACTACCTTGGGTGGTTCCTTGTGGTCCAAGCACTTCTAGAGGCTCTAGGCCTAGTGTCTAGTTCAGTCGTGGTTCGCATACCATTTTATTGGTATATGGTTTGGTACGCCCCTAGGGCCCAAACGTGTATTTGTGCTATTACTGTGATTTAAGATCTTATAACCTATGTACTTCGAACTCTAGCCTCATAAAGAGACTAGAGGGGTGTGTTTAGTAATAAATACATATATTTTGAATATATACCTGGTGTGGTGCTCTTTCATTTGGTCACTCAAGAGATTATAGACTGGTAAAACAAGCTGCTTTACATTCCTTCAAGACTTAGCCTGAAGGCTGCTCTCCATA
>CAWUFW010008802.1:600000-847098 GCA_963921515.1 Calotriton arnoldi | reverse complement strand
TCGATTCCGATTCGGGCCGGAAAAAGCACCGACCGACTCGGATCCGGAAAAAATACCGACCGACACGTACCAGTGGCGCCCGACACGCCAAGTACGATGCAAGCCGCGATAAATCCGACCGACACGTCAGGAAACCAAGCCGACCGACCGAGCCGCTCGGAAAATAGCAATCCGGCCGGAAAAACACGCGAATCCAACCGACCGACACGCACCCGGAACAAATCCGACCGAATCGTACCCGCCAACTCCAACCCGCAAAGTACGATGCAAGGCGCGAAAAACACGACCGAGTCGGACGGAGGACAAGCCGTACGACCGACACGCATACAAAACCGAGCCGAAGCAACACAATACACCGCGACCGACGCGTACGCAGCATACAAAACTGCACAAACACAGCGTGAACGAAACGGAAAACACCGTACGAGACCAATGCAGGGTCCGACTCGGTCACAAGAACGTTTCCAACATACACAAACAGCACAAAGGAAAAATCAACCAAAAAAAGGCCAAACAAGCAATTACCAAGCCAATAAATACTGGGGGGGGTGGGGACAGAGAACAAAGACACACCCACAACTCCACCTATATAAAGGACACAAATCACTACCATGAGCCTTTGCAAATGCCATTTCACTGCCAGCACCCAAGAGAAAGCAACCACACACCCACAGCTCATCCCTCACACAAGCCACACACCATCAGCACACCAACAAATACCTACCTCACATACACCCAGCAAAACACACACTCACACACCCTCACCTGCACACCAACACACACATCACTCACCATCACCACCCATCACCATGCCCCCCAAGAAGAATCCCAAGTTCCTAGATTGTGAATTGGAAGTCCTGGTAGACGAGATCCTCAGGGTGGAGCCACAGCTGTTTGGCACTCTGGTCCAACAGACCCCCATGTCGCAGAAAACCAAGATGTGGGAGAGGATCATCAACAGGGTGAACGCCCAATCATCATGTCGGCGCACAAAGACGGACATCCAGAACAGGTGGTATGACGTGCGCAGGAGGGTACGGGACCTGCTGAAGATAGACTACAGCAACAGCCAACAGACCGGCAGTGGCCCTCCTGCCAAGCCAATATACCTCAGGCCCTGGGAGGAGAAGGTGCGGGCCATCCTTCCGCCAGTGAGCGTATATGGACTAGAGAACATCCCAGAGCCTGGTGAGTACACAACAAATGTACACAATAAACTGCCACAAAACACACACATCACTGTCAAGGGGAGAGTCAAACCATGCACACATAGCAATTACACAGCAACTAGAACAGAATCATCCCAAAATGTGTATGTCAGTCAGATAAACACAACACATGCCATCAAAAAAGTCACATCCAACTGTGCCAACACATGTACAAACACAACCACAACTACAGCTAGGCAGTGGCACAAATAGAACTAACACACACATCCACACATGTAGCCACCACAACAACACCAACACACAGTGAAGACCACTCAAAGGAAGGAATTCTGTGTATGCTGGCCAAGTCAGTGTAGCCAATAGCATCATGGGAGTCGCAGTGACACATATTGCCCCCCCACAACTGTCCCATCAACACCACCCTGAACCATGCTCAAATCACAGGGAGTGGAGAAGGACTCACAAGATGGCTGACACTGGCTACTGCTGGGGGGAGCACAAGGCCCTGCTGCCAACTGTGCACCAACAAACAGCAGGACACCACTGACTGACATCCTGAGAGACAACTTACACTCCCTGCAATGCAAGCACGTTCCATGGTGGGCTATCTGGCTGGCTGGATGGGAAGGGGGACTTGCAGCACTGACCATAGTCACCAGCACCTCCCCTCACACCCCCCCCAACACAAACTCCACAGTACCCACCTGGTAGAATGCAATGCCCTCCATCCCAACACAAGATCCCACAAAGCACCACCACCCTGGCTTATGTTGTGTGAAGCACAGGGACACTCTTGGGACTCTTAGCCAAACAACTGCCAGGACAACACTCCCAGCCATCCTGTCAGCACAGCCAGCCCACCCCACAGGGAAGCAGAGTCAAAAGGAAGGAAGCATGGGCATGCTGGGAAGGGGGTGGAGGCAATAGCATGATGGGAGTCGTAGTCACAGACATTGCTCAGCCTCACAACTGGCCCATCAACACCACCCTGAACCATGCTCACATCACAGGGAGTGGAGAAGGACTCACAAGATGGCTGACACTGGCTACTGCTGTGGGGAGCACAAGGCCCTGCTGCCAACTGTGCACCAACAAACAGCAGGACACCACTGACTGACATCCTGAGAGACAACTTACACTCCCTGCAATGCAAGCACGTTCCATGGTGGGATATCTGGCTGGCTGGGTGGGAAGGGGGACTTGCAGCACTGACCATAGTCACCAGCACCTCCCCTCCACCCCCCCCAACACAAACTCCACAGTACCCACCTGGTAGAATGCAATGCCCTCCATCCTAACACAAGATCCCACAAAGCACCACCACCCTGGCTTATGTTGTGTGAAGCACAGGGACACTCTTGGGACTCTTAGCCAAACAACTGCCAGGACAACACTCCCAGCCATCCTGTCAGCACAGCCAGCCCACCCCACAGGGAAGCAGAGTCAAAAGGAAGGAAGCATGGGCATGCTGGGAAGGGGGTGGAGGCAATAGCATGATGGGAGTCGTAGTCACAGACATTGCTCAGCCTCACAACTGGCCCATCAACACCACCCTGAACCATGCTCACATCACAGGGAGTGGAGAAGGACTCACAAGATGGCTGACACTGGCTACTGCTGTGGGGAGCACAAGGCCCTGCTGCCAACTGTGCACCAACAAACAGCAGGACACCACTGACTGACATCCTGAGAGACAACTTACACTCCCTGCAATGCAAGCACGTTCCATGGTGGGATATCTGGCTGGCTGGGTGGGAAGGGGGACTTGCAGCACTGACCATAGTCACCAGCACCTCCCCTCACACCCCCCCCCAACACAAACTCCACAGTACCCACCTGGTAGAATGCAATGCCCTCCATCCTAACACAAGATCCCACAAAGCACCACCACCCTGGCTTATGTTGTGTGAAGCACAGGGACACTCTTGGGACTCTTAGCCAAACAACTGCCAGGACAACACTCCCAGCCATCCTGTCAGCACAGCCAGCCCACCCCACAGGGAAGCAGAGTCAAAAGGAAGGAAGCATGGGCATGCTGGGAAGGGGGTGGAGGCAATAGCATGATGGGAGTCGTAGTCACAGACATTGCTCAGCCTCACAACTGGCCCATCAACACCACCCTGAACCATGCTCACATCACAGGGAGTGGAGAAGGACTCACAAGATGGCTGACACTGGCTACTGCTGTGGGGAGCACAAGGCCCTGCTGCCAACTGTGCACCAACAAACAGCAGGACACCACTGACTGACATCCTGAGAGACAACTTACACTCCCTGCAATGCAAGCACGTTCCATGGTGGGATAACTGACTGGGTGGGTGGGTGGGTGGGAAGGAGGTCTGGCTGTCAACCAAACACAATCAATGCAGACCATGTTCACACCCCAGAGAATACATAGAAATGCCCAAATAATGCAGGACAATGTGCCACACCAATATCAACCCCTGACTGTGACGACTTAGGACAATACAATGTACAGGCCCGCACCCCGAGGCACAGTCACAACTGTCAGGTGTGTCAACCACTGATGCCTGCAGAAACATGACATACATTGTTTGTGTCTCCCAAAAACAGGTGATGATAGGGACACAGCAGCAGACGCTGAGGAGTCCCAGTCCCAGGCTCAAGAGGATGCCGAGCTCACTGGCGTCGTACAGCCTCTGTCCTCCTCGGACGATGAAGAACAACCTGGCACATCCGGTGCAAGTCAACATGCTGCACCAGCAGGACCACCAGCTGCAGCACCAGCAGGTCCACCAGCTGCACCCCCTGCACCCACCCCTCCAACGACTGTCACCACGAATACCATCCCTGCCGACATGGACAGAATAAGGAACAACACCAGCGCAGTGACCCTGGACCAACCTGGGGCCATGGACACCACCACCACCACCAACCCCCAAGGTGGACCAGGGTTATCTGTGCGTGCAACTGCACACACTGCACATGTCAGCAGGGGTGGTGGGAGGGGTGGGAGACAGAGGTCGCTGCTTGCAGACGTTGCTGGTGTGCATGAAGACCCACAACTGGTACGCATAGCTGATGCGTACCAGTCCAGCACCGGAGAGCTCAGCCAGGTAGTGGGGCTCCTCAGAGACATCAAACAGCAGCAGGCTGCCCATCATGCCCGCTTGGACTCCCACATGTCCCAAGTGGAGTCACACATGTCACGTGTGGACTCCCACATGTCACGTGTGGACTCCCACATGACCCGCGTGGAGTCCAAGTGGGATGTACTACATGAGATGACGGCGGTGCACAGGGACATTTTACAATGCCTCCGCCAGATGAACAGCAACCAGTCCACACCTCCCTGTGTGCCAACAACATCTGGTACCGAACAAACTGCAACTGCCACAGGGAGGGAGGAGGACTCTGGCGGAGAGTCCCCTGCACCGCAGCAGCCTGCACTTGAGGGCCCCCCCCCAAGAAGAGGGGTCGTCCGAGGAGGGGAAAGTGAGAGGCTGATGGCCAAGCGCAACTCCCAGGAAGCCTGAACCTGTTCTGGATTTTCGCCTTTGTGCACAGACTGTTCACCCTGTTGATGGCAACACTACTCCCACACATTGCATGGGGAGTATAAGTTGGAACAATGTGTCAGACAACAGTGGCCCCGATACTGGGGATCCTGTCTACCTGGACTTTCTATTCATCTAGGAACTTGGGATTGCAAGATTCATGTACAGCACAATCCATCCTATGCACTATTATCACAATAAACACACTAATACACCATACTTGCCTCTGTCGTGATTCCAACGTGGGTGCTGTTATGGGGATGATGAACTGCAAAATTACACAGTGTATGCGAACTGCAACAGCAAGGACAACACAGGCATGTGAGTACAGGCAACGTGACACATATGAGGGAGACACACCACCAGGGCTACACAACACATACACACCTAGGCCATCTGACTCATTGCCTACACTGATGTTGCCAGGGAAGACGGTGCAATGCACAGACACCACACCCATTCCCAGTTGTAGTCAAGTAGCCCACAGGTGCAGTAAGCAAATGGCAGTCAAATGTGTGACCACAGACAACGCACATCACTAAGTGAAGCACAGGTTTATTACACAGTAGCAACATGCCGTAACCACTACAGATGCAAGGTAACCCCACCTGGTAGCGGGCACACAGTCAACAACTGTAGACAGAAGGAAGTCCATGGGTGTGGCGCACATCACCTGTAGGGACACAACAGCTACCAGCCTGGATGTGCAATCACGTCGTCGGTGGACACAGTTGACCAAACGAATCTGAAAGTACCCTGTGAAGGACAGAAATGACACACAGTCAAAAGCAATGCAGTACAGGACAGAACAGCAAAACTCATGCACAATACATGTTACAAGATACCCACCCAGAACCAAGTTAGCATGTCAACACTGTTGGGGAGTACAGCCCACCTGTCACCACACATCGCAACACACATCCTGTCAAGTAGCCCATGGACACACTCCAACAGCACCAGAGCACCACCCACACATCATGCCAACTCACATCATTCACATGACACCTCAGGATACTCACATTCAGCTAAAGAAGTTGGTGATGAGCTGTGTGCGGACATCACCATCACCATCATCATCATCATCGTCACTGGCATCGTGGTCCAGGCCAGGATCCTCCACAGGTGGCGGATGTTGGTCATCGTCATCCTGGATGAGAGGCAACTCCTTCCGCACTGCCAGGTTGTGGAGCATGCAGCAGACGATGATAATCTTGCACACTTTTGCAGGGGCATATGGGAGGGACCCTCCGGTCTTGTCCAGGCAGCGGAAGCGGCTCTTCAGGAGACCAAAGGTCCGCTCAATCACTCTCCTGGTCCGACCATGTGCCTCATTGTAGCGCATCTGGGCAGGTGTCACAGGGTTCCTGAGGGGTGTCAGCAACCACGGCATGTTGGGGTATCCCGAGTCACCTACGGACAGACAAGTGCACATCAGCTGACTTGGAAAAGTGGGCGGAATACTACAGATCAGATCACACACAATGGCACAAAGTCAGTACACACCGACAAGCCAGGCACGCTGGTTCTGCATCTGTGCCATCAACCTGGGGATGCGACTACTCCTCATCACAAAGGCATCGTGTGCTGAACCAGGGAAACGGGCACACACGTGTGTGATGGTCATGTCTGCAAGACACACCACCAGTGCATTGACCGAGTGGTAGTGCTTGCGGTTCCTGTAGGCCTGCTCCTGGGCCTGTGGTGGTACCAAAGCCACATGTGTCCCATCAATGGAGCCAATGACATGCGGCATCCTCCCCAGGGCATAAAAGTCACTCTTCACGTCAGTGAGTCGTCGCAGTCTAGGGAAATAGATGTACCGGTTCAGGAAGAGCAACATTGCCGCCAAAACATCGCGGAGCACACGGCTGAACATGGTCTGTGACATCCCACCAGCAGACGCCACAGTATGTTGGAAGGTACCGGTGGCAAAGAAGTGTAGGGCTGCCATCACCTTCACCTTGGGGGTCAGCGCTGTAGGATACGGCCGGCCAGGCTGCAAATGTGGGGACAACTGCACTGCAAAATCCTCAATCAGCTGCCTGGTGAAGCGGTACCGTCGGATGCTGTCCCGTTCCACCATCGTTGCCAGGTCTGGGAATGGCCGATGGACAGCAGGAGCCCTGCAGTGCAGAGGAGAAGTAAGCAAGATCGTCAGTCACCCCACATATGCGGCATTGAACACACTCAAGATCCCAACATACATCATCATGAGGCACAACTACATGAAGTGTGCAGTACCGGAACGACATTTATGGTACATACATGGCCAACATCTGTCAACACGGTCCTACAGGTGGCATCAATTTGTCCCTGTTTGGCCCATTGGATATCATGATGCTGTGTCACAGTCACCCCCCCAGTGACATGTGAGGACAGATGTGCCCCAGGCACCACAGCTCAACGACAGGCACATTCCCAGGGACCCTGTAATGCCACATGGACACTGGCATCACCTGGAGTATCATGTGTACACCACAACAAAACAAACATGACCCCCACAGGTAGTGGCCACACTTGCCATGGCAGGAGAGCCATGGACGTCTGTGACACACACGCACAACATCAGAGTCCATGCACACACAACGTGGATGTGGAGACTGTCTCCCATTGTGCACATGAAATCAGAGACATTGTAAACACTACATGCACAAAGACTGTGGAGGGCCATCACTATTGTGCCACTGGGACACCCTGGCTCAAACATACCGTCCCACATGGGACTCACGGGGTATGTGACATGACATACACAAACACCACTGTGAAATGTGACCATGGCACATGCACAGATATGAACAGTTGCACATCACAGTGGTCACGTACACGTAACACCCATGATCCTGTCCCCATGAACACGTGCACAGCCTGGGGGTGGCTGCCCACAGGTGACACCCACAGGACAACATGTACACCAACATACACACAATAGGAAATGCAGCCTTACATGCCTTATGATAAGGTTTGGACAGGCTGTCGTGATGTAGGTGTGCCCCTCACTCCCTGGGAGCTATCTGTGGCTGGCATATGTCCATCTGAGACAGGCATGCTGACATATGCCAGTCACATGTACAGTGATGCGTTGTACTGCAATGGACCTATCGGTGCCTCCGGCCGGCCCATTGCATTCAATGTGTGCGGGTACGCGTTGTACCCCTGTGCGCGTTGAACAGCAATGGACCGATCGGTGCCTCCGGCCGGCCCATTGCTTTCAATGTGTGCGGGTACGCGTTGTACCCCTGTGCGCGTTGAACAGCAATGGACCGATCGGTGCCTCCGGCCGGCCCATTGCATTCAATGTGTGCGGGTACGCGTTGTACCCCTGTGCGCGTTGAACAGCAATGGACCGATCGGTGCCTCCGGCCGGCCCATTGCATTCAATGTGTGCGGGTACGCGTTGTACCCCTGTGCGCGTTGAACAGCAATGGACCGATCGGTGCCTCCGGCCGGCCCATTGCATTCAATGTGTGCGGGTACGCGTTGTACCCCTGTGCGCGTTGAACAGCAATGGACCGATCGGTGCCTCCGGCCGGCCCATTGCATTCAATGTGTGCGGGTACGCGTTGTACCCCTGTGCGCGTTGAACAGCAATGGACCGATCGGTGCCTCCGGCCGGCCCATTGCATTCAATGTGTGCGGGTACGCGTTGTACCCCTGTGCGCGTTGTACTGCAATGGACCGATCGGTGCGCACCCATTGACAATGGGCTTGCCTGGCAACGGACGCGTTTTCGAATATTCGAACGAGTCGGTTGCTGGAAAATCAGTTGGTCACCCACAACAATGTTGCAAAATCATGTATGTCATGAAGTTGAAGATTTGAAGGATGCTGTGGGCGTGTTTTGGTGCTGCTATTCCATGGATTGGCCAGATTCAGAAGATGCAAACGACTTGGACCTATCTCTTTGGACACAAGGGACAGTATCTGCCTCTCCAGCACATATATATTGCTGCATGTTCCCCTGAGAGCCCACTTGCCTGCACTACATGCTCCAGGACGACATCTGCCACTGCACTGCTGCTGTCTCTGCCCCTCTGGACCCTGCAATGGCACGTACTGTGGAGAGAGCCCCAGCCTTCAGCCTTGAAGAGAACCAGGCCCTGCTGGACAGCCTACTTCCACAGTACAGCAAGCTGTATGGGACACCAGGGGAGCAGGTGAGTGTTCTGTGCACTGCCTTTCTGAATGTGCATTTTGTCTGACTAGCAAGGCTGAGAGTCAGCACACCACTGGCTAGCAGGCTCACTGAGTAGTTGTCACCCCCCATAGTGTGTAGTGACTTGCACTGGACAGGTATGGTGCAGTGACAGTGCTTCTGAACAGGGTTTTACTCCCCATGCTATGATACCATGTAGTGACTTCTGGAAAACTGTCCATGGGCAGCCGTGCACTGCCTGGGTACACCATGTGCCCCTATGATTGCGACATGTAAATGCAACTGTGTCATGCACGGATATGTTGCATGTGTAGTAATGTCCTTATCACTTTGTCATCCTGACAGGCTTCTGCCCATCGGAAGCATGAGATCTGGAAGGACATCGTCCGGGCTGTCCGGTCCGTGGGGGTCTACAAGCGCCGGATCCGCAACTGCCAAAAGAGGTGGCAGGACCTTCGGGGCTGGACCCGGAGGATTGCACGGGTCCAGCTGAAGCTGTCGCCTCCTCGCAGGAGGGGCGGAACACGGACCCTGACCCCCCACATGCTCAGGATCCTGGCGGTGGTCTTTCCAGACCTGGATGGGCAGCTGAAGGCCAGAGAGCAGCAAGGAGGGGGTGAGTCAAAGACTGCACTGTGTACTCTGTCTAACATGTTATGTGCCCTCCTCGGGCCAGGTTGAACTGCCACAGTACAGCAGTCATGTTGTCCAGGAGCCATGTCCCTCTATTGTGCACTGCCCACTCCTCATCTGATACCCAGGTGTGGCCCTTACATGCAGGGAATTCTGTCACTTAGGACTGTGTCCTTGCAGTTTGCTTGACTCAAGGTGGGAGACAGCATCTGTTTCCCTGACTCTGTGGTGGGCATCATGGGTGGGTCCATTGCTTACACAATGCCTGTATTCTGACATGTATTCAGCGTGTTACTTTGATCTGTGGTCCAATTGCTGAGCTGATCCACCACATGTGGCTGGGGTACCTGGCACACACCCATGCTGCGGGTGGGAACAATGTTTGGGCCCCAGGAGTATGTATATGACGTGTGTCACACATACTTAGCCAGCTGCCTACAGTCCAGGGCTCATCCCTCATTCATGTGGGGCTGGACAGTCATGCCTACTCCAGGCCATACAATACACTCTGTACTCCCACTCCCGTGTATCAGAGGACACATTGTGCACAGTGATTTGCCCCTCAGGTGTCTGCCTCTGTGTCAGTGTGCTGTGGATTAGTCGCCAGGACTGCTGTGGAGTTTCTTGGTAGGGGCTCAGCATGCCACTGGAGATGTGACCATAGGAGACGATACTTGTGTGACACATAGGTGTCTGATCAGCTGCCCATGCAGACTGGGGCATGTAAATGTGAAGTTCAGGCAGCTGTTCCCCATGCACAGCAGAGTGTGAGGGGCTCAGGTTCAGAGGGTAGTGTCACAGGTCTCCCATATGTCCAATAGGTATGACCTGGACAGATGAGGGTTAAGAGGATGTGTTGTGGGGGGGATGTACATGTGCACTTGTGCAGCTCCAGGACTTGCATTCCCCATGACCTACTATTGTGACACAGTGCAGAGTGTTGTTGTCTGGCTGCAAAGTCATACATCACTGAGACAGTGATGTATGACTTTGCAGTCATGCCTCCGCCATGGCATGTGTCTACTGATTGGTGATCCTGCAGGGGAGTGACATGTGCTACATGCACACCATAGTGGCGCTGGCTATCAGGACATGGGTGCATCATGGTGTCTGTCGCTGGTATGCATCACATGCATTTCCTATTTGACTCTGGGCATCCCTTACATCCGTAAACCTGTACTGACTCAGTGGCAAGAGCTGTGATGTGTCCACACCGTGTCCTCTGCACTGTCCAACTACTGTGTACTTGGTGCATGTGTCAACACTGGGGTGTTGCAATCCAACAGACACCAGACAGATGGGTGCAAGGCCATGTGGGATGTGAGTGCCATGCTTGGCATCAGACTGACAATTGACTTCTCCTGTTCAATTAGTGCACTTTTAGCAATGTACAACTAATGATGCCAGGGCTTGCTCTGTGATGTGCTGTGCTCACAGTGGTGTGTGCGTTATGTGCAGGTGACTGATGTCTGTCTGTTTCCCCATTGTTTGCAGATACATCCACGGCCACGGAAGGGGACAGCTCCACGGACCAGGAGGAGCCGGAGAGCCAGACTGGGTCAGCAGCCGAGGAGTGGTCGGAGGGACCCAGTGGCACGGAGGGCGAGGGGAGCCACACCGAGGAGTCCTCAGCAGCATCCACCTCAGCTGAGGACCAGAGCAACTCGGAGGATGACTCCCTTGTGGAGGCGGGTGTCAGCAGCCACCACACCCCAGCTAGTGTTGCTGTCCCCGCCACCACCAGCACCACCACCGCCCTCCCATCGGCTCCCATTCCCCAGGTCCGTGGAGGCTCCCATGTCCGGGAGCGTGTCTCCTTTGGGCCAGGCACCGCACCCCTGCCCCTGTGTCCCCTGCTGCCCTGAGTGAGGAGTCTGTGTACCTCCTTCGCCAGCTCCATGTAGGGCAGACAGCCATGCTGAGTGTCCTCCATGCGCACACCGCGCTGTTGACTCAGCTGGTGTCGTTCATGGAGGGCATCTCATCGGGCATGTCTGACCTACAGAGGGGCAATAGGTCCATGGACTCCTCCCTGACGGCAGCAGTGTCCCTCCTCAAACGGTCCCTCACCCCTCCTGCCTCTGCTCCATCCACACTCCCCAGCACCTTACCCATCCCAGGCACACACACACTGGCACACACCAGCACACACACATCCAGCACACTGACACACACGCCAATGACAAAACGCACACGCAAGCACATTCAGGGGACTGAAGCCAGACTCACAGGGGATGGGGCCCTGGAACACACACACGCATCCACATGCACTGCGCAGTCCTCAGTTCCCTCTCCCTCCAAAGCACCCTCCCTTGCCTCACCTGCAACCCCAAAGTCACAGCAGCTCTTCCTCTGTGACCTCGGCCTCTTCCCCACCGATGAAGCTGCTCCAGCATCCCGGGGGAAGAGGAAGCCCACCCACACGGAGCAGAGTGCCCCTCGTCCCCGGACACCCTCCCCCAGGCGCAGACGGACTGAGGCCCCCACCCGCAAGTCCCCCCGGAGTGCTAAGAGCAAGACCCCGCCACCGCCCTGCAGCTCAGGCACAAGGTCTCCGTCCTCCATCCCTCAGGCCCCCACTGCACAGGTGCCCCCACCACACCCTGCCCCAGGTTCCCCCACCCACAGATATACCATCCCCAAGATGCTCCGGCCTTCTCCCCCTGCCACTTGCTCTCCCAGCACCACACCCCCGCTGCGCTTGTCTGTGCCACTGATGTGGTGAGGGTGTCCCCCCTCTGTCCAACCCACCTTGCCTGTTCCCCATTCTCCTCCCCTGGAGGTAGGCACTGCAGTGGAGTCCACTACCGCCCTGTCTGACTTGGGCACTGCAGTGGCGGACCTGTCCACCCCATCTGCAGGGTCCACTGCAGTTGTGCCGGCACCCACGACATCTGTGTCATGCCCCCCAGTTGTGCCGGCACACACCATGTCAGACACCTCCACTGCAGTTGTCAGTGGCTCTCCAGCACCCACCACCCCTTCCCTGACTCCCCCTGGTGAGCCCTGATCCTGTCCCTGCGGTGCCTGGCCTGCCCCCCGGTTGCCCCTCCTAGTGGATTGTCCCTGGTATTGTGCAGGCATGCGTAGGGTGACATCTGCCAGTGTCACCCTGTTTGAACTTTGACAATGGACTGGCCATTGGCCTTTGCTCTTTTTTCAGGACTTCGTTTGGCCTCAACACATATGCTGAATAAAGCAACTTTCTTTTCTCTAGTGCTCATGCTTCAGATGTACATGTTGTTGGTGCAGCTAACCATGCCCTTGCTGCAGTGATGGTGATATCTGGTCTCATGATTATGAAGTGTTACTGTGCAGGAACCCATGTGGTCCAGGGGGAATGTGTCCTATCATGTGGTGTATCCATGTCATCAATAGCAGCATCTGAGGGTGTCATGTGTTCAGTATTTGGCAATGGGTTTCCTACTTACATTGGCAATTTCATATCTGTGGCTTCCACCCCTGCACATCTGTTGTGCCTGCCATCGTTGCATTTGTCTACTTCCCTGACCGTGTTGCCATCTCCAGTGGACATGCAGGTTTGGGCATCAATGGGGAGGGACTCATCCGTGTAGTCAGTGCAACATTGCTATACAAGTGTGTTGGATCTGTGCTGATGATTCCGTTGGCACATCCATGACCAGGCTGATGTGATGGGAGCCCTCATTTGGTGCTAATTGTTGATTGTGTGACCAAGTGCTCAGCTGACATGATGGGGCCCTACTGAGGCAACATATGGCACAGCTTTCCTCACACAGGAGTGGAGTCCCCTCATGGCAGTGTGTACACGTGTGACATTGCCTGCGCCCAAGGTGTGTGTTGTATGTGCATGTCTGTGTGTTCACTTCCATTCATCTGCGCATGCTGTGATCCCTAGTGTTGTACCTGTTTGTGATGCTTGCTGACTTGAGCTATGTTCCCCCAAAGTCTTCTCCCTGTGTTCTCTGTGATGTGGGTGCATGGCACATTACTGGTCATCAGGGTGTCACCCATAGGTGTGTTTGCTGTCAGGGCAGAGTTTGTGTGCTGACGCAGATGGGTCACAGTCAGGTTTCCCTTTGGCACTTGTTGTTTGCCCCTGTCATGTGATTTCCAGTTTGTGTTATCTTTCAGTGATTGTGACACGTTGTGTGTGTGACTGCTGGCACTCCTTAGGGTCCGGGCTGCAATGTTGGTTGTTGTCTATGTGTGTTCTTTGTGGGTGACCTTGGCTTCTTCATTGGTGTGTGACTGTGGCTGGGATCCCATTGGTCGGTGTGGTATTGCCGTCATGTCCATGTACAGCGTAGTGTGCAGTGTGTCAGACATTCAGGAGTCTTGTTGAGTGTCCATGTGTGATGTGTTTCTACACCTTGGTTCCCACCCACCACCCTGGAATAGTCATGGGTGCATGTGCAATGTCACCAGTGCATGTGTACTTCACTGCTGCACATTGTTGGAGGTCGAGGGGTGTGGTCTTGAGTGTGTGCAGATGAGAGTTGTTGCCCGGCTAGTCCCCTGCCTCCATGTTGGCCTTGGCTTACTGGCCATGCTGATTGATTTGTGCTTGTGTAGGTGTGATGGTAGTTAGTTGCTCAGGACACCTGACTGTGGTTCACAGTGTGAACGACATTTAGCTTTGTCATCACAGTGGTATTTTTCTTCAGCCCAGGGTCACCACATTGTGGGGGCCCTGGGGGTGGTGCTGTGGTGTGTCTGTGACTTGCTGTGTCAGTTGTTGTTCCTACGTGCCTGTGTGACATGTGTGTTTTGTGCTCCCTCTCACCTGTCAATGCCTGCTTGCCCACATAGGGGATTTGGATCCATGAGTTACCTTAGTGTGGCAGTGTATGCACATCTGTATGATTGGTATTCAGCTCTCCTCATGTGTTGTGTTGTTGCCTGGGGACAATGGCACCCCCACCCCTCACCTGCTGTGTATGATGACAGTGTTGGTCTGCCTGTTTGTGTTTGTGCATCTGCACCACTGCATTGGCATATCTTGGGTGTGCCATTGGCTGTATGTTGTTTGGTGTGTTTCCCCTGCTGTCCCTGGGACTCCTAGGTCATCGGTCAGCACAGTGATCATGGTTTGTGTGTCCCATTGCTGCCATGGTATGGTATCTGTTCACCTCACATCTGCTGTCTCCACAGGGTATCTGCATTTGTGTGCCCATTGGTGCAAATATGTGGTTCTGCATT
Organism: Calotriton arnoldi; assembly: GCA_963921515.1. Lineage (NCBI taxonomy): Eukaryota > Metazoa > Chordata > Amphibia > Caudata > Salamandridae > Calotriton > Calotriton arnoldi. Next base: position 832,444 of record CAWUFW010008802.1, on the reverse strand, counting down.
CTGATGGTCACTTCTGTCATTGTGTCATTGATGACTGTTGACGGTCTCAGCCACCATGGGTGTTGTTTGTCTGCACATGGCCAAAGGAATGTTTCATTTGCACTGCAGTATTTGGCTCCCCCAATTTATGTTGCAATGGGACACATACACTACTTTGCCACAGATGAGTTTTTGGTTCTGTGACCAGGAATGATCCATGCAGTTTGGCAGTTGCAGCTCTTTCTTTGTCAACAATTACCTTTTGGTCACTGTGATGATGAGGGTGTAGACCCCATTGCCACAATGGTCAAAATGTGCTTCAGCTATGGACCCCACACTTGCCTTTTGGTCACTGTGATGATGGGGGTTTAGACCCCATTGGCACAATGGTCAAACTGTGCTTCAGCTATGGACCCCACACTTACCTTTTGGTCACTGTGATGATGGGGGTTTAGGCCCCATTGCCACAATGGTCATGGGCTGCTTGCATTGTGGGTGCCACACACATATATGTGTGGCACATGTGCTAGGGGGTCACATTGTATGTTCAATGTCATGTTCGGTGTTGTAGGCATTTGACACAGCCTGCTCACACGCTTGTCATGGTGGTGGGGGGATGTCTTAATCTTGCATTCCCTAGGTTGTGGTGTGCTTGTTGTGTCATGCATTGTCCATCCTATGAGTGGGGGTGGTAGTAGTGGTAGGCATCCAGCCCCCCTGGCTAAGGGTGGTAGTAGTGGTGGGCATCCTGCCCCCCTGGGTGAGGGTGGTAGTAGTGGTAGGCATCCTGCCCCCTGGCTAAGGGTGGTAGTAGTGGTAGGCATCCTGCCCCCCTGGGTGAGGGTGGTAGTAGTGGTAGGCATCCAGCCCCCCTGGCTAAGGGTGGTGGTAGGCATCCAGCCCCCCTGGCTAAGGGTGGTGGTAGTGGTGGGCATCCTGCCCCCCTGGGTGAGGGTGGTAGTAGTGGTAGGCATCCAGCCCCCCTGGCTAAGGGTGGTGGTAGGCATCCAGCCCCCCTGGCTAAGGGTGGTAGTAGTGGTGGGCATCCTGCCCCCCTGGGTGAGGGTGGTAGTAGTGGTAGGCATCCTGCCCCCTGGGTGGGGGTGGTAGTAGTGGTGGGCATCCTGCCCCCCTGGCTAAGGGTGGTAGTAGTGGTGGGCATCCTGCCCCCCTGGGTGAGGGTGGTAGTAGTGGTAGGCATCCAGCCCCCTGGCTAAGGGTGGTGGTAGGCATCCAGCCCCCCTGGCTAAGGGTGGTAGTAGTGGTGGGCATCCTGCCCCCTGGGTGAGGGTGGTAGTAGTGGTAGGCATCCTGCCCCCCTGGGTGGGGGTGGTAGTAGTGGTGGGCATCCTGCCCCCTGGCTGAGGGTGGTAGTAGTGGTGGGCATCCTGCCCCCTGGGTGAGGGTGGTAGTAGTGGTAGGCATCCAGCCCCCCTGGCTAGGGGTGGTGGTAGGCATCCAGCCCCCCTGGCTAAGGGTGGTAGTAGTGGTGGGCATCCTGCCCCCTGGGTGAGGGTGGTAGTAGTGGTAGGCATCCAGCCCCCCTGGCTAAGGGTGGTAGTAGTGGTGGGCATCCTGCCCCCCTGGGTGAGGGTGGTAGTAGTGGTAGGCATCCAGCCCCCCTGGCTAAGGGTGGTGTGTGGTAGGCATCCAGCCCCCCTGGCTAAGGGTGGTAGTAGTGGTGGGCATCCTGCCCCCCCTGGGTGAGGGTGGTAGTAGTGGTAGGCATCCAGCCCCCCCTGGCTAAGGGTGGTGGTAGGCATCCAGCCCCCCCTGGCTAAGGGTGGTAGTAGTGGTGGGCATCCTGCCCCCCCTGGGTGAGGGTGGTAGTAGTGGTAGGCATCCTGCCCCCCTGGGTGGGGGTAGGCATCCTGCCCCCCTGGCTAAGGGTGGTAGTAGTGGTGGGCATCCTGCCCCCCCTGGGTGAGGGTGGTAGTAGTGGTAGGCATCCTGCCCCCCTGGGTGGGGGTGGTAGTAGTGGTGGGCATCCTGCCCCCCTGGGTAAGGGTGGTAGTAGTGGTAGGCATCCAGCCCCCCTGGCTAAGGGTGGTGGTAGTGGTGGGCATCCTGCCCCCCTGGGTGAGGGTGGTAGTAGTGGTAGGCATCCTGCCCCCTGGGTGGGGTGGTAGGCATCCTGCCCCCCTGGCTAGGGGTGGTAGTAGTGGTGGGCATCCTGCCCCCCTGGGTGAGGGTGGTAGTGGTAGGCATCCTGCCCCCCTGGGTGAGGGTGGTAGTAGTGGTGGGCATCCTGCCCCCTGGCTAAGGGTGGTAGTAGTGGTGGGCATCCTGCCCCCCTGGGTGAGGGTGGTAGTAGTGGTGGGCATCCTGCCCCCCTGGGTGAGGGTGGTAGTAGTGGTGGGCATCCTGCCCCCCTGGGTGAGGGTGGTAGTAGTGGTAGGCATCCAGCCCCCTGGCTAAGGGTGGTGGTAGGCATCCAGCCCCCCTGGCTAAGGGTGGTAGTAGTGGTGGGCATCCTGCCCCCTGGGTGAGGGTGGTAGTAGTGGTGGGCATCCTGCCCCCCTGGGTGAGGGTGGTAGTAGTGGTGGGCATCCTGCCCCCCCTGGCTAAGGGTGGTAGTAGTGGTAGGCATCCTGCCCCCCTGGGTGGGGGTGGTAGTAGTGGTGGGCATCCTGCCCCCCTGGCTAAGGGTGGTAGTAGTGGTGGGCATCCTGCCCCCCCTGGGTGAGGGTGGTAGTAGTGGTAGGCATCCAGCCCCCCCTGGCTAAGGGTGGTGGTAGGCATCCAGCCCGCCCTGGGTGAGGGTGGTAGTAGTGGTAGGCATCCAGCCCCCCTGGCTAAGGGTGGTAGTGGTGGTGGGCATCTGGCACCCCCTGGCTAAGGGTGGTTGTGGTGGTTGGCATCCAGCCCCCCTGGGTAGGGGTGGTGGTGCGCATTCAGGCCCCTGTGTGCATATGTGGCATTGGTGATGGGCATCCCGCCCCTATGGTGCTGCTGTTGCTGGTGTAAGTATATTCTGCATCCCTCTGTGTGTGTGTGTGATGTGTCGTGTACGTGTTGTATGTGTTTTGTGGTTGGTGTCTGACTTACCTTCTGCGCCGTACGCGTCCGTGCCTGTTCCGGTAGTAGATGTAGAATATTGGTATGATCGGGACGAAGGGATTCATGGTTGGTTCGTGTCGTTCGTCCTTCTCGTTGCTTCGCGTCGTCCTCGTCGCTTGGCTTCGTCCTCGCCGCTTCGCGTCGTCCTCGTCGGTGCTGTGTTCGTCTCGTAGCCGTGGATCGTGTTGTGGCGCGATTCGGAGCTTATGTGCGCCTCTCCCGGATGCTTTGACGTGCCGTGCGTAGCGACGGGTTCGGCGCGTACGGAAAGCGCATCGTACTTGTCCGGCCGGACGGGGCTGCATTTTCCCTTCCGTGCGACTCGATTCGGCGTTTCCGGATTCGCCTCGGTCGGAGAACAGGCCCTGGTTTGGGTGAGTACGGCTCGGCCGGAATTTTTGCTGTTGTGTGCATCGTACTTGCTCGTTCGGTGTGCTGTACGGATCGGTCGGGAAACTGGCTTTCGCATGGCTTTTTTCCCGACCGAATGCTATTGGGTGCGCCTCCGACCGAGATCGGAATCGGCCCCTAAGTGCTGGATGTGGGACCTACTGGACTGCAGTGTAGGCCGGGGGCAGCCGTCAGCACGGGCCCACAGACACGTGTTGTGTGCTTGCGATGCAGGGTTTGGGACACTGATCGAAGGGAGTTCAGTGATATAAACGCGGCAATTAACATTTGGTCACTGCCATTCTGAACTCAAGACACAGTTCCACATGTGGGACCTACTGGATCGCAGTGTAGGCCTGAGCCCTCATCCAAGTGTCACCGGCTTGCGTTGAACAGGGTTAGTGGCACCACGTGTCGCAGGCTTGCGATGCAGACTTTTGCTTCACTGATTGGAGGAAGTTTAGTGATGTGGACGCTGTCACAGACTTGGGGTCACTGTCATTCAAAACTCAGGACACAGTTCCACATGTGGGACCTACTGGACCGCAGTGTAGGCCTGAGCCCTCATCCAAGTGCCGCCGGCTTGCGTTGAACAGGGTTAGTGGCACCACGTGTCGCCGGCTTGCGTTGAACAGGGTTAGTGGCACCACGTGTCGCCGGCTTGCGTTGAACTGGGTTAGTGGCACCACGTGTCGCAGGCTTGCGATGCAGACTTTGGCTTCACTGATCGGAGGGAGAATAGTGATGTGGACCCTGCCACAGACTTGGGGTCACTGCCATTCTTAACTCACGACTCAGTACAACATGTGCCAACAACTGGGCCGAAGAGTACGCCGGTGGAGTATGTCAATGAAAAATGAGTACTGTGGGCCAGCGTCGTGGAGGCCAGCGATGGTCTGCGGAGACTGCAAAGGTTGCGGGACTGGGGCTTGGAGCTTGCACCGGCACGTGGTGGGCCCTCTTTGACACACGCCATTGTCGGCAGGTGAGCGGAGCCTCCTTGGTGCGCTGGGGCAGGCATGACGGGTCTGGGGACCAGCGGCCTGGGGTGCAGCAGGTGCACAGGGACACAGGCCCCGCTGCGCACGGCCCCGGCCTCGTGGCGGGCTGAGAGGCGCCGCCCTGGCAGACACGTTGGCCATTCCGAATGAGAACCACGCCCAGTGCGACGGGCTTTTCATTCACACCCCTACGCAGGCCTGGCGTACGCAGGGCCAACCCACTCCGCCCGCGCATACAGGGGGGGACGTAACGAGCGACATTTCCGCGTTCTGCCCCACAGCCTGTGGGGACATGGTAGCGTCCACTGGCCACTACACTCCATGCACCAGCAGTTAATGTCCACATGGCCATTTCCGTGGTTTGCACACTGAAGTCTGTCCGGCACATCCACGCCACACCTGGCATTGGGTAGGTTCTCATTCATTAGTCACTTGCCGCTCTCGTACATGCCTGCTCCAAGCCTCTCCTCACATTCTGCTATTGTGTAGCTGTGGTGCCATGCCGTGGCTGGGTTGTGTGCATGGCAAGCCCAGGTTCCCAATGGAGTTGTGTTGTCGTGTCTGGTCGGTTGGCATGTTGTGTGGCATGTTGCATGTAGTTTTGCTGCGTGCCCATTGCCAGTGTTGTGAGTTGCATGACTGTGGAGTGTAGGTGTGTGGTGTGTTCATTTGGTACTTTTCAACGAGCAATGCATTTCCATAGGTGCCATCCTGGGAGCGCTGGTTGATGATGGACTGTCGGGAGATGTATGAATCATGCACACTGCCTGGGGAGTTGGCCACAACATTGTTGAGGAGTCCCTGGGGGTCCACTATTGCCTGCACATTGATGGAATGCGTGTGCTTTCTGTTGCGGTAGTTGTGTGCAGTGTCGGCAGGGGGCACGAGGGGTTCATGTGTGCAGTCGATTGCCCCCAACACGTGAGGGAATCCAGCTATGGCGTAGAGGCCTTGCTTGGTCTCCAGCTGCTCCTGCGCAGTGTGGGTGGAGTGGAGGTGCTGGGGTACCAGGCTGATGATGGCATCCAGGACAGGCGTGATGAACTTGGATAGGGCTGGCTGTGAGACTCCTCCGACTCTGGCAGTTGTGGGTTGGAAGTTACCAGAGGCCAACATGTGCAGCACAGCCGGCAGCTTTGTCTGCGGAGGGATGTTGGTTGTCTGCTGCGTTGGTACCGTCAGCCGGTGGGCGCTGTGGGTCACGATGCGGGGGATGGTTGTCCTTTTGGGGCTGTAGTGGGCAATGTCCTCCTCTGGCGTTGGGTCTGTGCGGCAGGTGCGTTTATGGTAGGTCCGCTGTCTTTGTGTACGCTGCCTCTGTGTTGGTCCGGGGGGTGGGGCGGGTCCTGTGGGTGGTGGCGAGCCTGGGGTTGGTGGCGGTGGGTGTTGTGGCCCTCATGGGTCTCTGAGCTGCATGATCATTGTCTCCATGGCATCTGTGGGTCTCCAGATGTGGCTCTTGGCTGGGCTCCCTTTCATTCTGCAGGTAGTCGTCCTGCTTAACACCAGCAAAAGGCAGGTGTTAATTCCCTGCTGCTACCGCGGCTTATCGCCTGTTTTTGGTTCGCATCGCAGATCTGGCAGTTCGTTGTGAATGTGGTGTAGTGGTGTTTTCGTGTGTTTTTGCACGGAAACGCCTACTCTGCATCTCATTAGGGTTAGTTGGTGGTGTCACCCGTGGAGGTAAATTTTGCGGCAGTTATCGCGGGAATACTGGCGATGTCTGCAGTTTGCACCAGCTTGTGAATGGGGCGTTAAATCTATCTCCACTTTTGATGCGTTAATGTGGCGATAACTCGGCGATAAGTCCGTGTGAATATGCCCCTTAGTTTTCTTAAGTGGTACAGACTGTGAGAGGGCTTTAAGTGGGTCTTTAGTGTGTAAAGAGGTCTCGCTTCACGGAGCGTGTAATGCTTCAATAGCGAACTTATCTTGCTACTTGAAAGGCTCCCCAGCTGCAGTGATTCATCCAGTTTTTGAGTTACTCTCAAATGGGAGTTATTTAATGCTGAATGATCAAGGCTGCTGCGGGATGGCGCCAGGCATCGCGTATCTTGTCACAGTTAACTCCAGGGTTATTTGTTGTAAGCAAGTATTGTTTCCCTCAGCTTGCCTAGTTAGGGAGGCACCACCTTGGCCTTCATTAAATATTGCCAGTATAAGGTTTGATTCGCTGAGCAGACTGAAAGCCATGTTGTTTCAACAAAATGTGGCCTTAACTTCAGCCCGAGAGACTTTTGATCGCCAGGTTGCAAGGTCTTCAGCAGAGATACAGGTCCTGGTCCGTACGAACTTCCCAATCCATTTTGGAGAAATGGTTCATCGCATCTTTAACATGTCTGATACGAGTGGGATCGTACACTTATTTAAGAGTCTTGGATCAGGTCTCTTAACCACCTTTCAGACCATCTTCGGAGTAATTCCAGCTTTCATACACTCGGTACTTGGAAGCATTTTTGGAGGGCTTCCCTTGGTCCTGCTATCAGTAGCGGGCATCCTGATTTTAATCCCATTGATTCGCAATGGATGTCTCAATCCCTCAAGACATGGAGAGAACACTGCTGGAACGACGTTGTCGTGAGCGTATGGTATTGTACCTGACTGTGCCTCAGCTTTAAGAGCTGAGTGAGCATTGGTTCCTGTCTTTCAGACCGGTCTGGCTAGACTGTGTCCTGCCTGTGTTCCGCTGCCTCTTCTGTGGATTTAGATGTGTGTTGGACCTGTGTCTGACACTTCCATCGGTTGCGCCACTGGACATAAATGTACTCCTGGAGCCCTTTAAGGCCCACGTGTACAGTTGTCCACAGCATATTCCCATGTTGATGACAGCATTTCTAGAGCCTCCAAGGGATGCTTCCGCTCCTGTTGGAAGGGAAATCGGCTCTGCTCCAGAGGTACAGGCATTGGTTTCAGGCATGAAGGCATCTAATTCTCCCCGGCGGCTGCTGTGGGAACCAGAGATGACCATCTTTGGTCACTCGACATTATATTGGAAGTGCTGGAGGGATTGCCATCTGCGGATGCAATGTTCAGCGATGTTGAGCCTTCGGCACAGGATTCATAAACAATCTGGCCTTTCCTGTGCTGGGAACTATTCAGCATTTTTTAAACATTTACCAAATTGAAGGTCGTAACTGACTTTGTTTTATTTTTACTCCTTCTTTACTCTGACTGAGCATAATGGCTTTCAAGGTGCTCAGTGTAATAATAACCACATATACAAGTTTAGAGGACATTTTGAAAGCTTTTAGGGAAAATGGCTTTTCTTTTATGAACATTTTTTACAGGCTTTTAAAGTGCTTTTAGTATTTTTATTGTAAATGATTTTTATGCTTTTTAATGGTCTTAGCTTTATTATTATCTAGTTGACCCTGTTGAACTTTTGATGAGGAGTGGGTGTCATGTCCTTTAGGCTAGTCCTGTCATGTATACCCCTTTTTACATACATTGTCCCATCACACGACAATAACGGTTCTGAACAGGTGACCTTTTACCTAGTAGCTTGCTCCCGTCTCTACGACACCAGGCTCTTAGTATTCTATCATAATCCCTATACCTGACATACATAAACATGTCCTCAGGCACGGCATAGTTATTCTGTATAAGGGTCACCACTTTTTTTCAGCCTTGGCCAACAGCCCGCTGTGTTTGATGGCATTTGTTTGGAAAAACATTTATGATTGTTTTCAAAACATTTATGATTGTTTTCAAAACATATCAATTCTAGAAGAAACCCTGGAGTGACCACTCTAGTATATAAGACCATTTTTCCCCCCTACAAATCAGAGGAGAATTCCTTCCAAGCTGACACGGGGTCCTGCATGCTGAATCTTCGACATGCAGTGGTCTGACATCCCTTGCGCGGTGTCATCCTCGAAGCAGATATGGGGTCCTTCATTCTCTACCATCAGGCGAGGGGGGTGGTTCTTCCGTAGGGGATTCTTGGCTGCATATAAGCATATACATGCTACACATACAGATCTAGGCTAGGTACATTTAGGCAAATTATTTAGGGCGTGCATTTTAGAAATATGCAAGTGTTACTGTTATGAATAGAAAGGGAGATAATGGGCAGCCCTACTGGTGCCACGCAGAATCTTAAATGCATCAGACCTGGCACCATTCACTCATATTTGGGCCACGGGGTCGGTGTATAAAAGCATAATCAGTGCAATGAACGGGGGAGGGATGCCTAGTTTACCCTGAACGGCCCTGAGGAAAGGCCACTAGAGAGAGTCAAAGGCCTTTTCTGCATCTAACAAGGCTACAGCCGCAGGGGTGAAAGGGGAGATCTAATTCAGAACTGCAAAGACGGTTCTTAGATGTAGGGAGGTGGATCTGTGTGGAACAAAGCCAGATTGAGCCAGGGAGATGAGCTGCTCCTTTAGCAGCACCAGTCTTATAGCTAGAACTTTAGCCAAGATTTTATTATCTAGGTTTAACAATGACAGGGCCAGGTATGAAGCACAAGTGCTGGGGTCCTTGCCAGGTTTTAACAAAAGAGTCAGGACTGCTTCATGAAGCGTGGGGGGCAGGGTGGCTGTTGTTATTGACGCGTTAAGTAGTTCCAAAAGGTGCAGGCGATCTGCAGCTTAAAGGCTTTAAAGAAAGCCCCAGTTAAGCCATTGAGGCCGGGCACCTTGGATCCATCCAAAACGTTGATAGCTTGTGTCACTTCTTCCAGCGTTAATGGTTTGCTCAGGAATTGTCTCTGGCCATCTGTAAGCCATGCCATTGCAATGTCTGCAAGATATGAAGATATTGCATCGGGAGTGTGAGAAGTATGAGAGGCATATAGGGCCAGATGTACGACCAGAAAAATTGCGCCTCGCAAATTGCGACTCATTTGCGAGGTGCAATTTGCCATGTACAACAGTGTGTTTAACACTGTTTGCGATTCCCAATGGGGTCCCAAATTACGAGGCTCATTAATATTAATGAGCCTCTCGCAATTTGCGAGCCCATTGGGAATGACAGGCCCTCCCTGGTATGGTGGCCTGCTGGGCTCAGCAGACCACCATGTCTGGGACTGCTTTTAAATAAAGCAGTTTTTTTTTTTTTTAATGCAGCCCGTTTTCCTTAAAGGAAAACGGGATGCATTTTAAAAAAAAAGAAATGTTTTCGTTTCATTTTTTAAGGGCAGGTAGTGGTCCCTGGGACCACTGCCTGCCCTTAAAAGATATTTTTAGAGACAGTCACAAAGTGGAAGGGGTCCTCTGGGGACCCCTTCCAAATTGCGACTGCATTACCATCCTCTTGAAGAGGGTGGTAATTTGCGAGTGATTTGCGACCGCAATTACGTTCACAAAACATTTGTACATTGATTTGCGGACGCAATTAGGAAGGGAACACCCCTTCCTAATTGCGACTCGCAATTCCTGAATAGCGAGACGCAAATAAATTGCGACTCGCTCTTTAGGAATTGTACATGGCCCTGGGCCATCTTACATGCACAAACGGGTCACAGATCCGTTTGCGCATGCAATTTAGGGTCGTACATCTGGCCCATAGTTCCTGATAATAGGTCTGGAATTTAGCCATGATGTGATCCCCACCCGTAATAGTCTTCCTGTCTTCTGTTCAGAGCTCCGCCACATAATTAAGCAACCTATTGGGGCACAATAGACGTGCAAGGGTGTGACCTAGTCGCTCCTCTTCTCCATAGCGACGGGCCTTAGCGTGTTTACCCATGTACGCGATTTCCCTTTCCGCTAGATCCTGGTACTCGGCCAGGAACTCCACCCATTGATGCAGCCAGGCTTCCCCGTCGGCCACCGCCTTGAGCTCCATATCCCACAATCTACTCTCGACCCACCCCAGTTGTGTGCGAATATCTCAAAGAATTCCTACGTGCTTGGAGATACCCCCCCCCAGATGTACGCTTTGAAGGCCTCCCATAGGGTAGCCTACATGGACACGGTTCGAGTGTTGAGCTCGAAATATTCAATGATGGAGCTTTGCAACTCAGTACGGAACACCTGGTCCCGGAGCGCATCGCCATGAAATCGACAGCTGTGCTCAAGGCTACAGCCATATGGGATCTGGAGTTTCAAAAGGTTGGTGTCATTTTAAAGATAAAAATATTTCCTATTTTTATAAATTGGAGTTGGATTTTTCTTGTGAGCTGTGTCTTAATTATTTACTGAATTGGTGTTTTAAATGCTTGATTTTTCCTGTCTTGGTAGTTAAGCCTGCCTGCTTGCAGTCAAGCTACCAAGGGTTGAGCATGGGAACAATTTTCTGAGACCTATTCTGAGCCCTATATCGTGTTAGTGGCATTGTTGCCAGTGGTAGATGCATATTTACCACTACTAATAATCCACTTTCCAACAGTGAGCAATCGAAATAGAGTGTCACAAAGTACTCCTTGACAATGATGTTCTTCCTGAAGTGGAGGAGTTATGGTTTTTGTCAGACTGGTGTTGAGATCGAGGTTCATATCCATGGTGCCTATCAATGTCTGTATTATGGTCTTTAACTGCTTGCATTTATTTGTTTCAAGCTCACCGGTGGAGATGTTGATCTTGTCTGTTAGGTAGGTTGGTATGTTGGAGGAGACAGTCTTATACGATGCAGCGAATCTTGAAGATATTTTGGACTTGATTAAAGAACCAATGCAGGTCCTGAAGTTTGGCAGTATCAGGAACTCTGGCAAGGACTAGCGGCATGGTAATCAAAGTAAATAGAATATTATTACAGAGCCACCCAAGATCACACAGGAATTGGAAGGAGAAACGGGAACCAAAGGGTAAGCATAAGGGAAGAAAGTCAAAGCTCAGAAAGAACAGGCACTCAAGAGGCAATTTAATATTCCAACTTAATTTCACCCTGGATGGACGGGCAAGACAGATGTATAACAACATATATATAACAACATTAAGAATTAAGGGAATGTGGGGTAAAGCACTCAGGAGCTATACACAGTAACACTGAAGTTCTGTAAGTTCCCCATAATTATTGTTACAAATACTGACTGTAAAACCTGTATGCAGGATATACATGCAAAGGCAGGGTCTGTGGAGCTGATACCTATGGTGATATTATAAAAGTAACTCAAAGACAGTATGCACAGTGAACAAGAAACACCATCTAGGTTGTCAGCTGTGCCCACAAATCCTGTCAGTCAAACAGGAAAATGCAAGGCAGGACCAGCACGGTGTAGAACTAAAATACACAGCCATGATAGACAGGGAGCTAGCAAGGACAAGTGCTTAACAGGAAAGAAGGGGAAAGAAAGGGCACACTTATCAGAAAGCAAATAACAAACCACACAAGGGAACTAAAAGCTAGACAGTAGGAACAGGAAGGTACAAAACAAGAAACTAGAACTAAGGTAAATGAGAAGAAGGCTGGTACTGGGGAAAAGATAAATACAGAAAGAGTGAAAGTACAGGGATCAGGGATGCACTAAATAGTGCTGGTACAGAAATCAAGGAAGTACTGCAGGCAGTGCTAGTTCAAAAAACAAGGGTTACCTAAAGTTCAGGAACTCAGGGAACAAGGGGTCAGACAGCCAAAATGGCCAATACTGGACTGAAGGGAATTGGGATTTAAAACAGCTCACTATAACCACATGCATCAGGTGTGAGGAGGTTAGCACTTGCCAGCCTTAGGTGTGTTGAATTCTTCCACCCATCCTTAGCCTGCGGGGGTGAAGACGAAGCAGTGAGCAGGGAATTTTAGGTATTGGAATTTTTAGTTTAAACAAAATAGTTTGCACATGGATCAGGAATGACCTGGAACTTCCAAGTAGCATACAAGAGCCTGGAAATCAGTATGTGGGTATAGTAGAAGGTCCTGAAGATTTTTTTTACATTAGAAAGTTTCACATGTAGGCCCCCTGGTGCTGGGCATGAGAGTGCAATGAGTGTATCATGACAGTGGGTGATTCATTCATACATTCTCAGTTCCTTCATAAAGCTTGCAGCTGTGTGAAAGGTGCTCTTTACTTATTGCTGCTGTCTAAGTGTGGCAAGAGTATGACCTGGATGGCAATTTTGCTGTCATGAACATGGATGTACACTTTTGACGCTGTAGAGAAGGGCACCCTGGTGCAAGACAGTCTGTGTTATCTTAGCAAAGTGAATCTTGAAGAAGTGAGGGCTCTTGATGTGGTGCTGTTGATGAGTTGAGAGTTAAATCCATCAGCGTTTGTTACAGTGAGTAGCAGGATACAAATAAGCCATTTATAAGGATTCTTTAAGATGACGGGGCTGGCTACTATTCTGTATGTCTGGAGACCTACCTTCTCATGCTCTAAAAAAACTGAGGATGATTGGGGAAGACAAGGCTGAGATTAATTCAAGAGTTCAATCTATCAATTTGTGTGCTGTATAGGTGAGTCTCCTTAAGTCAGATGAGTATGTCAGATAAGGGTTCTGAACTCACTTTGCCATAGTACTGATGCCGCACCTCACTGATGAGGCCCTATAAAGTAAATGACACTCGGTCACAACAACTTGCTTGTAGGTAAGACTTTATTTAGTGCCGTCGGAAACAACCCGATCCCATCCTGCCCAGCGGTCAACTGACCAGAATGGAATCCTTACTTGAATTACAAAGGAGTGTGGAACCTGACAGACATCAGGTTCCACACAAAGAAGATACAAGCACAAGTAAATACAAATTACAACACATCTCCTTTTCTTCAAAGAAAAGACACAATATTGTTGGAAATGGCCCTTTTTGCAGGGTTATCCCCAAACATTTTGCTTCTTCCTCCTATTTATTTTTCCTGACCTGTGTTTGTTGGCTATAGGACTCTGGGCGCTTTACCACTGCTGATCAGTGCTAAAGTGCATATGCTCTTTGTGTAAATTGTTATTGTGATTGGTTATCCATGATAGGCGTATTTGATTTACCAGTAGGTCCCTAGTAAAGTGCACTGAGTGTGCCAGGGCTGGTAAATCAAATGCTACTAGTGGGCCTGCAGCACTGATTGTGCCAACCACATGAGTAGCCCTGAAAAGATGTCTCAGGCCTGCCACTGCGGTGCCTGTGCGCAGTTTGTTAAGTGCCATGTTGACTTGGCAAGTGCACCCACTTGCCAGGCCCTAACCTTCCCTTTCCTTTTCTTACATATAGGGCATCCCTATGGTAGGCCCAAGTTACCCCCCTGGTGAGGGTGCAGTGTATGTGAAAGGTAGGACATGTACTGGTGTGTGTAACATGTCCTGATAGTGAAATACTGCCAATTTAGTTTTTCACTATTGAAAGGCTATCTTACCCCATCGGACAGAATGGGGAATGCTTTGTAACATTTTACAAGCATATCTTCCCATAGGGATAAGATAGAAAAATGGAGTTTGGTATCCCTGAACTCAGGATTTAATAACACATCTTTTAGTAAAGATGGTTTTTAAATTGTGTATTTGAAAATACCACTTTTAGAAAGTGGCTATTTTCTTGTTCAACCATCCTGTGCGCCTCTGCCTGTTTGTGGATTGACTGTCTGGCTTTGGAGTGACAGGGGCTAGGAAGCTGCAGTGGCTCCAGGAGTCTGGATGAGTCAGCACTAGGCTGAATATGCCTGATATGCATTTGGAGTGGTGTGAGGAGTAGCACCTGTACATGAATAGGGTTGTGCCTGCCTTCCACAATGCTGGCTCCGCCCCCCTGTGGTGTGTCTGGAGCCAAGGCTCACACTGAAAATGTATGTTGTTGTGCACTTGCAGAGTGCCCCTCAGAACTGGTTTGAACTGGACTCAGAGCCCCTTGCACACAGAGAACAAAGACATTTTGGGGTATAAGTATTAGACCCAAAACCCCAGACTTTTAGATCATTCCTGGAATTCAAGAGGAACCTTTGCCAAGAAGTAGAGCTGGAGAGACTGAGAAGAAGTACTGCCCTTGCTGTGTGTCTGGGGTTGGCCTGCAGTTGCTGTTTCTGCCAAGGAAAGGAGAAGGACTTTGCTGTGTGCTGTGTCCCCTGCTTGAAGGAGATCTCCAAGGGCCTGAAGTGTGCTGGCCTCCTGTTCTGAAGTCTCAGGGACACCAAGACTTCACCCCCAGCTCCCCTGAACTCTGCTGCCGGAGGTTCTGACCTGCCAAGAGGCGCCTGTGCCAGTTTGGGGCTTCTGGAGGTTGTTGCTGCTGTTTGGGAGCTGGAAGCAAGAAGAAACTCAAAGAACTACAGAAATGGATGCATCGCTCTTCTTGCGGCTGTTTTCCCGACGCAGCTCCATGGCGCGAGAAGAATTTCCACGCATCGCAGCGCCGCTGCGGAAACTGCCGCAGTTGCCCTGCAAGAATCGACGCATCGAGAGATCGCGGCCGAAGAGGACCGACGCAGCGCCGCTCAACACCGCCGCATCGATCGCCGACGCATCCCGGATTTCCACGCATCATACCTGTGCGGCAAGTTCTTCCGACGCATCACCTGCGGACGAGAACCGACATGAAGAATCAACGCATCACTCCCCGTACAGACCGGATTCGACGCAACCCTTCCTCTGCGTGCAGCGGGACTGTCGCATCGCCTACCCAAGGTCTCAGGAGTGTCGCATCTCTTTGTTTTCCGACGCTGTGGCTGTTTGGCTTGTGAACTTTGATGCATCTACAGGTACTTTGGTGAAAAGTCACGCATCCATAGTTTTCTACGGTACAAGTTCTTGAAACCTTTTTAAAGTCATATTTTAACTGTGTATGTTGGATTTTTGTTGTTTTGGTCTTGTTTAGTTTAGATAAAGATATTTTATTTTTCTAAACTGGTGTGGTGTCCTCCTGTGGTGTTTTCACCGTGTTACTGTGAGTGTTGGTACAAATACTTTACACATTGCCTGTCTGATGGTGCCAAGCTACCGAGGGGGTGAGCAGGGGTGATCTAAAGTGTGTATCCCCCTTACCCTGACTTGAAGCAAGGGTCCCTATTTGGACAAAGGTACCTATCTCTGCCAAATAGAGACCCCCATTTCTAAAAAATATACTGAAGGAAAAGAAGAGAAAGAGAACCAGGAGGGACAGGGAGACCTAAAGAAAAGAGAGAAAAAGGAGGGAAACAAAAGCAAACAAAGAAAGGCTAATTAAATATTGTCATTTGGGTACAAAAGAGCCTAGCGCTCTGAACAATTACCAAACATAGTCATTTAGATACATAGGAGCTTCACGCTCTCTAGAGTTTTTCCTTTCACCAAAACCACAACCTTCAGCACTCTGACTCTCAGGAACGATGTCCCTGTGAGAACTCACTCCTTCCCCCTGGTCGTGACTGAAAGAAGTTCCAGTAGAAAATTCACAATTCTTCATGAACAAAGGATCATGGACAACCTCATCACCAGTCTTGATATAAACTTCACCCTTCTGGTATAAGGCAACCCTATGTTTGTTCCAATGTTCACCATTATCTAAGATGACATAAAAGTCAAATGAACGTATAACTTTGAAGGGACCTCTAAATTTGGTCAACCCTCTAGCGACTCATCCAGACTTAATTTCACCCAATCTCCAGGTTCGATGCTTTTCTTCCTCACAATCTCCTCCAAGGATGCACCCTGGTCCAAGATCCCTTCCTTGAACCATCAAGGAACGAGTTTGTCTCCAGGAACACGTCCTCTCATAATTTCAAAAGGGGATTTACCCAAAGAGTCTTGCACAGTGGTGCAATACGCCCAAAACATCTCAAAAACTGCTTCTTTCACGTCAAGATTAGAAACACAAGCCAATTGAATGACACCCATGACCAGAGGTGTGGCGCAGCGGCCAGGGCGGCTGACTCCGGAACCTGGGGGCTCACGGTTCGTTCCCCGGTGCCGGTGGCAGATCAGCCCAGCACCATGTGACTCTGGGCAATAGCTCGCTTAATCTTCCCGACGGCCCCCAGTGCCTTGACACCCTCGGGTAATTGTTCGCGCT
Organism: Calotriton arnoldi; assembly: GCA_963921515.1. Taxonomy (NCBI): domain Eukaryota; kingdom Metazoa; phylum Chordata; class Amphibia; order Caudata; family Salamandridae; genus Calotriton; species Calotriton arnoldi. Next base: position 816,164 of record CAWUFW010008802.1, on the reverse strand, counting down.
TTACAAATACTGGACATTTACATCTATTAGCCCTTTTCACAAACCCATTTCTTTGCAGATTATACAATGAGGTGCGTTGGTGTTTGATACCATTGCTATTCAAAAATTTCTGCATGTCCTTAGACGTGAATTGAGTACCATTATCTGTCACAAGGACAGACGGAACACCTTCTGCAAAAAACACATCTTTTAAAGCTCTAATGGTGGCACTAGTGGTAATCTCCCCCATGAACTTAATTTGCAACCATTTAGGGGCCGATTCCGATCTCGGCCGGTAGGGCTCCGAATCGGATTCGGCTTTACCGGATCCGATTCGGAGCCCTGTTTCCCGACCGAACCGTACGCGGGTCCGGCCGAGCGAGTACGATGCGAAATCGCCGACCGACTCGTCCGGGCGTCCCGACCGCTCCGACCGACTCGCTCCCGGCTCGAACCGCTCCGACCGACTCGCTCGGACTCGACTCGCACCGCGCAATGGAGACGTTTCCCGGCCGGGTAAGTACGATGCGCGCCGCGAGCAGTCCGACCGAGCCGCGCACTCCGGCTCGTAAGAGCTGTCGGAGCCGTACTTTGGGGGTCCGTGTCGGACCCCCCTGTACGCGTAGCCGCGCGAGTCGCACACAGGGGGGACCCATGGGTCCCCTCTACCTGTGCGTGTACGGCGCGACTCGCTTCGCCGCGTACCCGCTGTAGGGGGCGCCCTTGTCCGACTTCGCACCCATTGAGTCAATGGGAGCCCGCGTACGCGTTGTACGACCGGCTCCCATTGACTTCAGTGGAGTCCGACCGACTCGAGTCCGATAACATACGGACGCATCGTACTCGTTCGGTCGGACTGCACGGGTCCGATTCGGTCGGAAATCTCTCCGGGTCCGGCTCGGTCGGAGAAATTTCCGGCCCGAATCGGAATCGACCCCTTAGAGTAAGAATCAACACAAACCATGGTGAACTTGAGACTACCGCCAACCTCAGACATTGGGCCAATGAAATCCAAGCATACAGTATGCCAAGGCAAGCCTGGGTTTCCAATGTGGCCAAAAGCAGATTGGTCACCAAGCTGAAGAAGCTTCTCACTTTCTTTACAAGCACTACACCTGACCACCCAATCCACAACCTAAGCATCCATACCGGGCCACCAAAACTGGGCTTTGAGGCGCCGCTGAGTGAGTCTCTGACCTAAATGTCCAGTATGTGCCTTCGCCAAAAGCCTCTGCCTAAGACTAACAGGGGGAACGAATCTTTCACCCCTCATCAAAATAAAAGCACTACAAGTTGTCAGCTCTTACAACACCTTGACAAATGGACGGACAGAACTGGCAAGGCAACTCTCCCTCCGTTTGCCCAAGATAACCAAACGCATGACCTCTTTAAGGGTGAGGTCAGCATCCATGGCTTGACACCACTCTTCTTTGGAGAAAGTACCTGCACACTCCAACACAGCATCTTGAACTGAGGCAACTGCACCCTCATCTTCATGATCCTCCACAAGAGGACCTTGCACCACTTGCCATTGTGAAGGCAACCTAGAAAGGCAATCCGCTTGCACATTCCTCCAACCTTGAATGTGCTCTTAGACATAGTGAAACTTCTGAAGCCTGGCAGCAAACTGCGCCATCCTGGCCGAGCCCTTACCAGCACCACCAGGGAGAAGGATTTTGATCAGACGCTTATGGTCAGATCTTAAGGTAAAATGAGTACCCCACAAATATGTGAGGAAGTATTCAACCCCCCAAGCAGCAACTAAAGCTTCCTTTTCAATTATTGAATAGTTCCTTTCAGTATCCATCTGGGTGCGGGATGCATAGGCCACAGTTCTCTCACCATCCTTATGCTTCTGGGAAAGAACTACACCCAGACCTGTAGCAATGGCATCCACCGTCACCACTGATTTGATCAAAAGGAGCTAAAATGCCAGCATCACAGATCTCTTTCTTAATGTTCGAAAAACATTCCTCTTGCACACTTGACCATTCGAAACCCTTCCCATTCTTCAGGAGAGACCTCAAAGACTCTGTCTTGTCAGAGAAATTGCGAACATACTTCGAATAATATTCAATGAGGCTCATGAAAGACGTAAGCTGGTCCTTGTCTTGAGGAAAGGGAGCCAAGCGTATAGCTTCCAACAAGTCTTTTTTTGGACTGACTCCACCAGCCGACAAAGTGTAGTCCAGATATTCAATTTGCTCTTTCAAAAAGCAACACTTCTCCTTCCTCAAAGTAAGTCCCACTGCAGCTGTTCTCTGTAAAGCAAGTTTTAAAATTGCATTGTGTTCTTGAATCGACTTTCCAAAAATTAGTATGTCGTCCTGGAAGTTAATTATGTTTTCCAAACCTTTAAACACATCAGAAATCATCCTTTGGTAAGCACTCGCTGCTGATGAGAGACCGAAGGGCATTCTAGTAAATTGATAGGTACCCTCCATTGTAATAAAGGCGGTAAGAGCTTTGGAGTCTTGGTGAAGCTTTATCTGGTGGTAGGCGCACTTTAAGTCCAACTTGGAAAAGTACCTTCCTCCCTTGAGCAACAACACCATTTCATTAATGTTAGGTAGAGGGAAAGTGTCTGCAACAATATTTTGGTTAAGAGATCTCAAATCCACGCAAAATCTGAGCCGCCCATCAGACTTGCGCATGATAACCACTGGATATACCCAGCTAGATGCCTCCACAGGTTCTATTACACCCTGCTGCAACATATCTTGGATCAACCCCTTCACTTCCTCACGCACCATCACAGGTACCCTTCTAAGTTTATGTTGGACTGGAACAGCCCCTTCTTTTAAAAGAATCTTGGGTGCGTAACCTTTCAATAAACCTAAATCCTCCTTGAAAACCTTCGCATTTGCGTGCAGAATGTCTTCAAAAGACTCTTGATCGACAACCATAACCTGTGAGGGTGCCCTGGGATTGACAACGATGTGTAAATCGTATTGATGGAGCCATCCAAGAATTGGGGGTCCACTCTCACAAAACATACACCTTATCCACAATGCAACGTCCCTCAAACTCAATTTTAGCTTCCATAAATCCCAACATGTTAATGGACTCCCCTTGGAAACCTACAGGGGAGATATCTTTGGGTTTCAAGATAATCAAAAACCACCATTGTTCAAAGAGTGATTTTGGTATGATAGTATACAAAGACCCTGTGTCCACCATAAGTCCCAGTCCACAACCATTAATGGTAAATAATGCTTAGGGTCGTATTTTCTTCTGAACATCTTCTCCTTTATGCCCCACTTCATACACATCACCCACCATGAGGATTTTGTCACCAGATTCACCTTGACATACACTCCCATCAGAGACTAAGGACACTTTGCTACCATTGGTCACCCTGCACATTTTCGCAAAATGTCCCAACCGACCACATTTTCTGCATTCCTTATTGTTAGCAAAACAAAATTTTGACTCTGACGAATGATTAGTAGTACCACACCGTTTTGTCTAGTAAATCCTCCATATTTATCAAATCTGGTGTTGTACTTGGGAGTGGCAGGGGAATCAACATGTCTGGTAACAGCATTTACACCTACTTCAAAAACATCTCCCTCTTGTTTTTTATTCTCTAACTCTTGCATACAAGATGCAGATTGCTCCAATACCTTAGCCATATCTATAGCCTCTCTCAAAGTGGGGGTTTTCGCTGCCCATAAGCGCTCCTGAATTTTTTTAACAATATATTGGGCAATCAACTGATCTCTTATTAATTCATCGGTCATACTCCCAAACTTGCATTTTATAGAAAGCTCACGCAATCTTGCGACAAATTCATCAATCGATTCATCCACCCTCTGAGGTTGTGTATAAAATTTATAACGTGTCAAGACTAAGTTTTCTTCTTTAGAGAATCTGCCACCTAACCTGTATTTGGCTTCTTCAAAAACATCTGCTACAGGTTGGCCATTATGCTCTGTGACCTCAGGGAGAAACCGAAACACACTTTGACACTCACTGACCAAAACACTCAATAACAACGCTTTTTTCCTGGACAGACAAAAGTCTTGGCCATCCAATGCTTCAATGTAATTGTCAAACATAATGATCCAATCCTCCCATGGAACTGGAGGTGTGCCTGGTTGAGTTAAAAAATAAGGAGGAGGTGCTACAGACACTTGGGCCATAGTAATGCCCGATGAAGCTGCACTAAGAGGACTCTCTGAGGCTTCACCGATGTTCACAGGCTACAAATGTTAAACAATAAATAAGAAGTTACAATGTAGTAAACAATACCCCCATGCGGTAATAAGCTTAACACATGAGATAACATACAGTAGGTGTGCGTGTCACCATTATGAAAATTATGGGTATGAAGTGTGCGTGTCACTGAATAAAAGAACAGCAGCAATAAAGTTTGGCAAAAAATGGTGTGCGTGTCACCGAAATAGAGATGACACACAAAAAGTGTGCGTGTCACTGAAAATGGAAATGACACACACAGGGTGTGCGTGTCACCATGCTAAATATCACCTTATGTCCAGCGACGACCTCGGGAATCCAGATCAGCGCTCCGCTGCGAGGAAACAGAGATCCTTGCCTCACAAACTAGCCGTGCACACGTTTACCAGCCATTTCTTTGATGCTGATTGCGGTCCGATCGAGATTGGCAAATACGTGGATGCATAACACGTGACGCGCTCATACCAAGATGGAGGCACGTATGTTAGCTGAACCGCTAACTCGTAACTTGAATATGACACCCCACACTCTCTGGATGCAATATTACTTCTTGCCGCATGACGACTTCATGCAGCACGTCCGGAACTCCTCACGGGATTCCACACCTGTGATGGGAGCTCTGCTGGGGTCGAATAAAGAGTCAGAAGCAGGCACAAGTTTCTCCAATGACCAGGAAAGGCTTCACGGGTCCACTGCGGGTTGAGCTGTCGAAGGTGGCAACTGGCCAGATTGTCGCCAAAATGAAGTAAATGACTCAGTCACGACAACTTGCTTGCAGGTAAGACTTTATTTAGTGCCGTCGGAAACAACCCGATCCCATCCTGGCCAGCGGTCAACTGACCAGAATGCAATCCTTACTTGAATTACAAAGGAGTGTGGAACCTGACAGACATCAGGTTCCACACAAAAAAGATACAAGCACAAGTAAATACAAATTACACCCTACAAGGCAGATAATAGTCTGTGGTTGATTTTGTTCCTACTCAGAGGGCACCTGGACTGCTAGTTTTGCCTGGAACATCCCTTGTGTAGCAAGCCAAGGATGATTTGCATATGATTGTCTCCCTAATGAGAAAGAAGAGCATAAAAAAGATGGACTTGAATGTTGCCCAGAGTAATTACCAAATGGGATTAATTAAAGCATCACTTTTTGTACTGTCCAATGTGCTCATATAGTGGGACAAGCTAATCACCTGAGGAAGGATCCTAGACACAGATAGTGGATAGAACTGTAATGCTAGAAGGATTCTGAAAAAGATTACTTCCTCTGTCGGCTTGTCAACAGCAGGAGTCCAAGCTACAGCTGACACATTTTGTGAAACCAGCCCTCCTATGCTACCACTGCTCACTTAAGGCCTGGGACTCAGGCTGGCGTATCTGCTATCTGCATCCTGGGTACAGGCTTATGTCCTAAATCTTGCAACCTCAAGCCAGTGAGCCCTGTGCAGTTCCATATTCGGCGTTCCACGACAAAACTTCAACTAAGGACTGAAACTTTCCTTACCAATTTTCTCAAAACATGTTTGGATAAATTCCAAACTACCCATGGACATTTATGTGAGTTCCTCAGATGAAGGCAGCGACCATATGACATATCGCCTTATGCAAATGATCTCACAAACTAGTCGTAAAAGGCTCACCTTGTATGCTCACCTTATACGCTCTAGCCAACAACACTAAACTGATTAAGGTTCTTACGGCTAACCAATCAGAATCAGTGGCTTTTGACACAAAACTGTTTTCAACAAAAAGCGGTTAATGCCCACCTTATATGCTCTAGCCAACAACACTAAACTGATTAAGGTTCTTACAGCAAACTTGTCAGAATCAGTAGCTCTTGACACAAAACTGTTTTCAACAAAAAGAGGTTAATGCTATTCCCATCCCTACATCATTGTCAGAATCTTTCAAGACACTCCTGACATTCCAGGGTAAAACACAGAAACACTGGATCCTGGAGTTTTAGTTATACATAACATCCATCGTTCGAATATGAGACTACAATTAGAGGTCCCAAAGCTAAACCTGAGCAACCAGCCTAATATCTTTTATCTCTAGCCTCACACTGTGACCCTGCAGAATAGTCATCCCAGCCAGTGCAAGTCAAGGAAAATGTCATGCTGTGACAGCATTTAACACTATGGTGATACAATAAGCATAAAAGCAACTGGTAAAAGTGGAAAGACATACTTCCTTCAGAAACCTGTGTCTTTCCCACCTTTTCGCCTTGTCTCTCTAGCATACATTAGACAGATGGTGAAAAGGGGGAGTTGGTACCTGCTCTAAGCGAGCATGATCATTGTGTCGAGTTGCAGTTGTGTTTGAAAGGCTGCTGGATTATTTTTTTAAAAACAGACATTTCTTACAACTAAACAGTTTTATTTCTCGCTGCTCAGACGTGTCTATAGGCATGGTAATTAGGGCCTATGCATAGAGTTGCTGTCTTTGGTTTTCATCTTGAGTTCTTTGTCAAAATCAGCTTTCCAATATTGATCTTTGATTATCTTTAAAATTTGATAATTCTACCCTTGCTTTTTCATCCACATCCCAAATAGTACTATGTTTGTTGCACCGCTTCTAACATGCCCAAACTATCCCCGAGGGACATGGGTAACATTTCAATTCTTCTACTTGTCCCTTTGTTTCTTATCAGTCTTGAGTGTACTTCCTTCCTGGTCTACTTACCTCCTCCACCATTACCCTTGATAGGGTGCCTTGGTGCAGGCAAGTTTTAAATTCCTACAGGAGCTGTTGTGGTATCTATGCCACAATTATGCATCACAAAATATCCCTTTAGGTCAAGTATGTGAATTCCCTAAAATGGCAGGGTAGAGTAATAGTGACATCTTGCATCCTTTAAACACTCATGACATCACTGAGTTGACCCTGTTCTCACTCTAATAACCCCTTAGCCTTCCAATTAGGGCTTGTCTCGGAGGTCATGAAAGTAGTGGAAAGAACAGAGCTGGGCAAGCCCTCTCTTTTTCCATAGTTTGAAAACCTTGCTATTCCCACGGACCACTGCCTATTGTTAAAAAATGGAACTTAAAATTTCATTTTTTTCTTTTCAAACGCATCCAGTTTTCCTTAAAGGCGAACGGGCTGCATTGAAAAAACACAAATATTGCTTTATTTAAATCAATCATAAACATGGTGGTCTGCAGCAGGCTACCCTCCCTGTTATGGCAGTGAATCCAATAGGGTCGCAAATTGTGACCTTCTTCATTAATATGCATGAGGTAGGTCTATTTGCGACCCATAAGAATCGCTAGGAACCTCACAAAAGCTTCATACATTAGGAATAGCGATCTCCTAATTGCGATTCAGGTGAAATCGCGATGCGGAAATTGCTATTCTGCTTCTTTGTACATATGGCCCCATGTGCTGGCATAACCTAAGTAGTCAAAAAACTATAAACATATACTACTCACGACAGGGAACCCTAAGCAGCCCTGGCAATTATCTTGGACCAGCCTCCCGGGGACAGCCGAATGCCCGCTACCTACGGCCAGTCCACCCTGCCTCATGATGATATGTCATGTACACCCGACAAGCAATCATACCTGTAAATCGTTTTTATTTTGAAATGTGTCCGAAAAATGAAGATACATTAGAAGAAGGTGCTAAAGCTTTAGGTTGAGTGAACTAAATAAAGAAGTGGAAAGCACATTGTTGAGGCTTTACAGAGTTGGGGGAGGGAGTGGGGTAGGTTCATTACCAATTATTGGAGACATTTTACTCTCCTGGTCGACATTGTAACTCGGGCTGCCAGTCAAGTACATTTTCAAAACTCTGCTCCGAGACCGTTTGTTGTAACTGTTGAACGAATGACTAGGTGGTCTCATTGAATCAAATATCAATATTCTGCGTATTGATGTCACAAATTAAACAATTTTCTACACCTAGAAGACATTTAGAATCCCAAAGAACAAGAATGTCGTAGGCTGCTCTATTTCTCTACGGTATTATTTACTTAAAGGCCACATTTTCCCAGGCGCCAGTGTGGAAATCTTGCGGTAACTTGAAGTCCAGTGAACCGAGAGAATTCTACAAACGAGTTCGACAGCGTAAAACAGAGGCGGGGCCTCGGGCAGTGATAAAAGGGCTGATAACGGTGTAACGGTTTGCAGAGCAGACTTTTAAAACTGACAAACAGCACAGGAAGAGTTTTAACAGTAGATATGAACTGTGAGCGTTAGAAAAAGTTGTCGACAGAAATATAAAAAATATCACGGTTTATCAAAAGTCGACAACTTTGTATAAATTTCACTACTGCAAACGGTAAAAACGGTTACGCACATTATCACACACATGCACGCACACCCCCTCATTATGAGAAGTGTTTTAGGGCCCATTTCTCACACCAACAAGCAATCTGCAGTCCACAGACTTTTTCTGCCTTCTTAAAACAGGTGGAAAATCTCTGCGTTTTTCACAGAAATTGCGGAAAGCTACTCGGAAAAGCACATGCTAATTCCAGGTTCAAGCAGTTATTACCGCATTGCGGGTGAAAAAAAACCAAGCATTTGCAATGTAATAGGTCTGGTATTTGCGAGGGTTTAAGCTATTGGTATTGTAAATGACAATGCCTTTTATTTATCTGTTTTTATAATTAACAGATAAATAAAAGGCATTGTCGTTTAGAATGCCAATAGCTCAAACTCTTGTAAATGTGAGACCTATTCAAAGAGCGGCCGCCGTTGTCCAGGGCTGCTTAGAAAGTCAAAGTGCGCATGGCGTGCTGAATGTTGCAGGAAAGCATATCGTGCCTGCAGCAGGAGAAACTCATTAAAGAAAATAGTGCTTACAGACTAAATACGACTACCCGTGTAACAACCGAAGTAAAAGGGCCAGTCCTCATAGGAGGTTACAAATGAAGAGAAGGCGGTACTAAGGAGGGAATAACGAGCCTATTAATGAATCAGAAGCCAGCATTTACAAAGGACAATGGCACAAGCCATTGAAAAATATGGGCGGAGAGTGGGCGGAGCTTCAAGTCCATACTCGAATACAGCATGCCTGGCAGAGCAGTGCATGCGCTGCCCAGGCTCGGCCTAACTAGGAATGCCAGGAACTGCGGCGGAGATACCTGTCAGTAAACTTAATTCCTGTCTCCCGTGTCTCTGCTGCAAAGTCCAGCCAACTCCTAACAAACAAATCATCAATTTACATAAAAACGTATATTTTTAATTCATAACTGGGGACATGAACAATAATGTTTGTAATCAGTGCTGTCAGGGAGCCTTCTGACTGCATGAGCCATACATGCGATCAACAGGTATCACTGATATAAATGTGGAATGACCCATGCTGAAAAGAAAACTTCAGTTTACAATACAAAGTGAAAACATTTCAAAACAAATGCCAAGTTTCATAGGTTGGTATATTTAAATGATGCCCTTTTCACCATCATTCTCACATAAGATGCGCTGGTTGCATATGTTTTAAAGATAGTGGTCTGCGTGGTAAGAACTTGGACGGCTACAGTCCTCAGAAGCCTTCATCCCTGCTCATGGTCCTTGAGAAACACATAGCCTGACAATAAATCGATCAAGCTGGGATGAAATGGATTCCTCTGGTGATTTCTTCTTGCCCCTCTATTTTTAAAGCCCCCCCAGGCAGTTGTCTGGGTGTGACAGGTCATAAGGCGCCCTGGTTCTAGACTAATCTAGACTAAACCATTACAGAGTATATTTGCAGACAAACATCACACCAAGTTTTTTTAACATAAAAATAGATCTACAATGTGAATACTGTAACCATTGTGGCATAGTGCATCTTTAGGACACCCTTTCCGCATGACGTCAGTATCACATGTCTAACTGCTACACTATGAGCCTGATTTAATGTATATTTGTACTGCATGTACTGGCGTCTGTAGAGAGCGAACCTAGCCCGAGAGCAACGTTAAATCCTCCGATTTCTGCAGGAAGTGCTAAACTCCTGTTGTTAGACCACACTCTAGTGAAGAACACACCATTAGAATGACCTCCTTCATAACAACAGTAAAGCAAAGTAATGTTGTCAAGGATTCCCCACCGGATGAGAATCAGCAGAGGGAGAGATTAGCCCCTCCTCCACTAACTTAGATAAGTGTTCATTGCTACTCAACCCTAAAGCCACCCCTTTGTTTCCATAGGCGGTGACACCGCTAGGTATCTCAGCAGTCTCCCTTGACTCACTGACATGACTTGAATACACTCTTTGATGTTTACCTGATGCTTTCCATATACTCTTTTTACCTCCTTGAAATGATATTTTAAAATATTAATGTTATTTTCAAATGTACCACAATCAACAATTCTGCAAATTCTGCAACTATCAATGTTTTAGTAACAATAGATAACTCCAAAAGACACTGAACTTCTTGTTTCAGCCAAGGCTGATGATTCATATTTCCTGTGTCACAAAAACTGAGAACAAGAAGTGCTAAATGATCGTCAGCAGGTCTATGATATAAGTGTCCCTTGGCTAGCAGACATATTTGAAAACAATAAGAGCAGATATTTCGATATTTGTCAGTGCGATGAAATGATCTAACGAGTGGTGCTGTGCTTGTGTGTGAGAGCCTTCCCAGTAGACAGAAAGAACATTTCTGGTTTTACAGAACACATTCTCTGTTGTTACAGGCCTGAAAAACCTGCACCTGAGACATACGGCAGCAGCTCCGGAAGCATTAACAATTTGTTGGTAAAGCGTGCTATTGTGCAATACCTCCCTCAATAGTCCCTATTTAGGTTCCATAGAATGATCTGAAAAGCAGTGGAATATAATTTCCACTATAAGTGAAGTTACGAAATGTCGGTTTCCAAATTGTAGGCAGTACCCACTTCCAGGAGCGGCCAGTGCAGGTAAGAGCGGTGGGGCTGGGTGTGGTGGGGGGATTCGACAGGTGCGACGAGGGAAAATTAGATAAATAATTAATTTTCCCTCATCGTCATCTGTCGCATTGCCCCCCACCCTCCCCACCCGGCCCCACTGCCTCACCGCTCTTACTTGCACAGGCCGCTCCTGCCCACTGCCATCCTCTGCACCACTGGAAACTTTCAAAAGGCTGGAGCAGAGCAGCAAGATCCCTTTTGCGACTCCAGTCCTGATCTTCATTAGAGCTAGAGGGATGTATGTATGTAACGTACATAGCAGAAACTGAGCAACCATGCACCTTACCAAAAAAAGCTTATTACAAGAGAGTTGGCGAACATTCAGTGAGAAGAACAGAAGTAGAGAAGGGAGGAATTGCAGTTGGACATGTTGCTTGAAGGTGAGGGTCTTATGCTCTTTTCTGAAGGGGAGGAGAGATAGAGTCTGGTGGAATTCCAGATCCACAGTGAAAGGGAAGAAAAGTATGTGGAAGTCACAACAGCCACCTCTCAGTTACTGCTTCGCAAACCTATACCACAGGATCAAGGAACACATATGCAGTACTGTGAGATCTCTGTGCTCCTTGGAGATGCAAACAGTTTCAGAACAGGTTTTCCAATTCTTGGACAACCACTTCTGGACATTGAGAAAGTTTCAGAGAAGATAGGATGTCTATTTCAACTGTATCTACTCTTCCTAATTGAGATGCTGACAAGGAGAGAAGATATTCTTCTACCAACAAGCCTGAGAAAAAGACAGATTCAGAAACTTCTTTGACTGTTATTACCATTCCCCTGAGGTATGGACCCACTAAATCAAGGCTACTCAAAGAGCTTGGCAAATGAGGGAGATCATAGGACCAGATGTACTAAAGCAATAGTCACAAAGTGTGTTTGCAAATTGCGACCAGTTTTTAATTTTGCATGGACACCTATGTACTAATAGAGCATAGCCCAAAACCTCCAGCTGAAGCGTGCCGCAGAATGACCTCTGTAATAAATATTAATTAGGCAGGTTGCTATTTGCGGTCCATTACGATAGGCTGTAGCACGGGGATGGTGGTTGTAAGAAAGATGTGGGTTACTGGATGAGGGGGGTGAAACCCTTCTCAAGCAACAACTACATTTCTTCTCAGAGTGAAGTCACAAGCACACCCTAAATCAACCTGTGTTCAATCCTCGGGTAGCTTAGCACAGAGCCGTCAGGCTTAACTCAGAGTGTTAGAAATGGCGTCTTTAGTTAGCAGTCGGTATGCAACCTGTCCAAGTAGGGAACCTCAGTCTAATCATGGTAAATAAGTTACGCAGCTAAGATAATCCCTGCTCGCCCCCCTTGGTAGCTTGGCACAGAGCAGTCAGGCTTATCCCAGAGGCAATGTGTAAAGTATTTCTACACACACATTAACACAGTGAAAACACTACAAAAGGACTGCACACTAGTTTAGGAAAATAGCCAATATTTATCTCAGTAAAACAAGACCAAACCGACAACCATCAAACATACACAAGTCAAGATATCACTTTTAAAAGGTTCAATAAGTCTTAATCCATAGAAATCAATGGATGCAGGCTGCAAGGGAGGTGAGGCACCGGAAAACACAGTGATGTATTTTGCTCCTCACTACACAGAGGAAGTGATGCATTGATTTCTTACTGGCAGAGGATGTGATGCGTTGGTTCCTTACTGCTAGCAGGGGAGGTGATGCGTCGATTACTTGCCGACAAGGGAGGTGATGCGTCCATTCCTTTCAGACAGGGGAGGTGATGCATCAATTCCTTGCTGGCAGGGGAAGTGATGCGGCGGGGTTCGTATACACAATCTCAGTTCCTTATTGTAGTGAGGTGTCGATGAAGAATCCGCGCCCAGGGATGATGCGTAAAAAATTTGGATGCGATGCATCAATGCACCAGCAGCAGCGAAGTAGGTGCTGCATTGTTTCCACAACCGCAAACAGGGGATGTGATCAGAGTCGGAGCGGGTGTCACGGACATCAGTGACACGGGCTCAGGACTCACGCTGCGGCAACTTTTCTGATGCACTGTGATGGCAAGCTGGGGCCTGCGGTTAAGCCGTGGGTGATGCATCCATCGGGAACCACGCTTCAGGGCAGGCAGCAGCGATGCGTCAAACGTGGGCTGAGGTGCGTCAATAAAACAGGCGCTGAGAGCCGATGAATGGATTTTCTTCTTAGATCACCAGATTCTTCTTCCCTGGACCCAAAAACTGGATTTGGCACCACTTGGCAAGTAAGGACTCTCAGCAGAAGAGCCCAGGCACTGGCAGCTGAAGTCTTTGATGGCCCTGAGACTTCTTAACAGGAGGAAAGCTCAACTCAAGCCCTTGGAGAACCTTCGAAAGCAGGATACAGAAAGCAAAGTCAGTCCTTTCACTCCCAGTACAGAAGCAGCAAGCAGCAGGCCAACACAGCAAAGCAAACAGCAAAGTGGCAGTCACTCCTGACAGCTTCTCTGGCTCTTTTTCCTGGCAGAATGACCTCAGTCCAGAAGTTATGAAGTTATGAAGTTATGGTGACGTAGCTCGAGTATTTATACCAGTTTCTGCCTTTGAAGTAGGCAAACTTCAAAGGAAAATCTTTGTAGTGCACACGACCCTGCCTTTCCCTGTCCTGACACGCTACAGGGGGCTGGAGACAGCTTTGTGCGAAGACAGGCACAGCCCTATTCAGGTGTTAGTGACAACTCCTCCCACCACTCTAGCTTAGAAAGGCCTATCAGCATGGTGATGGGCCATCAGAATATGCAAGGCACACCTCAGCTCCCTTTGTGTGATTGTCTAGAGTGAATTCACAAAAGCCCAACTGTCAACCAACCCAGAAGTGGATTCCACAGACAGGCAGAGGTACAGAATTGTTGAGCAAGAAATGCATACTTTCTAAAAGTGGAATTTTCAAACACGCAATTTAAAAACCAACTCCACAAAAAGATGTACTTTTAAATTGTGAGTTCAGAGACCGCGAACTCCATGTCTCTATCTGCTTCGATGGGAAATTACACTTAAAAGATATTTTAAGGCAATCCCCATGTTACCCAATGAGAGAGATAGGCCTTGCCATAGTGAAAAATGAATTTAGCGGTATTTCATTATTAGCACATGTGAAATACACCGGTACATGTCCCACCTTTTAAATAATCTGCACCCTGCCCATGGGGCTGCCTTGGGCCTACCTTAGGGGTGACCTATATGTAATAAAAGGGAAGGTTTGGGCCTGGCAATTAGGTGCACTTCCCAGTTCAACATGGCAGCTTAAAATTGTGTGCGCAGACACTGCAGCAGCAGTCCTGAGACACATTTGAAAGGCTACTGGTGTGGGTGGCACAATCAGGGCATCGGGCCCACTAGTAGCATTTGATTTACAGGCCCTGGGCACACACAGTGCACTTTAAATCAAATATGCCAGTCATATATAACCAATCAGAATCACAATCTACACAGAGGCATATGCACTTTAGCACTGATCAGCAGTAGTAGAGTGCTAAGAGTCCTTAAGCCAACAAAAGTAGGTCAGAAAAGATAGGAGGCAGGAAGCAAAAACGTCTGGGGATGACCCTGCAAAAAGGGCCAGGTCCAACATTGTGCATTTGGTTGTGGAGGGCTAGCATGTAGCTAACCACAACCTGAGGTGGTTTCTGGGGAACTTGCTCCCAGCCCTTCTTCACCAGGAGAGGTCCCCGGACAGGGTAACCATAGAGGAGTTCAAAAGGGTGAAACACTATTCTTTTCTGTGGTAACTCCTTGTAGGCAAAGAGTAGAAAGGTCAAGAGGACATCCACTTCCGTCTAATGAGCTCTGGTAGTCCCATAATCATGCCCTTGAAGGTCATGTTGAACCTCTCAACAAGTCCATTCGTCTGGAGGTGGTAAGGTGTGGAGAACTTGTAGGTTACCCCGCATTCCTTCCCCATGGCCTTCATGCATGCGGACATGAAGTTGATGCCCCTGTCTGACACCACTTCCTTGAGGAAACCCACTAAAGTGAAAATCCCCATCAAGGCCCTAGCCAC
Source organism: Calotriton arnoldi (assembly GCA_963921515.1). NCBI lineage: Eukaryota > Metazoa > Chordata > Amphibia > Caudata > Salamandridae > Calotriton > Calotriton arnoldi. The sequence continues at coordinate 801,103 of CAWUFW010008802.1, read as the reverse complement.
TCCAGGTGCAGTTTGATCCTCATGGAGATGGCTTCTGGAACCACTTGGCATGGTGCACCACAACAGGATAAACCTGCTCAAGGCAGTTTTGTCAACAACAGGCATGGAAGTCACGGGAGCTTTGAGCTTCTTCCGTGTCTTCCCACTCACTTGGCAGGTGAGGCAAGTCCTACAGAAAGCTTCTGAAGCTATCTTCATCTGGTGCCAATAAAAGTGGGTGACAAGCCTGTCAAAGGTCTTGTCCTGCACCAGATGTCCTGCCAAAGGTATCTCATGAGCCAGCCTAAGTAGGAAGGCCTTGAACACTGGCGGACCATGCATGCACGCTGCCCCATGCACTTGCCACCCTACAAGATAATGCAGGTCCCCTAAAGAGGCAAAGTCATCCCATCCGGCTCTGGGGCCATCCATCGGTACTGCAGGAGCTTCAGACGTGGGCTTCTCCCTTTCCTTTCTTTGCATCTGCCTTTCAGGCCACAGGCTCTCTTGACTCTCCTCTCGAAAAGCCATGGACTACGTGGTCACGCAGACCCACTCAGGCATCCCCCAAATTTTCAGGTGGAACTTGAGCTCCTCTTCCTTCCAGACAGTGTGCTCCAAGGTATTCCATAGCAAACAATCTACAAGCATGAAGGGCTCACAGTGACCTTATGAGAACCTGAGACCCCCCCCCACTCAAAGGGAACCAGAGACACAGGGTAGTAGGGTAGTGGCTCTCACAGTTGTCTGCTACAGCAACCTGGTGAAATGTATCGGGTATCACCTGCTCTGAGGACACCAGATTACACCTGACAGTAGTCATACTGTCTCCTGTGTCCCACAGGGACTCCACCCTCTGCCCATTGATGGTGACCCACTGCCTATACTTGGAAGTATTGGCAGGCATGTGGGCCTAAGGTACCATCTCTCCATCACCCAAGGACACCAAGGTAACCTCAGGTGCCCTCCTTTCACTCATTGGGACCATCTCTTCCCCAAGTGCTACACTGACTAACCCCTGGGACTGCACACTACTGGGGGGCTGTGCCCTCTTTGAGTACTTAGCATCTCCCTTGACGTGCCAATACTGGCAGCATTCATAGCACTCAGGGACAAACGTATCAATATTTTTGTCCACAAAGCTTTTCTTTTGGTGGCCAGATTAGGATTGTGATTCTTTTCCTTGTGAACTATTTTGGGGACTTGTAAGAACTCCTTTTTGTTTTTATCTCCCCCTCTTTCTTTTGGTGGGAACCTTGACCACCCTCTTGGTAGTCCCTACCAGATGCCTTCTTGAACACCCGAGTACTGACCCAGATGTCCTCCTCATCAGCAAGCTTCCTGGGATCAGTTAGATTGCTATTCACCAGTAAAACAAATATTCAGCATGTGCTCCCTCAGAATTAGGTTGTAGAGCCTATCATAATCATTAACTTTGCTGCCCTTCACCCAACCATCCAGTGCCTTACTAGAATAATCTAAGAAGTCTATCAAGACTGGTTATGACGCTTGTGACTGTCCCTGAATCTCTGGCAGTATTTCTTAGAGGTCAACCCAAACTTAGCACCAAAGATGGCCTTCATGGGGGAATGCTTGGTCTGGTCAGCTAGTGTGAGTAACATATCTCTCTCCACAGTAGGCATATGCTTCCACAAGCCACCCCCCAGTGCTCCTCTGGGACCTTGTGCACCCTCAGGACTACCAAATACGCAGCAAGCCACTTGTTAATATCACCCCACCACCACATAGTTGGGCACCAGGTCTTTGGGTATACAGACTTTCTTCCCACCTTCAGACACTACAGGTAAGCTGCCACCATTGATGGATTCTAAGCCTTGCCTTGCTTTGATCTCTAGTCCTCTCATTCTCAAACAGCATTTTCTTTTCTGCCAAGGCTCTCCCAGCCTTCTTTTCCTCTGTTTTGAGCTTGGCCATTTGGAGTCTGAGTTCCCTTTCTGCGTACAGATGGCAGAGTCCAGGTGCTGGGTTCAAGGTTGTTGGAGCCTTCTGTCCCTGAGGTTCTGGTCAGGAGGCCAGCCAACTAGCCCTTGAAGTCACTATAGGTTAAACAGATGCAGGTCCATTCCTTCTCACCCAGGGAAGAGGACAGCATCAGCACAGCAAGGCAGCAGTTCCTTCAGAGCAGCAGTCCAGCACAGTGGCAGTCCCTTCAGCAGCACCAGATCCAGAATTGTACTGAAGAGGTGGTATCCGAGGCCCAACATTTATACCTGGTGCCCTTCCTCTGGAAGATGGGAGAAACTTCTAGAAATTATCTTTGAAGTGCACAGGCCTCCTGCCCTACCTGCTCTGGATCCAGACTAACTTCAGGGGGGATGCAGCCCTTTGTGTGGAGGCAGGATATAACCTATTCAAGTGTAAGTGTAAGTTGGGCTGTTCCCAGCTCCGCCCTCCCAGCATGCCAGTGATGGCCCATCCAGGCAAAACTAAGCTCTCCATTGTGTGTGGCTGTCTAGGAGGAATATACAAATCCCAACTATAAGCCATACCCAAACATGTGACCCAGAGACAGGCTACAGGAACTAAATGGCTAAGGCAGGAAAATGCCAAATTTCTAAAAGTGGCATTATCAAACTTATAATTTAATATACGACTTTACCATGAGAGGGGATTTTTCATTGCAATTCAGAAGACATCAAATATGAACTGGTTACCTGTTCCCATTTAGAAATTGAAGCTTATTAAATGTAATGAGGTAATTTCAATGTCATCCTCTGGGAGAGAGTAGGCCTTGCAGTAGTGAAAAACGAATTTGAGGGGTTTTCACTACAAGAACATGTAAAACGTAAATATACATGTCCAATGTTTTAAATACACTGTACCCTGCCCTCTGGGCTGTCCAGGACCTACCCTAGTGGCGACTTACATGTATTTAAAAGGAAGATTTGAACCTGTCAAATGGGTTATTTTGCCAGGTCGACATGGAAGGTTAAACTGCAGACACAGGCTGCAATAGTAGCCATGAGGTATGTTTAAAGGGCTAGTTAAGTGGAGTGCACATTCAGTGCTGCAGGCCCACTAGAAGCATTTAATTTACAGGCCTTGAGAACATGTAGTACACTTTACTGGGGACTTACAAGCAAATTAAATATGCCAATTGTGGATAAGTCAATGTTACCATGCTTTAAGAGTGAGCACATGCACTTTAACACTGGTCCTCAGTGGTAAAGTGTGCAGAATCCTAAGGCCAGCAAAAACGAGATCAACAAAAATAAGGGGATCGAGACAAAAAGCTTGAGGGAAGACCGCCCTAAGGCTGGCAGGTCTAACAGTGGTCTGCAAGGAACAGCAGACCAAAATCCTTTTGTTGGCATGTACAAATGAGTAATCTGTGCTGCTGCAGAAAAAAAATCCCATTTGAGAAAACATAAGGGGAGGCAGGGCAGTAGTGGCTCCCCAATGGTCACCTTCCCCATTGTGAATTAGGTACCACCCCAACCCAGGGGTCAGTAACTCATCAATGGTATGCCGTTTCAGTTGCATCACAAACCATTGACAAATTTCTTTCTGACTCAGAAATAAGATGTCCTCTTCTTCCAACATGTAAAAAAGATTTGTACATTAAGAAAATCCCTTATGTAGTTGCCGATCCTGAGATTTTGTGAAATGCAGGTTTTAAAACCGGCCCATAGACTCCTCCATATGATGAGTAGAGAATATTGAGGCACGGATATGAAAAGAAGGGAGTCAGGGATAGCTGAGGGGTGGGGTGAGGGGAGCAGAGGACAGAGCAGGAACAGCAGGGAACAGACAATGGCAGGGTAATGGGGCTGAGCAGAACTTGCTGATGAGAGAAGGCGCAGAGGGGCATAGGGTGGGCATGGCGTGCATTGCTCACTTTAGAAAGAGGGGCACATGTCTGATGAGCGGAAAGGGTGCGTCAGGAAGCAGAAACTGCAGAGGGGTGAAGAGGTTAAAGGCATCAGAAATAAACATTTCTTGGTGGTTGAAAGAGTGCGTGCAGAAAGAACAGAAGCTGGTGACGGGATGGAGAATGGAACATGGGAAAAAGAGAAATGTGAGAACTGCATGTAATGAAAGAGAAAAATAGGAGAGGAGGAAATTGAAGAGGGGGGAGTAAAATTAGGGATCGCTTAACACAATTTCACTCCTATGAAGAACCCTTGAAATGAACTTCCATACAGAACAAACATTATGCTCTATTGCAGTCTAGAGACATTACTGAACAGAAAACTGAAACTAAAGACATTTACAACAAAGTGTTGGGTAATACTGTGTTACATGGGTGATGAGGTCAGCATTCACAGTTCTTCTCTGTGGCGGGGAAGAGGATTTCACTGCTGCAAACTGTATACCGGTTCGCAGCTGATTCGGGAAGTTTGCAGTGCTGGTGCTCATAGGCTACAGTGTTCCTCTATCAACTATTCCTGATGTGTTTGTGTGTGGTCTGCCCACACTGCTGCAGACTGTACTATACCTTTTGGGTGCTTGCTGAAGAAAGTTTGCACTGTCTTTTTAAAAAAAACTATGTTTTAGGTGTGTCTCTTGAAACAGATTGCCCTGTTCATGTGGTTCTGTGTGTGTATATATGTATTTGTGCTGTATCTGCTGAGTGTGGAGGAGTGTGCACCACTGCCGATGCTTTACAGTCTCTGCAAAGAAAACTTGCACTTGTTTGTGTTATGTATGTGTGTTATGTGTGTGTGTGTCTGTCTCTTTGTCTGTCTTTCTTTTTGTTTGTCTTAGCATGTGCACTGTTGCCACATGTGCTGTACCTGATGTGTTTGCGTGTAAGGGCATGTCATTACACTGCTGCTAGATGTTCTGTGCATGTTCTTTGTGTTAAGGAATCTTGCATTGCATCTGCTCATCTTCTACCTCTGTTGCCTTAAAAAGTATTTCATTACAGGAAGACAAAGCAAATTGCTCTGTCAATGTTTGTTTTTACTTTGGTGACAAAATCCATGCCCATCCTCCTTGCCATGCACATTAATGAAAGAACACCAGTCGCAGTCTAGGCTGCAACATGCTTTTTGTAATTTTGAGGAGCCAAACCATGTGGCTTGGTATCCAAATTTTGATTGGTGCAAAGACTAGTTTCAGAAGTTTGTTGCCAAACACAAGGCCGACCCTTCCAAATACAAATCAGCCTAAAGTCATAAACACTAAGTACTCAACAAAGCAGTCCATTTTCCTTTCTTGAAGGAATAATAATAACAATTCTGCAGAGGTGACAAAGGGACTGGGTCTTCCTGGGCGTGCTGTCAGACTGTTCCACAGAGGTCCAGTCTGACTGTTCATGTGCAGTTTTCATGTTTCTCAGATAAGTCATGACTGATAATTGTGCAAACTTTCCTCTGTGAAAGAGCTGGCTGTGTGAAACAGTCAACCAAATTTAATATGTTCAGTCTATGTCATAAAAATATAAAGCAAGATATAAAGTGTATATAAAAATAGAAATAAAATATTTAACACTCAATAGAACAGCCCACAATTATCAGATTAAAAAATCACTCTTTTCATGAAAGGACAGTAAACCCTTTCTTCTTATGCACCATACTTGCCACAAATAAGATACTACTGCACTACAAATATTTATGTCCGTTGATCTATAACATAAGGAAACGGTGTGAACACTTTCGGTTATTTCATATTTCATAAAAAGGGGTAGTAACAACCTCTTGCGGAGGTTCATAGACCTCAGGCAACAAAGCAAAAAGTGCATGATTGTATCCTTCCCCTAAAACTGCAATCACTGAGTCCATTATTGTATAAAAGCATATCGCCTTCCCAGTCAGGCCGCTTGAAATCAATCGATCAGGATTTATAAAGCATGGCTAATCACCCAATAGGATATCCAGACACTTGCAGGCCCCGGAGGCTTATTCAAACAGCCATGTCTTGAGGGTTATTCGGAATTCCGGAAGTGAGGTGATGGTCCGACAGGTGCGTGGGGAGGCTGTTCCAGGTCTTTTCTGCGATGTGGGATAGGAAGTGTCCTCCACTTCTGCTTTGGTAGATGCAGGCAGTATGGTCAGGTGAAAAGCAGGCGTAGCGTAGTCTTCTCGATGTAGACTTATGTGTTTCATAGCATATTAGTGTAGTCTAATACAAATATCAACACAACAATAAATAGTGAAAACAGCCACTGGCCTCATTCAACATGGAAGATTGACAACAGCTAACAACGCTGAAGGAATTTTAAAGTGATTAGATATTTTGAATATTTATGTTTCCCCGTGTAATGGGATGCAGAGAAAATTCATAGTTAGGACTCTAGACAAAATAATTAGACATATAAGGGGCTCTATAAACCTTTCAGAGAAATAGAAATTTCTCATCTGTGTGAGATTTTGATGTCACTTCGCTCAAGTAATTATATGAAAATGCTGTTGAAGATAAAGGCAAGTTATGGGCCATCCCATCCCCCACTTTACCAGGTGTGGAAAATGAGGCAGATGTTTCTCAGAAATTTAGAAGTGGGAATATGGTAAGCTATATCCTGACTAACACTGTGTGTTGTAATATTGTGAGACACCTGGAGGTTTATAACAAAGTGGAAAGTAACCACTATCTATTCATTGCCATGTTTGAAAGAACCTTCCTACGTGCATACCATATGGATGCTAAAAAACCTAGCCATGTTCCAAGCCTGGTGCTCACTTCAAGAAGGAGTGTAGTAAAATGGAGCCAATATGACCAGATAGCTGCCAGGTTGATTGCTGATCAGTTTGAGGATATAAACAGAATTTTAGAGGGCAAGAAAGGGAATGAGGAAGTAGTATTTTAAGATTTTGAGAAAATGATGGTGAAAATAGCAGATTATACGCCAACATATACTCCCCTATCAACATTAAATCAACCTCAAAATATGAATGGTTTGACAGGGAATGATGGGAGATAAAATGAGATCTTTCACCATTATTGACCACACGCAGGAATTAGAGGCTAATAATACATGCCATTAAATAATTTGAATTTTACTGCCACAATAGATAAATACACTTTTTCTAAGCCTGGGCGGAGTTCGCGGAGGTCCGCTATGCAGAACTCCGCAAAGTGACCAAAAAACTCCACCACGCTACGCGGAGTTCCGCAAGCGGGGGAGTGTGCTTGGTCATGCCTGTTCGCGTTGATTTTCAGCTCTGGGTGTTTGTCCTGCGCTGGAAAATCAACACGAATGGCACCATGTGCAGAGCAAGAGGGTGCTGCTTCTTTTCTGCCGCTCAAATAGATTTTCTACTCGAGCAGCAACTTTCTCAAAGCGAACAGAAGGTTTCCCAACATGAGTGGTCGAGACCACCCGCGACCGACCGCTTTGAGAAATCCGATCAACCGCGTTGAGAAATCTCGCCGGGAGGTGGATTTTTCTCGCTAGCGCTCACCAACTTGACGTTGGGGAGCACGAGTGAGGAAAAATCTCGCCGGGAGGTGGATTTTCCTTACTCGCGCTCGCCATCTTGATATTGTGGAGCGCGAGCAAGGAAAAAAACTCTGCTCCACTATGAGGAGCAGAGATTTTCGGAACTCTGCGTGCTCAGCAGAGCGCAGAGTGCAGAAAACTCCATGAACGGAGTTCACCGCCCGGGCTTAACTTTTTCCTTGTTATTCTGCGAGAGGACATGGCTTAACCTTGCATAGTGAGCTATACAGAAGATCAAATTATTAAACTGCTAGAGAACCCATCATTGCTATGCGGCGACATAGAGACCACTCCTATCACTAATTTATACTACACAGAGAAACAAAAATGGTTAATAAAGAAGCACATTCGGACACAAATTCACACACAGGTGCTGCTTCAGCACTTAAAACAGCACTATCCCATTGGGTTTAAAGGTGAAGAACATTCCTGTCATTTTTAATAACAGCAAACATTCTGTTACAATTTAGTGTAGTAGGCACCAAATGCTCGAGAGAAACAGCCATCTGGATTAGTGATTAAGAACTAAAAGAGATTAAAGCTCTTGAAAAAGAAATCACGGATGGTAGCGCTATCCAGGATGCAAAAATTATCAGTTGCTGGAGGTAAAGTCATCAGTGAGTTCAAAACATTGACTGTAAATCAAAAAATGACCAAGTTAGCTAGAGACATCAAAAACTATAACATGGAGACCACAAAACCTTTTCTCAAAGAAGACTTTTACAAGAACAATACTGTAAATAATTAAAGTCTTCAAAATCCAGGTCGATCTAAAAGTAGGTCTGGGCCACGAATTCCGCTCCGCTCGCGGAGTTTGCAGAGTTTTCCACACTCCGCTTTACGCAGAGGTCGCGGAGTTCTGAAAAACTCTGCTTCGCGGAACGGAGTTTTCTTCCTCGCTCGCGTTCGTCAACGTCAAGTTGGCGAGCGAGGAAAATCCACCTCCTGGCGAGATTTTTCCACGCTAGCGATCGTCAACATCAAGTTGGCGAGCGAGGAAAATCCACCTCCTGGCGAGATTTTTCCACGTTAGCGATCGTCAACATCAAGTTGGCGATCGCGAGCGTGGAAAATCAACTTCCCGGCGAGATTTCTCAACGCGGGCGGTCAGATTTCTCATTGCGAGTGGTCGCATATGCTCGCGACCGCTCGCGTTGAGAAACTGTCCGTTCGCGTAAAAATCTACTCGAGCGGCAGAAAAGGAAGCAGCACCCGCTTGCGCTGTGCATGGTGCCATTCGCGATGATTGCACAGTGCGGACAAGCATCTGGAACCGAAAATCATCGCGAACAGCATTTATCTAACGCACTCCGCCGCTCACGGAGCTTCGCGTAGCACGGCGGAGTTTTTTTTGCACTTCGCGAAACTCCGCGAACTCCGCGAACTCCACCCAGGCTTATCTGAAAGAAGGTTCATCACCTTTTCAGAGACTTCTTCCGACTCTAGCTAGAAGGACAACAAACCTTAGGCTCCATTTACCCCATCCAGGTGTCCAACTAGTTTTTAGAAAGAGGTGGCAACAGAGGGAGAGGAGGGGGCAGCCCAAGAAGAGGTTAAGAGTCAGGAGAGACCCTGACTTGGAGGCGTGCTCACAGATGGTAACCACTGAGGACACTTGAGGTAAGAATATTATTCCAATTTATAACCTTTCACAAAACCAATTCACAGAGACTGAAAATTCAATACTAAATATAGGTTTATCTTTTGTACCTTTGTCTATATAGGGCCCAGTGGAAACTAAAATCAAGATCTTACAGTTTCTTCAGAAAATACATCTGGAAGTTTTCTTCTCTATTACAGAGTTGCCAACCGAAGAGAATCACAGAGGGCTTAGAAATAAATCGAACTTTTGTACGACAATCACAGACATGCCCCCACAGATAAATACATTCAAAGGAAGTAATATTGAAAGAAATTGACAACTTGAACAAAAAGAAATTCTTCTTCTTTAGCAATCATTGTAATAAGTCAGAGCCTGATGCTCTGGAGCTAAAAATGATGCACTCGTCATTAAACCGTCCGACTAATGCGGAGGGATTGTGGTTCTTGACCAAGAAGTATTACGCCATTTGAACAATCCTAGTGTCCACATATCAAAACTGAACCTACCATGAGCCTTACAGTAAAGATTGCAGATACAATAAAGAGAGCAATGTAAGAAGGATAGATTTGCTCCAAAGAATTTGTTTCTTAATTTTAAAAAAAGGCCCACAAATGCCAACTGTATATATCCTTCTGAAAGTGCACATAAATCCTAGCAATTTTCCTGCAAGCTAATCATTTCTGTACGTGGGTCCCTGCTGGAACCTCTTGTCAATTCATAGATGTCTTCTTAAAACAATGTGTACAAGCTAATGAGGCATATATAAGGGACTGTATGGACTTGACTAACAAAAGTGAGGGAAGTTTCAATCGAGAAACTACCTTTGATATAGAAGCCTTGGAAAGGTTCTCCATTACTCCTGAATGAATTTTCATGAATGGCTGACCCATCATACAGAGGATCTAAGATTCACCATGACTCATGGCAAATTTAAAATACATTTCCTGGATCTGTCGATCAATGCAACCGAAGGTGAACTTTTAGTGAGTTTGTATACCAAACTGATGGACCACAGCACATTGCTAAACTTTTCCAGCAGACACTCTAGATTGTTGAAATAACATTTAGCATACTAACAATTCCTCTGCAATCGAAGGAATTGAACCTATACAGAGAATTATTTTGAGAATGCCAATATTCTTTGTAAAAACAATTCATTAATAGAGGTTATCCCAAGAAATTGGTGGGATCCTCTTTAAAAAGGTCATGGTTCACCCCACGCAAAACACTTTTATTGTCAAAAAACAGAGTTAACAACAATCCTCTCCCTAGTGTGCTTACTTTTATTTAAAGCTAGCCAAGTAAAATGGATTATCAAAAGAATTGGAAAATGTAATGCAACTTTGACCTTCACAAACCTTTATTCAGCTTCGAAAGAGTCAAGAACGTGCGACAACACCTTGTAAGGGCAATACGGTCAGTGACCACAACAAAAGATTTTATCGGAATACTTGGGTGAATGTTGGGTAGAAGAAAATGTGTGGCTCCCCACAGAACGTGTCTGGGTGCGAGAAAGGGGAAACGCGGTAGATTGGATAACAGGGCTCACGAGCGTGTTTAAGGTTGGTGAATCACACAAAGTGTAAGTTGAGAGCGGGTTTAAACATGAGAGTCATGTAGCTCTATGGGGTTGAAGGAGTGAGGTATTATGTTTTTGTTTGACAGTAAAAACAAGGAGTAAGCTTATGTTAATGTACAGTAGCACTTTTCAGTAACTATAGCGGTTTTGAGCAGTTTCGTTTATATCGAACATGCATTTTTTGTTATGTAAAAGCTGATCTGTAATTATACAATGTTTTACCTTGTAGTTACCCCCGAAGAAGGACTTATGTAGTCCGAAATGCATTGGGTTTTAATAAAGAACATGCCTGGGATGAATTATGCGTTGGTCGTGTAATTGATAGAGGTCCGGATGGTCACATCAGGAGCACAAGAAACTTGGAAACTTGCATAATACTCCAGTGTGGATTAAGCTTGGTCAAGCATTCTAAGAGGATTTAAAGGATTAACAATTTGGTGATCAATGGATTAAATTAAAACGTTGTGTACTTACACTTAAAGCTGTGCAACTGGTTTTTGGGGTGAAAATGTCACCCCTTCCATTTATGCTCCCCACAGATACCAGAACTTTCCATCACAGAAATGTGAGGAATATATGTTTTGTTAGTCAGAGGTTTAGGTCTGGGTAACAAAACCTGGCAAGATCCACACAAGTCACACCGCCCTGGATTCCCTAGGTGTGTTGTTTTAAAAAATGTAAAGGTTTGCTAGGTTTTCCTAGGTGCCGGCTGCACTAGGGCCCAAAATCCACAATTTCTGACTTAGCAAAATACAGGGCAGTTTTGAGTAGAAAAATGTGATGTATCCATGTTGCGTATTGGGCTGTTTACTGTCACGGGTACTAGGCCTACCCACACAAGTGAGGTACCATTTTTATTGGCAGACTTGGGAGAATGCTAGGTAGAAGGAAATTTGTGGCTCCTGTGATATTTTTAGTCAAAGTTTGAGGTTTGCAAGGGAATTCGGGGAAAAAAAAACCCTGGTGAGAGCCACACAATCACCCCACCCTGGATTTCTCTAGGTGTCTAGTTTTAAAAAATGTACAGGTTTTCTAGGTTTTCCTGGGTGTTGGCTGAACTAGAACCAAAATCCACAGCTACCTACATTAAAGGTAAAGGTCAGTTTTGTGTGGAAAAATGTGATGCATCCATGTTGTGTTTTGGCCCACCTCCTGTCGCAGGCACTAGGCTTAACCACACAACAGAGATACCAATTTTATCGGAGGACATGGAATAGTAGAACGTTTGTTATTACCAATTGTATTTCGCTGCATTTATGACATCTAACTGTAAGCCAGTGTTTAACAAAGAAGACATTTTGAAAAATACCCTCTAAATCTTATGCTAGTATGGGTACCCACAAATTCGGAGATGTACAAATAACTACTGCTCCTGAACTCCACATCCTATGCTCATTTCAAAAATACTTAAACGTCCCTAGTAAAGTGCACAATATGGGCCTTGGGCCTGTAAATTAAATTCTATGAGTGGGCCTGCAGCACTGATTGTGCCACCCACTCAGTAGCCCTTTAAACATGGCTCCGGCCTGCCACTCCAGAGCCTGTGTGTGCAGTTTTAAACCACCATTTCGACCTGGCAAATTACCCTACTTGCCAGGCCCAAATCTTCCCTTTTATTACATATGTCAACCCTAACGTTGGCCCTAAGCAGCCCTATGGGGAAGGGTGCAGTGTATTTAAAAGGTAGGGCCTGCACTTTTGAGTTTTACATGTCCTGGTATGGAAAACCTGCTAAATGCATTTTTCACTACTGCAAGGCCTATCGCTCCCATAGGTTACAATTGGGATTGCCTTAAAACATCTTTTAAGTGTAATTTCCAATGGGGAAAAGATGGAGATTTGGAGTCTGATGTCTCTGGGCTCACAATTTAAAATCACAACTTAAGGTGAAGTCGGATTTTAAATTGTAAGTCTGGAAATGCCACTTGTAGAAAATTGGCATTTTCTTGCTTTAACCATTCTGTGCCTCTGCCTGTATCTGAATACACGTCTGGGTTGGGTGGCAGCTGGGCTTTGTGCATTCCCTCTAGACAGTCACACAAAGGGAGATGGGGTGTGACAATTGCATCCTGATGGCCCATCTTCAGGCTGATGGGCCTTCCTGAGGTAGATTGGGAGGAAGGAGCTGACGCTTGCACCTGAATAGGGCTGTGCCTGTCCCCACATAAATAGCTGCATACACCCTTGTAGTAAGTCTGGATCAAGAGCAGGAAAGGCAGGAACCTTGTGATCTTAGAAGGCCTCTTTGATGTCTCCCCCACTTCAAAGGCACATTTGAGTATAAGTACACCACCAAATGAGAACTTTACTGGAACCAAGGACATTCTCCCTAGATGTGCTGCAGGAGGGATTTCCACTCTGCTAACTGCTTTGCTGTGTTGGCCTGCTGCCCGCTGATTGCTGTGGCATAGGAGGGACTGCCACTTTGCTACCTGCCCTGCTGTGTTGGCCTGCTGCGTCTTGCCTGGGAGTGAGAGGGACTGGACCTGTTCTCTACATCCTTGAACCTAAGTTTCTCCAAGGGCTTGCTGGCATGCCTCCTGTTCTTTGAAATCTCACAGTCACTAAAGACTTCTTGCAACTCTTCTGGTGCTGCTGGAGTCTGCCATCTGTGAGTCCCTACCTATACCTGAGGTGCCTCCACTAGTCCTGGGCCTCAGAAGTGGGTTCTACAGCTGTTTCTGCCAATATCGATGTATCATTGCCACTGCGCAGATTGAAACTGACACAGTGCTCTCTGACGCCAACGCAGTGCTGATCAAAGACATCCTTGCGTGGCACGACGACGACGCTTTGACCTGACTGCGAGGTTCAACAACAACGCAGTGCCAATCCAAGGTCCAGAATGCGAGACTCAACGACGACGCATTGCGGAACCGAAGGCAGCGCTGCAAGACTCAACTTCGACACATCGACCCGACTGTGTGAATCGGACGCATCCGGTCCCCGATGTCGGCGCTTACTCCATGCACAGGTACTCTTTCAGTTGGCCCTGCGTGGGTCCTGTAGCCAGCCTGCCCTCTATCACTGTTGGCCTGGAACTTTGGATTTACCCCAGTCGAGCGCAACCTCAAGTAACCTTTTAGCGCTATTGACTCCTAAGCACTGTTTTTGGATTTAATATTTAAAAATGTATATCTCGACTTCAACTGATTGGATTTTTGTAATGTTGGTCGTGTTTTACTCAGATAAATGTTCTCTATTTTTATAAACTGGTGTGGAGTCTTTTTGTGGTGTTTCCATTGTGTTACTGTAATTGAAGTGTGTATAAATACTTTACACATTGCCTCTTCAGTTAAGCATGACTGCTCTGTGCCAAGCTACCAGAGGGTGAGCACAGGTTAATTTAGGTTGCATATCCAACTTACCCTGACTAGGATTGTGGCTCCTGCTTGGTTTGGGTGTATACTCTGCCAACCAGAAACCTCAATTTCGAACAACCATCCTTTAATAAGACATGTTACTGCTATTTTCCTAGGTGTGCAATATTAAACAATAAACTTTGAAACCCTTTTACTTCAGTTCTTTATCAATCTAACTGTACGATTGCCCAGTTCTCTAAAAACCTGCTAAGAGGGTGTCACGACCCCTCCTGCTCCCTCTCTGTTACAACTCCATCTTGCGTCCTCTCAGTAGTGGTCTAGCGTGCAGGGCTCATGTTGCTTTACCCCTATGGCGCCCTATGGCACGCTATGATATCAAGACTAATGTTTCTCCAGCATCCTCATGACTGATGTTCACTCAACACCCTCATGACTGATGTTTCCCCAGCATCCTCATGACCGATGTTCCCCCAACACCCTCATGACTGATATTTCCCCAGCTTCCTCATTACCGATGTCTCCCCAGTAGCCTTATAACTGATGTAACCCTAACTCCCTCATGAAAGATGTTTCCCAACACCCTCATAACTGCTGTCCACCCAACTCCCTCATGACTGATGCTCCCCCAGCACCCTCATGACTGATGCTTCCCCAGCACCCGTAATTTTCATTACGCTTGAACCCCTGCAAGCATTCCCCAAATCCCGTGAACCAATGGATTAACTGCTGTCACAGTTCCTAGGGCATTGGTGTGGTTACCCATTAAATCCCAACAAGCTTCCCCCAGAATCACATGAGACAATGGCAAGCCTTGCTCTCGCTGTTACAGGGGCCTTGGTGTTGTTTTCCATTATGCACATTCAAATGAAAACGATACATTTGTTAACTGTTATTTGGTTCCGATCATCAATTTGCACCTGCCCATTCTGTAAGGTCAAAGAAAGTGTTCTAACACGTGTTTTCCCCAAGGTTTGAGAACATTCCAGATGGCTATGTTCCCCACATTCCACACATGATCTAGCTACATCCATTGAGCCTTCGAGAGGGTAAATAAACCCGGCCCAAACCTGAATCGTGGTTTGGCCTTGTTTCCTGTCAGAACAAGCTTCACCCTTCCCACTCACCTGAAGAATCCTGTCGGAATCAAGAAGCGCTCCAGTCTCCTTAATGTCCATCCGAACCGGTGGTTCCGGTGGCACCCGCTTCCTTGACGTATTCCTCCTCAATCCCTCCATCACAGCTATTCCAGACCTCCCCTGCAACTCCCTGAGTCAAAGCCTCGAGATCTTTTTTGAAGTTCAGTCAAGTGGAACGACTAGGCTAAGTACTTGATATCAGTTTAGTGCTCAGTAAACCTCCTACAGTAGTAAACAGGACCGACTGTCCCCATCTTAAAAGACTATAGACTTTTCCTCCATGTCCGCTCTGTGATTTACTTAAGCGCTTCTTGTGTGTTTGTCCTCCAGACCCTTCTTACAACCTTGGTGCTAGAATTGTCACCACACAAGAATTAAAGACTTTAGTCCTGTGTTTCTCTGATGAACAGTAGTGCCAAGAGAAAGCACTTCAGATTGTTTGAAATATGCATCAACCTTGTACCCCACCCTCTGTTTACACTGTATCCCTAGGAGTGCAAGTAAATCCTACCTTTGCTCCGAGTGTATCCTTAGGAGTGCAAGTAACTCCCACCTTTGCTCTGAGTGTATCTCTAGGAGTGCAAGTAACTCCAACTTTTGCTCTGAGTATATCCTGGTGAGTGCAAGTAACTCCAACCTATGTTCCAAGTTTATCCCTGGGAGTACCAATAACTTCAATCTGTATTTCAAGTTTATTCCTAGGAGTGCCACATTCCACTCTGTGATTTTGGTTACTCTGCTCTCATGCCGAGCTGCTGCTGAAGCCTGTAAGTTTGTGTCACTAAAGTTAATGCATGTTCGTTGTATGTAAAGACTTGTTAGTGTACTGATGGTAACTGCCTCCTCTTGTTATTTCCAGTGCATTGCTTCATCGCAAGGACAGAGGTTCTGGTCCAGTGCAAATCTACCTCGCAAACGTAGAAGGTCTCAGAAGTGACAAATCCTGTTATGCAGTGTCGCACAGCCACTGAGCAGATCAAGTAACGCAAGTCTCTCTTTTCTCATTTTATCCCAGCCCCTCTTCCCCCATGGAGGATAGTGTGAGATCTAAAGTTTTAATTCCATTTTTTAAATCTCAATAGAGTTCTTAGGTTCCTGATTATGATCTCAAAAATACCTTTAGGCTGTTTGTTGCCTTCTCAGCTCCTATGGTTCATTTATAACTTCCAACAACAAACTGCTGTTTTACATAATCTCAACATCTCTTACTGTATATTCTGATCCCAGGAAATGCAGGACAGTCACAGCGCGACTTGCAGATTCTGCAGAGCGCTGTTTGATTTCTTAGCCTTTTCACCTCTAACTCTTGCTTCCAGCACAGTAGCTCCTCAGGAATGCAACCACATGTCAGATCATGAGAATAATAAGCAACGCGACTGGGCTCGCTTTTATGGAGTTCCGAGATTTAAGATGTCTGACGAGAACTCATTGAAGCCTCATGAGATCTTGCTAGTTTCCTGGATTTTAGCCTAAATAGTTGATAATTCTGCAATAAAAAGATAGGAACAAAATACAACTAGAATCTTTTGTACCAATCAAATACTTTGCACAGTTGAGTAATTCTATTGCACCAGTAAAGTGTATTGCACAGCAGAATTTAACATAGCCCTGAAGAGTGATTATGTTGCATAATTTGTACACTTGAGGCATTTAATCCTAGCTCTTGTGACATGTGCCAGGCCGCAAGACTTGCTCAGGAGCCCAATGTGGGCGAGACGCGCTTTAACCACAGAGTTGTTACTGACACCAAAGTAGAGGGATTGCAGTATGGATATGTGGCCATTCTATTGTAGAGTGGGCTGGGGTACAGGCAGAAAAGCAGTTTGAAGGACCTCAAGGGTTGGAAGACTGGACAGTGTTGGTGTGGTGGCAGGGGCTGAGGGGCATGCGATTGAGACACTTGGAGCCTACAATGTGGGAACTGAAGGAGTAGAGCTAGAGGAATGGGTGGTAGAGTGCCTTGCAGTTTGGGATGACAGAAATAATGCTTCTGGTGAAGGGTTTTCTGGTGACTGGAAAAGAGTCAAATGATGAATAAGTGGGAGAAAGGAAGGTAGGGAAAGTGGGGGGAGAAAGAGGAAGAAAGATGAGTCAAAGATGTGGGCCTGGTTCAAAGGTAGGCAGGTGTCACAAGCAAGGATTGGATGGTCAAATGAAGAGTGCGAAGACACACATACAGTCGGGGGTTGTTGTAAGGGCTGAGGTGAAGCAGGAGAAGTTATGGAGGTAGTTTTTAGTGTTGGAGGATGGGTTAGTAATAAGATGTTATTAAAATTGGGAGGGACATTTAAAATGTGAGTTTCAGCCGAGGGGGGGCTTAAAGATGTCATGAGAGGAGCACACAACTGTAGAAAGCTGGAAAAATAAAATGGTAATAGAAGGATTGTATTACCATTTTAGTTTTCTGGCTTTCTGCCGAACGGAGAGAGCAGGGCAGGCCAGTGCATCATTGCTGCTGGCAATGACAAGTGGCCCTTTCAGTGTGAATTGCGCATGTCGGTTTTGCCAGCTACATTATTACAACCAAACAGACATGCGTAATTCAACCTCTCCAACCTGGCTGTCATAGACAACTGGGTTGGAGAGCAGGCACAGGCCCTTCAGTGCTCTTCAAAGCGCAGAAGCGGCCTCCTCCAGCCAATCCAGACACATCTCTCATGCAACATGAGAGCAGTGTCTGGATTGGATAAGGAGCTGCGAGACCTGTGCTTGAAGGAGTCTGGAGCCGGTCGGATAACACTGAAGACGTGCTGCAGGCTTAAAAGATAAGTGAAACTTTTTTTTTCATTTAAAAATGTAAGGGCCAGATTTACGACCAAGAAAATAGAGCCTCGCAAATTGCGAGTTTTTTGTGACTCGCAATTTGCGAGGCGCTATTTCCTATGTACAACAGTGTATTTCACACTGTTTGCGATTCCCAATGGGGTCGCAAATTGAGAGGCTCATGAATATTAATGAGCCTCTCGCAATTTGCGACCCCATTGGGAATGGCAGGCCCTCCCAGCAGGTGCGTAACAAAGGCCCCCGCAGCCCCCGCGGTGCGGGGGGGCCCAGAGCTCCAGGGGGCCCCTTCAGCCCAGTACCCTGTCAGCAGGGCTCCTGAGTGTGGTCGGAGGGGGCCCCCTTCATGCACTTTGCAGGTGGGCCCCCTCAAGTTTCGTTACGCCACTGCCTCCCAGGTATGGTGGCCTGCTAGGCTCAGCAGACCACCATGTCTGGGACTGCTTTTAAATAAAGCAGTTTTTTTTTTTTTAATGCAGCCCGTTTTCCTTAAAGGAAAACGGGATGCATTTAAAAAAAGAAACGTTTTCGTTTCATTTTTTAAGGGCAGGTAGTGGTCCCTGGGACCACTGCTTGCCCTTAAAAAATATTTTCCCCTGCATTTGCAAAGGTCCCTTTTGCGAGTGCATTACCACCCTCTTGAAGAGGGTGGTAATTTGCGGGTGTTTTGCGCCCGCAATTGCGGACACAAAACATTCATACATGGGGTTGCGCTCGCTATTAGGAAGGGAACGCCCCTTCCTAATAGCGAATCGCAAAACACTATTTTGCGAGTCGCAAAAAATTGCGAGTCACAAAATAGGCTTTGTACATGGCCCATGCGGTTTTTGCATGCGCAAACGGGTTTGCAAACCCGTTTGCGCATGCAAAAACAATTGTACATCTGGCCCTAAATGTTTATTTGCATTTTGTTCAATTTTATGTTTGTCGACTCACCATTTTTGTGGGTAGCCAACCGCCACTGGTTCTAGAAAAGAAGGTAACAGAGGGGGAAAGGGTGGTTTTCAAGGAGTCCTGATTTTAATTTTCGCCGAGCGTGGGAAAAATTACAGCAGGATGTGGCAATGAAGTACCCAGGATCTGTGTCATGAGGTCGTGGAGACCAGCAAACAGCCTTTAACGATTGGAAAAACAGTGCAGAACCAAGCGCAAAAATAAAATATGATCATCACTACACATTCAAAAGAGCAGATAGAGAAGGCACTTATCGTGACTGCAGAGAAAGGGGCAGGTAAGATGGTGCCTACTCTATGTGGACTATGATAAGGGTTATAATTGGTGGACTTTTTGCAGCTTGGTTTCCCATTTCTCAATTTATAGTTTTGCTAAATTACTGCTGTTATTGTCTGCTGTGAAATGTGCAGTAAAAGAAGAGAAGCAGAACCTGCCTCTTGTTCTGACATAGAATTAGGATTCGGCCGAAGGTCATTACTTAGAGACCAGGACGGTTTTAAAGTGCTCTCATATGTGATAATAAATAAAGAGGATGCTTCGTTTAATAAACTGTTTGCCTAGGATCACACAATTTGGACAAGCAGAAAAGCCCGGTATTGATTCCAGGTTATCTGGTTTCACATTTTGACATTCCGCCCCCAGATGTACATCTCTGTCTCCCTCTCTCTCTCCTGCTGTACATCAAGTGTGACTATTTTGTCTTTTATTCTCGACTCTTGCCGAGAAAACCGAGACCGACATATCAGACCGGATCAGGGCCCCCACACTCTTCTATCAAGGCAAGAATGCATTTATTATGGGGGTGTCACACCCCAAACACCCCCCCTCAAGCTACGCCCCTGCCGCTAAATCAGGATGTGCGTGCCTGTGCCTGCTCGTGCTTGCAAGTACCCTTTGCAAAAAAAATTCTGACGTTAATAATCTCACAATTCATATCTACTGTTAAGATGTCCTGTGCTTCTGCCGGTTTCTCTGCAAACCATTACATCCTTATCACTCTGTTTTAACTTATCTAAGTGGACTTTAAGTTGGAGGAAGTTAAACCGCCGTTGAGCCAATATTTCCGAGTCTGTGAATCAGAAACGAATGGGGAAATTGTGACTTTTAAATAAATAAAACCATTGAAAAATAGAGCAGTCTACGAAATTGTTTCTTTCAGATCCTAAATGTCTTCTACGTTTAGAAAATCGCGTTAGAATATTTCAAATGTATTCAGCGAGACCACCTAGTCATAAGACCCTCAAGAGTTTCTGAACAGACTTGTGAGAATATCCTTGACTTGCAGCCCAGGGTTAAAATGTGCACCGGGCCAGAAAAATATATGCAATTATTTAACTTCAGTGTGATGTGCTGGAGAGAACTACTGCACTACTGCCTCATTTGTAAAGTCTCAAAGGTGTGTCCTCCACATCTGTCACAGCTTTAGCACCTTCTTCTAAGTTAGTTTACATTTTCTGACACAGTTCAAAATAAAAAAAGATTTACAATGACGATGCAGGTAGGATTGCTGGACTGTCTGGCATAATGTCTGGCTTCGTGCAAAAATGGCTAAAGAAGTCCAAGATAAATTACTTTATTTTGTAAATGCATGGCAGGGCGCATTTATAGTTTCCTGGCTATTTAAGTAATGTAAGCACATGGTCACGAGCCCTGAGGTGTTTATACTTCCATGACTGCAGAGACCACTCAGGCGCTGGATGTCGCCCTCATGAAAGACGCGAATCATAGGGTGTGACTAGCTTCAGGGTCCAAAGTTTGTTTGCATCGACTGGTTCTTAGTTTCCTTGTTTTTCTGTGTAAGATGGCAGCATCTGTGTTTCAAATCAAACGGCTTTCCTTTACTTCTGAGTGTACGTTGATTTCTCTGGGGAGGGGAGTATTTTGCTACAATTTGATTGTGGGGTTTGTAGTGCACCTAAGAGGGGAAAAAAGTTGAGCATCAGACCTTATGAGTGACCTAAAGATTGCTCACTTCTCATACTGTCTCGTAGAACTCAAGCACTAATGAGGGGCATTAATGAGGTGTTTCAGCTACTACCTGTAGCTTGCCTTTTGGTCTCTCTGGCACTACACTTGCTACTGGTCTCAGAGGTCATGAAAGTGATGGAGAGAACAGAACTAAACAAGTTCTCGGTTTTCCGCAGTTTGTACACCTTGCCTATCGACAGCCCCTGGCACTAAAAAGAAGGCTATGGAGGGATTAAGGTGAATTAACGTGAGGGCAAAGGTCCACCCAGTGATGTCAAGAAAGGTTAAAGGGTGTTTGATGTTACTTTTTTCCTACCCCTGGCATTTTGGTAAATTCACGTCTAAAGACCTCAAGGGATATTTTGTGATGCTTAACTGGCCTAGATAGCACAATTGCTCCTGTAGGAATTTGGAACTTGCCTGCGCTAAGACACTGCCCCTCGTGTCATGGTGGAGGCGTTTGAGTAAGGTTGTCTAGGATAGATATGTACACCTTAGAGTGACCGATAAAAACTCAAGAGACAGACTCAACAACTGAAGCTTTACCTCGGACTGGCCGTAGCAGGCATCGGGCGTTTGCCCGGGAGGCTGGAGGGGCGAGGGCCGGTTTTGGAGCAGCAATGCAAGTTTTGGAGCGGTGGGGGCCGGTTTAGCAGTGATGCTGCAATATCGGCCCCCAGTAACAAAAGCAGCGGTGCTGGGGGCCAGTTTTACTGTGCAGCAGTGTTTCACGTCTGCCGTTCCCCCCCAGCGAACCCCAACCCCCATGAGGTGCCGGTCCAAAAAAATTGCCATGGCTGCTTTGGTTCCCAGTCCAGCCCTGCTTTACCCTCATCCCTCGGGGATAGTTGTACATGTTTGAAGAGCTGCAACAAACATTGGTACTGTTTGGAACATGGATGGAAAAGCAAGGGTGCAATTACCAGATCAAAAGATAATCTAAAATTCGTACCATCCATACCATCATGACCCACTACATATACATGATTAGTCTGCACTATTATCCTTTAATGATTTTAAGGAAAAGGGAGAAGCTGTTTTGATCAAAATTGTAAGTTTTAATGCACTTTTTTAAAGTTTTGTTTTAATTGTACCGTGCTGTAAAACATGTTCTCATGTAAGAAAGTTATTTTATGAATTTTTATTGCTGTGTTCTTTCGCACCTTGATATTTGTGTTTTATGTAACATGTAGTGATTTTAAGTAATCATACAATAAACTAGATATTGACATTGATAGTCTAAAATCAATATTGGAATGCTGACATTGGCAAATAACTTGAGATGAAAACGAGAGACAGAAGCCACAGTCACAGGTCCTAATTACCATGCCTTTTGCTAGGGCTGTGCAGTGAGAAATACATATTTTAGTAGCAGTCGTAAGAAATGTCTCATTCATTTAAATAAAGTGCTGCAGCTTTTCACCGACAAATTAAACTCGGCACAATGACCATTCTCTCTGAGAGCATGTCCCAACTCCTTCTTTTAAACTTGTGCCTCAAAATAATCTGTAATGATGGCATAAAGGAGAAACAAAAAGACAAAGGTTTCTCAAGAAAGCATGGCTTTCAACATGTAACGGTTACAATGGTACTTCTCATATTGCCATACTGTTAAAACATGTCACAACCTGACCTTTTCCTTGAAATTCATTGGCTTGGATCACTACTTTGCAGGGCCACAGGGTGAGGTGAGTACTTTTTGCTGCAACTATATGACAATTACGTTTGGACCCACTAAGTCAAGGTTACTGAAATAGCTTGGCAAAGGAGGAAGAACATAGGGCCAGATTACTAAAGAATGGTCACAAAAAGTGGCTCTAAAATACACACTGCCTTTTTGCTGCCGATATTTAATTTTGAAATGTGCCCTATATACAAATAGAGCGTAGCACAAAATCTGAAGTCGCAGGGTGTCGCAGAATGGCCTGCCAAACTAACATTAATGAGGCAGGTCACTATTGGCAACCCCTTATGATTGGCTATAAACACAGTGAGGGTGTCTGCAAGGAACAGCAGACCAACATCCCTATGTTTGTATTCTCAAATTGGAAACTCTTTTTGTTCCCTAAAGTAACCCACATAGCTTTATAGAAAGAAATCACGTTTGAGAAAACATCAGAGGAAGCAGGCAGTAGTGGTGTCCTGGACCCCTGATTTCTCCCTACCAGACTACCAACATAATACACAGAGGGAAAGGTCTCCTTCCCCTTTGCAAATTAATTAGCACTCAAACTCCAAGATAACTTGTCAATGAAACGTGATCTCACTATCATCACTGTGAAAAATTGGCTACTGGTTGCCTTGGGTGGGAGCCCTGGTCAAGCATCAACCTCAATCCTTGTCAGGGTAAGGCACAAGCAAGCCCCAAATTAACCTGTGCTCAACCCCCTAGTAGCTTGGCAGCCAGACTTAATTTAGAGGCAGTGTGTAAGGGATTTGTGAAAACCTTCAAACAGTAAAACAGTGGAAACACCACACAAAAAGATCTCACACCAAGTTAGAAAAATAAAACAAACTTTAATAAATAAAACAAGACCAAAACAACAAAAATCCAATCAGTAGAACCAGAGTTATGAGTTTTTAAAGAATAAAGTGAACAATAGCACCTAAAAGAAGGATAAGGCAGAAGTATTGATCTTCGGCAACAGCAGCAACACATGGAACGACTCCTGGTGGCCATCAGACCAAGACCCGCACCCACTCCGTCCGACCACGCCAGAAACCTCGAAATCATCTTGACAATAAGCTCACCATGAAATCACAGAACGCCATTGCCTCCATCTACTTTCTCACTTTGTGCATGCTACCGGAAATCTGCAAGTGGCTACCCCTACACACAAAACGCACTGTGACACAGGCCCTCATCACCAGCTGACTGGACTACGGCAATGCCCTCTATGTAGGCATCGCCGCACAACTCCTACAGAGACTTCAGACCATACAGAACGTCGCAGCCAGGCTCATCCTTGGCCTTCCCGGGCTAACCCACATCACAGCCCACCTCAGGCAACTCCACTGGCTTCCCATACAGAAGAGATGCCAATTCAAGCAGCTGACCCATGCACACAAGGTTCTACAATACCAAGGACCCGCCTACATTAACCACGGTTTGAACTTCCACCAACTGCAAAGAAGACTACGATCTGCCTCCCTCTCACTTGCCTATACTACTCACATTAACCGAACCAGAAGTGGAGGACGCTCTTTCACCCACATCACAGCAAAGACCTGGAATAGCCTCCCCACGCAACTCCGGACCATCACCTCACTTCTGGAATTCCAAATGGCCTTCAAGACCTGGCTGTTCGAATAAGGAGGGGAAAAGAAGTAGGGGTGGGGTGCATTGTTCACTTAAGAAAAAGGGGAGCTTAACTTCTGAGTGGAAGGGGTGAAGTAGGGAGCATAACCTGCTGAGGAGAAAATAGTTTAAAAACATCAGAAGTAGAGGTTGCTTGGTGATTGTAAAAGTGCACACAGAAAGAACAGAAACTGTTGATGGGATAATGAAGGAAAAACAGAAAGGTGAGGCCTATGTGTAAGAGAAAAATTTGGCCAGGGAAAATTGAACGAGGAAAAGCTCAAGTTAGGGGTCACTTAACACAACTTCATTCCTATGAAGAACCATTAGGAAAAAAACTACAGTCATTACAAACAATAGTCTTGAGAGTTTACTGAACACTTAACTTTTGTATTCATTCTTTATTATTTTATAATGCAAACTGTTCAAAGTTATAAACCAGGCTGTAACAATATACAGTCATAACAGACATAAGAAACATAGCATGTTTTACAACAGTATATATAAGTGCCTGATAATAAGAGAAAAATAAAAGCAAAAAGAGGGTAGAAAAAACAAAATGAAGTAGAATAGCTTGAAGAATACAAGCCAATACTAATAAAAAGAGTGTGATCAATAAAGATTATAGGGCAAGATGTAAATAGTAAATAGCAAATAACAAAGAGCAGAAAATCAAGAACAAAGAGCACTCCTTTTCCCAAACCTTTCTCCCCAGTCAATCACATCCTCCGTAGTCAGTACATCAGTACACTGGTCTGTATTTCGCAAAATCAGTCAGTCATTCTTAAATCTGTCCCTCCAGTTGAGTCACGATCATGAGAATGGGGTATGAAGACACATTATGACGTCTATATTGAGTAAGCACACACAAGTTCTTTATCATCAAGTGATAAGGGCTAGGGTTCATTTAATCTTATGGAAGGACCCCATATTTATACTGGGTAAGTTTGTCCTGAATTTTATATATTTGTCTCTCATAAGTGACTAAACTAAAGAGTTCGTCGTCCATTCTTGGTGTGTTGGAAGTGATGTCACCCACCAGTGCCTGCGGATACAGACCTTTGCCACCATTAAGGCTGTCGATATCCATCTCTTCCAATCAATAGTTCTGCTATTGTCCTCCAGAACTTCATGTAAGATGGCAAGTTTGGCTGATGTAATAAAAAGAACGGTGCCAGTATTTTGTAATGTGTTCCATATATCTGTCCAGTAGGGGAACACTTTTTACAAGACCAGAGTATATGGAAATGGTCACACCTAGGCTCATGGCATCTCCAGCAGTTGTCGTGAGGCAGAAGGTGAGCTCTTTTCAACTTGTATGGGGACCAGTCATGTAAGATTTTAAAATAGGAAAACTTTAATCACGCATCTCTTAGAGTCTTGTCATGAATATTGAGTAAATCCAACCAGTCTTCATCAGTATATTGAACACCTAAGCAGGCCTGCCAATACTGCCTCACCTTACAGCGAATATTATGAGAATAATTACGAGTCAAGAACTTAATGCGTCCACTGGAGACGGAGGAAATAGTTTCAGCGTTAGCAGGGATGAAATCAAGTAGTGCCCCTGGGGTGGATGGTCTCACGGCCACTTTTTACAAGGAATTTAAAGATTTGTTGGTCCCACACTTAGCTACGTTGTTTGAGGAGATGGTAGTCGACGGCATTATGCCACCTTCGATGAGGGAGGCGATTATTGTGGCGATATTGAAACCGGACAAATCCCCATCTGACTGTTCTTCGTATCGACCCCTGTCGCTACTAAACGTGGACACCAAGCTGTATGCCAAAATCCTGGCAACTCGACTGACACCGCTGGTCCTGTTCCTAGTTGCCCCAGAGCAAGCGGGATTTGTTCCTGGTAGCAACTTGACCTATAATTTGAGAACAGTATTTGGGGCGATACAGCACACCAGGCCAGACGTACAGGCAGTGGCGGTCTTTCTGGACATGGAAAAGGCCTTTGAATCGGTTGACTGGCTGTTCATGAGGCACGTTCTAACGAGGATGGGGTTGAGGAGCATATTCCTGCAAATGAAGGGGGTCTTGTATACTCACCAACGGCCAGAATAAAAATTGGTAATTTAGTGACTGACCCAATACACATTACCAGAGGCACGAGACAAGGGTGCCCTTTGTCCCCGATCTTGTATGCTCTGGTGGCGGAACCATTGGCTTGCGCCTTATGGGAATACCATAAACACAGGGGTATACAATTCCCAGAATACCAGTTAATAGTTTCCACGTACGCCGATGATACGCTGCTCTATGTGAGAGACCCTGAGAACAACCTGTCTCCAACTCTACGGGAAGTTGTGAAGTTTGGTACAATCTCGGGCCTTAGGGTCAACTGGACAAAGTCAATAATTTTTCCCCTAACGCCTGCTACTGTGCCCTTTATGCCTGACTGCCCGCTACAATGGACAACGGAACCGGTACGATATTTAGGGATAAAATACACACTGATCCGGAGGTGGTTTCCGTGAGAGCTATGGGGTGGCTATGAGTAAGTTGGGGGATGAGATAGAGAAATGGATTCAACTGCCACTGTCTCTAGTTGGTCGGATTTCGATCATGAAGATGGTAATACTCCCACGTTTTTTGTTTCTATTCTCCAATATTCCTATGGTCCTCCCGGGGTCTTTTTTTCACACACTTAGGGGCCGATTCCGATCTCGGCCGGTAGGGCTCCGAATCGGATTCGGCTTTACCGGATCCGATTCGGAGCCCTGTTTCCCGACCGAACCGTACGCGGGTCCGGCCGAGCGAGTACGATGCGAAATCGCCGACCGACTCGTCCGGGCGTCCCGACCGCTCCGACCGACTCGCTCCCGGCTCGAACCGCTCCGACCGACTCGCTCGGACTCGACTACGCACCGCGCAATGGAGACGTTCCCCGGCCGGGTAAGTACGATGCGCGCCGCGAGCAGTCCGACCGAGCCGCGCACTCCGGCTCGAAAGAGCTGTCGGAGCCGTACTTTGGGGGTCCGTGTCGGACCCCTCTGTACGCGTAGCCGCGCGAGTCGCACACAGGGGGACCCATGGGTCCCCCTACCTGTGCGTGTACGGCGCGAATCGCTTCACCGCGTACCCGCTGTAGGGGGCGCACTTGTCCGACTCGCACCCATTGAGTCAATGGGAGCCCGCGTACGCGTTGTACGACCGGCTCCCATTGACATCAATGGGAGTCCGACCGACTCGAGTCCGATAACATACGGACGCATCGTACTCGTTCGGTCGGACTGCACGGGTCCGATTCGGTCGGAAATCTCTCCGGGTCCGGCTCAATCGGAGAAATTTCCGGCCCGAATCGGAATCGACCCCTTAGTTCGCTCCTGATAAAACTAGCTTGGGCGGGGAAACAGGCTCAGGTCAGATGGGATGTTCTCACACTCCCTTACCGTCTAGGGGGACTGGGGGCGCCAGACCTTGACTTATACTTTAGAGCGGCACAAAGTGCACATGCCTATCAATGGATACACGGCCTACCAGACACGCCGCACATCCAGATAGAAAAGGTGGCGGCCTCTCCACTTTCGTTACCAGCTATGCTGTTTACACCGCCTGACCGAAGGACAGGGATCCTAGATTCCATTAATGCGACTAGACATGCTTGGCACCACCTGCTGAAGCTGCAAACTGGAGTGATACTGTATTCCCCGCTTGCTCCATTGGAGTGGTGCCGCTGGCTACCCCCGTGCAGAGACAGAGGAGTGACCAGAGCACTCAGCTTTATGAGGGCGACAACAATTGGGGATATGTTCATAGAGGGGAAAGTTAAGACATGGGAAGAGTTCGAGGGGCCAGATCTTAATGCGATACAACTTCACAGATTCCAATTCCATAGAACGAAACACTCACTGACAGGAACCTTAGGCAATGATTTAGACGAACCGCCAGAAGTAACGCCACTCACATATGTAATAAAGGCAGACACTGCAACCAAAATTGTGTCAAAAATTTACAAATTAACGCTGGGGTATCGGGAAAACTTCTATACCAAGGCGAGACTTGCTTGGCAAACTGATTTAGACAGAGAAATAGATGATGCCACTTGGAGGTATTGCTGCGAAAGCTCAAAGCGGATCTCGCTGAATGGGAGGCATAGGCTTATCCATTTTAAATTCTTGAATAGGGTGTACTAGACGCCGGAAAGGCTATGTAGATATGGACTGCGCGACACGGCCAGATGTGAGCGTTGTGCTGAGAGTTGCGCAGACTTTTTACACTTCGCTTAGACGTGTCCTGGGATAACTAACTTTTGGGCCTTGGTGTTTAGAGAGCTAAGCGACATCATAGACACGCAACTTACACCTGATCCAATGCTTGCTTTGTTGGGGTACTCCAAGCCACTCCCAAAGGCAGTTCGTAGGTTGGTAGATATGAGTTTGTTAATGGCTAGGCGCAGAGTGGCGAGATGCTGGTCAAAAGGCCCGATTCCTGCTATTGCGGACTGGAGCAGGGATATGGTGTATTGCTGCACGCAAACTGAGACCTATAGCGAGCTCCTCCCACCGCGTAGTCGTCCTAAAATTTTTTGGGCGCTATATAGGACATATCTGCTGACTAAGAGCGGGGGGCAAGTAGGGATGGCGGAACTGCATGCGATGAAGGGGAGGTCGCAGTGCAATAACGTCGAGATGCCACTGAATAAGAAGCTGGGGACTGAGATGTTAGTCCAAAAGTCATTGCCGTGATAGCAGGCATAAAGGGTACCAGGGGGTCTTGAGCCGAGATGAGAGTGGACTGTACTATGAACCACATTATGAAAATGTTGCTGCGAAGGGTGGTCCTTGCTGATAAGGAGCATTGTAGGATATTTGTTGATAATACTGATTAAGAGCTGCTATGATGCGATTGATTTTCTTTTATACAAACCTGCCATTATATTGTATGGTGTCATGTCTCTTTGTTCTGCAGCAAATGTCAATAAAGTTTTCAAAAATAAATTACGAGTCAAGAATAATCTGGTATAAGCTGGATACAGCACCCTTGGAGATGCCCCAAGTAAGTAAGTGACTCTCATAGGGCCACTGGGCCGGCACCAAGCACACTGCGTAAGCAATGGCACAATTGGCAGTATTGCCAATAGTGTACTGGCCCTTAGGAAAAGTCCCTACAGAGGGCTTTAATGGTCTTCATCATATTGGTAGTGGTATCGTAAACATCCTTTATCACCATAATACCTCTCTCAGCCCATTGTAGCCAGTAGAAAGTATTATGGCCTATCTTAAGAGCTGTGTTAGACCAGAGTGGTGCTCTACGGTGAAGTTGACCATTTATGCCCAGGCTCCTATGCACATCACTCCAGACTGTCCACATTGTCCCGATTGTGGGCGGGCACATTATTAATAGGAAAGGTCGGGCACAAATAATATACTCAGACCTGGTGTTGTGTGCACCACAGATGTTTCTATAGTGACAAGTGGCAGCATACCAAAAGCATAATTGAATCTGGGAGCAGTAATCTTTTTTACCACTTGGGTTCCACCCGCCAACAAGAGATGTAAGGAGGACCACCTGTGGAAGTCGCTGTCCATTTGTGCTAGCAACGACTGCAAATTGGCCGTCACCATCCCCTTTAAGCCTCTTGTGACCTGGAGGCCAAGGTATCTGAGTCCCGTGGATTTCCACACCAGCCACAGTCATTAAGGGACCTACTAATCGGGCATTTCATGATCGGCAACGCTTTGCTCTTCGACCAGTGGATCTTATAGCCAGAGAAGGTCAGAAACTTAGAAATCTGTAACATTTGTTGATGGAATTGAGGCTTCAGGGTTGCTGAGTGTGAGGAGGATTTCATCAGTGTAGAGTAAGAATTTAATGTGGCCGGCAGCTGTATCAATGCCGTGTATTTTCTCGTCCCTCTAGATATGGTTTGGGGCTGCAACATATGCCCCCCACAGTCAACCTGAGCAGTAGGATAAGCACAGAGCCAGCGTATCTTGTCAAGAAACCCTTTACCAATGACTACCTTCCTCAATGTTCTAAAGAAGTATCCCCATTCTACCCTATATTGAATCTAAATATAGCAAAATCTTGTCATCCATATTGTCTTTCACTCTCCAGAGAACATTTGAGAAGAGTCGTAGGTGACTCCTGGAGGAGCAACCGGGAAGAAGACCGACCTGAGCTTCATGTATAAGGCTCGGGAGGACTTCCTTTAATCCGGCAGCAAGTACTTTGGCCAATATTTTCATTTCCGTATTAAGGACATTGGGCGGTAACTCGCACATTGTGTCGGTCTTCATTGGGCTTCACGATGAAGCTAAAAAGAGCCCTGTTAAATTCAATCTTCAAAAAACGAAGGGCTAACCCAGTGTCCCTCAGAACCCGGGCATGTATACTATAACAAACAATGGTTCTGTCGGGTATAGCTATTTCTTGGATAATAGAACCAATCATGTGAAAAACAAATCAAGTGATGGCGCACAATTCTAGACAAAAATTTAACATTCAAATGCAGAGAAAATAATTTGTATGAATTTAAGGAATTTTTAATTTTAATACAACAATTAATAAAAAAAGGAGAAGCTGTCTGATGACTTAATCAAATAAACTACGCAAGTGACCAGTATTTACAGTGACAAAGTGAGTAAAGTGCAAATGTGACAATATAGGTGTAATTAATATATAAGAGATAAGGTAAACGAATAAAAATTAAAAATATGAATCCAATGTCCAATTTCAAAGTATCATATAAGTATCTCAAGCTCAGGAATTGATCTACGTTCTTTTTTGAGTAATGAGACCTATAGAGGATTGGACTTGTGACAACCGTCGACGTTTCGACCCAAAATGCAGCAACCATATAAAAAAGTCAGTGCGGGTCTTCTTCAGGACAATAGGTAAGTCAGACAGCCGATTCCACAAATTTGGATCGATGTCAAAGATATGTTGTTGAAGGGTTAACCAGATTGTTGGCTGGCCCTGAAGTTAGATTGAACCCTCTGTGAAGTAAAGGGTAGTGGTGCGACGATTTGTGTTCCTCACGTGCAGTTAGTTTGAATGACTTGGGAAGGACTGATGAACAAGAATCTGTTCAAATTTGCTCAAGGGGGCCCGAACATCACAGAGCACAGGATCCTGCCGTCTGGACTCACATGCAGAGCCAGTCCTCGAGCAATCGCGAGAGTGTGGATATTACTCACAAGCCACTGAAACGAGCTACTAACAGTATAAGCCGTTCCATGAATATGACGGTGTTTTTCAACATTTAAAGAGGCACCGATGTTCGGGCCCCCTCGAGCAAATTTGAACAGATTCTTGTTCATCAGTCCTTTCCTTACTTTAATTGGGCGCTGAGGTCATCATTCACTGCTGATGCCGAGGTGCTACCTCTTCTGTGTATCGGGGCAAGGCTTTCACTGCTGCATATTGTATACCTGTTCTCTGTTGGTTTAGAAAGCTTGCAAAGCTAGTGTTCATGTGGAACCTGTTCTGCCTCTGTGAAGCCACAAGTGTTAAACCTTTATGTATGTGTTAAGGAATCTTGCACTAAATCTGCTTACCCTCTTCTACCTGTGTTGCCTTAAATGCCTTTCCACTATGAGAAGACAAAGCAATTGGTGACAAAATGCCTGTTCATCCTTCATGGGACCTCAGACACCATTAATCAAAGGAATCCAGGTCATTGGGGCACCCTGAGTAATGTGAAGAAGTAGACTTCAACATTGCCACAATGCAAACTCAATAGCCATGTGTGATAAGTCAGCCTAACCAATCACAACCCAGCCCAGTGGCCATTTCAGGAAATTGCAACGCTCATGCGAGAAACCTTTCTTCAGCAAGACATTTAGCTGAAAACTGGGCCTTCTTTGAAGAACCAGGTTCAAAATTTAGCATGTGCAAAGAAATGTTTGGAAGCAGCAAAACACTTTTAAAGCAGTACAAATGACAAAATTTACACCCAAATAAAACAATGTTCATCACTCACAAAATACAGTATGCAACATTTATGGACACATATAGTTCTTAATGCAATGGATTTTCTTAGATGGGCTGAACTGGTGGATTATGCTAGCACAGGCTTGATACATCCAGGATTTTCGTTTGCCCCCCCCCCCAACAAGCTGTGCTGAATTGAAGGCAAACTGGATCAATGCAGATGCCCCAACACCAGTCATAGGTTCTGGTGCCTGCAACCAGGTTGGCTATAGTTTGGTATTTAGGAGTCAGTATGTCTGTCTTGTGGGCAGACCAACCAGTGATTAGTTCCCACAGTAAGTTCAGGAAATCATTAGGACTTAAATGACAGAAAACAAATCTAACTCTACAAAACAAATTGTCATTGGAATCAGGCAAAAATATGGTGGTTGATGGACTTGAGTTATCAACTATTAATTCATATAGCCAGGATTAACCTGGTAGATGGCATTTTTTTAGTCAATAGCACAAACTCAATTTTAGATGCATTGCAATTTTATTTAAAAAAAGAGCTTGTCATCCACCTCTGACACCTCCATGCCGTCACATGGGTGTTTGATGTCCTAGTTAGCTGAGAACTGCAAATTAAGCTAGATGTCCTTGTCATATCCAACCATGCTGGCAGCCAGCTCCATCCTTGGATCCCCCAAAAACTCAATGCAATGAGTAAACAACAGGGGAGGAAAAATGAATCCTTGAATCCAACACGCCCAATGTCCTAGTCCTTGGGAAGGAGAAAGTCAGGACCAAGGGGAGCAGCTAAGCACCCTACCCCTAATCACCCTACCTCCAATGGTAACCAACTCTTAAGATATTAGGTAGTGCCTTAATATCGACTGTGTCATAAGAATCCAAGTGTTGGCTAGCTGGCAGTCTTCTTTTTTCAATGAGGACAGAAGTCAGGATGCTATAGACCAGGACATTTGTGTTTGACGTGTATAGTTGATATGTTGGTGTGTTTATTCTGTCAAATTGCTTTACCACAAAGGGCAAGGGTGTAGCAGGGCAATCCTTATTCAAAGACCCGCCTTGCAGTGTTGTTTATTTAGGAATGCCTTCTTAATTTATAAACATCAGATGGACGTTGCCTAATTCTACCCAGAGAACCGTAGTCCAAGCTCTTGTCACTTCTAGACTGGACTACGGCAACATTCTGTATCTGGGGACAAACAAGGATGTGACACGCAAGCTGCAGGTGGTACAGAACTCCGCCGCCAGACTGATATGCCAGGTTCCTAGATCTGCCTCTTTCTCTGGCTCTCTGCGCGACCTTCACTGGCTCAGGGTGGAGAACCGAATAAAGGGCCTCATTAGGATGGCGGGCGGACGAAAGTCCTGCGGAGCTGGGACTGTCCGCCATAGGTGCGCCGGTCCCGCCCACCATATTAGGATGCGCCCGGCACACTGGCGGGCGCATCCTGGTAGTTTAACATTGCGGACGGTGCTGCTGGCTGCAGCACCGTACGCAATGTTAAACAACCATGTTTTGCATTGCGATGCACAACGTGGCAGGCACTGCGCGATGCCTGCCACCTTGAGCATGGCAATGTAGGGGGGTACCATAGGTACCCCCCAAGTGCAGCCCCCCACCCCCCACACCTCCCCACTCCCCCGGGGGCCCGCAACAGCCCCGTAGCAGAACTCCGTATGCCTTTCCTTGGTGGCATCGCCGCCATGGAAAGGCCGGTGTTTGCCTGCATCCTAATCTGGTGGACGGTGCCTGCTAGGCACGCCACCATTTTGGGCTCCCTGGACCGTCCGCCAGCGGACGGTCTTTGTGTCCGCTGCGGACGCAGTCATGTTCCCACCATTCGATAGCGGAAGGACCGCCACTGCAGGGCCGGCGGTTGCCACCGCCGGCCCTGCGGTGGCGGTCCTTCCGCCATCATAATCAGGCCCTAAGTTCAAAGCCCTGAGCTACATGTTCAAAATCAAAGCTGGGGGGGGCTCCCCAATACCTGCAGACTCTGGTCCATTCTTACGTGCCTCCACGCCCCCTTCGTTCATCTACTCAGGCGAAATTTTCCGTCCCTAGATTTAGTTTGTCACGCATGGGCGGTCGTTCCTTTGCCTACTTGGGCCCCTCCTTATGGAATTCTCTCCCCGTGTCGCTTCGTAATGAAACTGTTTACGTCAATTTTCGAAAATCTTTAAAAACTTGGCTTTTTAACCAATAATTTTTTCCTCTGCTTTCCGTCTCTTTCTGGCTTGGCGCCGGGAAACCCTTTTTGGGTAGCTGTTGCGCCTTACAAATTAAAATTAACATAACATAACATAACATCAGAGAAACTCCTTGCGCCAAAACGAGACTGAATATATACTCCCAGACTGCCCCTGAGAGATAGTATTTAGATTTTTGATGGCCAGAGGATGGAAATGTAAAACCAAGGGGCCACCATCCTAGGGAAATGTTTATAATAACTCTCAGACTTTATTTATTTATGTATTTATTTATTTATTTGTTTATAATATATTGGCAACTGTACTCTCCCTATATTGTATTGTATTTTATTGTCTCGTTAAAGGCACCTTTTGATGTCAAAGCCCACCTGTAGTTAGAAAATGACGCACCTATGGCGTGATTTAGAGTTCAGCGGATGGGTTACTCTGTCACAAATGTGACAGATCTCTAGCCCACCGCATTACAAGTACATTATATTCAATGGAACTTGTAATATGGCGGACGGCAGGAACATCTTAAGGATTATGGGGGCCCCTGTTCACAACAGCTTCTAATTTATGGTCAAGTTTCAGGTCTTTCATGCTCTCTTTGGCCAAGGCACACTCTTCCAAATTCTAAATGTGTTTACATCTAGTATTCAGGGATAGTGATATATGTTTTCAATATTGTAATACAGCATCAGCTCACTAACATTACTGCAAATAATCTCTATGACACCCTCTCAATTCTGAAATGTGAGGGCCTGTTTTTATCTAAAAGAAACGTTTTTTTATGGATATTGCATGAAACATAAACATATTTCTCAGCAAAATGTCTGTAATTGGCTGAGGCTCTCACACATCACCCACATTAAAAATAAATGAAAGCATATCCGTATTTGAAAAAATCTGTTTAAGAATTTTTCAAGGTTATCAGGGCAAGACTCTCTGCAGAACATAGCTGGCTCTATTAGGGCCCCCCTGAAAGACTGGGGCCCTGAGCCAGAGCCTGCTCTGCCCATGCCTTAAAACGTCTCTTCCGGACGTGATATCCATTGCGTTCGTGATGAAGTAACCTGTCCGCCGAACTCTAAATCAGGTTCCTTGTAATAAGTTACAACGAGCGACTTGTGACGTCACAGACTTCAGGAGCACGTGGCTGTCTGTCACTCAATATGAAGGAAGTTGGTGCATGGGAGTCCACACAGTGTTTGCTTGAAACAGTGTGTAAAACAAACACTCACATTTTAAGGCTTACAGAGACAATGCCTGAGGGCCCGCGTTCAAGCTTCCACTATGTCTGGATTGCACGGAATGTAGTCTCTCTTCATCAGCCTATGGGAATCAGTACTGCTACTTTTTCATGGGGGCAGGGTAGAGGAGCAACAAACGTGCTCTGTTGCTTGCTCCTCTCCCTTCAACTGTGAAAGAAAAGATTTTTGTTTCACTGATGGGCTGTTGTATTTGATTCTAAGCCTGTCAAACATTGTTGCTAAGATGCCCTATGTCATGCATGACGGTTCACTGATAGAATATCAATGTAACAAACATCGATGTTCTAAATAACAAACAAAAAAATATCTACTGCAAAAATATCGACTCCAATACCTTAACAGGTAAGAACAAAAATATGGAATCAAAAATATCGAGGTAAAAAATATAGATGTAAAAAATATCGATTTAAAAATATATATAAAATAAAATAATATATAGTAAATATAATAAATATTAATATTATTTTTACCAAAATAAATTACATTTAATATACATTTTAACTAAATATAACAAATAAACGTAATTAAAAAAATATAAACACACAAACATAAAAATTTATACATATATTTACTTAAAAATGATTTATTAAATATTATTTTTATTTAATTAAACTTTAAAATTATATAAAAATAATATATATATCAATAATTTGAAATAAAAAAAAATCTATAATAAATTAAGACATTAAAACTATTAAAACAAAAATTAAACTTACATTTCCCAATACAATAAGTGCAACAGTAGGGAAAGTGTTGGATAGCGGAATAATTAAATTTACTATTCCAACTCCAGTGAGTGCAACAGTAGAGAAAGTTCGGATAGCGGAGGGGTAAAAATTACTATTCTCACTCCAGCGATCGCAACAGTAGGGAAAGTGTTGGATAGCGGAGGGGAAAAAATTACTATTCCCACTCCAAAGTGTGCAACAGTAGGGAAAGTGTTGGATAGCGGTGGGGTAAAAATTACTATTCCCACTCCAAAGAGTGCAACAGTAGGGAAAGTGTTGGATAGCGGAGGGCTAAAAATTACTATTCCCACTCCAGTGAGTGCAAAAGTAGGGTAAGTGTTGGATAGCGGAGGAATTAAATTTACTATTCCAACTCCTGTGAGTGCAACAGTAGGGAAAATGTTGGATAGCGGAGGGGTAAAAATTACTATACCCACTCCAATGAGTGCAACAGTAGGGAAAGTGTTGGATAGCGGAGGGGTAAAAATTACTATTCCCACTCCAGTGAGTGCAACAGTAGGGAAAGAGTTAGATAGCAGAGGGGTCAAAATTACTAGTCCCACTGCAGTGAGTGAAAAAGTAGGGTAAGTGTTGGATAGCGGAGTAATTAAATTTACTATTCCAACTCCAGTGAGTGCAACAGTAGGGAAAATGTTGGATAGTGGAGGGGTAAAAATTGCTATTCCCACTAAAGTGAGTGCAACAGTAGGGAAAGTGTTGGATAGCGGAGGGGCAAAAATTACTATTCCCACTCCAAAGAGTGCAACAGTAGGGAAAGTGTTGGAAAGCGGAGGGGTAAAAATTACTATTTCCACTCCTCTCAGTGCAAAAGTAGGGTAAGTGTTGGATAGCGGAGGAATTAAATTTGCTATTCCAACTCCTGTGAGTGCAACAGTAGGGAAAATGTTGGATAGCAGAGGGGTAAAAATTACTATTCCCACTCCAGTGAGTGCAACAGTTGGGAAAGTGTTGGATAGCGGAGGGGCAAAAATTACTATTCCCACTCCAGTGAGAGCAACAGTAGGGAAAGTGTTGGATAGCGGAGGGGTAAAAATTACTATTCCCACTCCAGTGAGTGCAACAGTAGGGAAAGTGCTGGATAGCGGAGGGGTAAAAATTACTATTTCCACTCCATTGAATGCAACAGTAGGGAAAGAGCTGGCTAGCAGAGAGGTAAAAATTACTATGGCCACTCCAGTGATTGCAACATTAGGGAAAGTGTTGGATAGCAGAGAAACAAAAATTACTAATAACACTTAAACAATTGAAAAAAAAACAAAAAATATCACAACATTTTAAAAATCATAAAAATAAATAAACAATATTTTAAAAATATAAAATTAAATATATTAAACATATAAAAAGAACACATATTATAATATTAATTACATATAACAAAAACCTACAAATAATATATAAAATAAATTAATAAATACATTTATAAACAATAATTATTTAAAAGAAACAAATATTAACAAACAAAAAAATTAATTAAAACATAAATGTATTTATTTTATTTCCTATCCTATAACACCACACCAATAACAAAACACTTCAACATTTTGACTTAAATGTATTTCTATAATTAACATAAATAATAATTAATTAAAAAATTATTATTAATAAAAAAAAACATTCATTGAGTACACATGCTTTAACACTATAATATCCACAACACACACCTAAATTAAACTATAAAATAATAAAACACAATTAAATATTATTTTTAAAAGAAAAACTATTACTATTAACAGCTAACAATTAAATATTTAAAAATGTATTTTATACCCGCCTTTTACCCCTTTAAAAGTAAGAAACAACACACAAAAAATAAACAATTACACAAAATAGATATCAAATAATTAACATTAATTAACAACTATATAATAATTAATTAAACACAAAATACTTACCACCCTTTACTCCTATAAACGCCACAACACACACCTAAAATTAATTACACAATTACCATAATTAATTACTAATTAATTAAAATTAATTAACAACTAATTATTAATTCATCAATCAAAAATAAATTAGTTCCCACCCTTTACACCTATAAACACCACAACACACACCTAAAATTAATTACACAATTACCATAATTAATTACCAATTACCTAATTAAAATTAATTAACAACCAATTATTAATTAATAATAAATTACTTTACCCATTTAACATTACAACATCTCAATTAAACAAATAATAAAAAATATTCAATACATTTAATATAATTAAATTACTTCCCACCCTATTCCCCTATAAACCCACAACCCGCTACGGAACTAAAAATGCAAAATTCAAATAAAACAATAATAATAACTACTAAAAATAATCAATGAATTTTATACAATTAAATTACTTCCCACCCTATTCCCCTATAAACCCACAACCCGCTACAGAACTAAAAATGCAAAAATCAAATTAAAAAAAATTAATAACTACTAAAAATTGAACACATATATTAAAAATACAAACAAATCTTATAAAAAAACATACATCACATACATATAAAATATGTACTAAAATACATAACTTAAATAAAAAAACGATATTTTTAACAACTATATTTTTGCAAACGATATTTTACACTTCGATATTTTTAACATCGATATTACTTACATAAATTCGATATTCTTGACCATGAGAATTTGTCTGTCGATATTTCTGACCCACGATATTTTTAACTCGATATTTGTGTAAATCGATATTTTTGATTCGATACTCTGGGGCCGATTCCAATCTCGGCCGGTAGGGCTCCGAATCGGATTCGGCTTTACCGGATCCGATTCGGAGCCATGTTTCCCGACCGATTCGTACGTGCATCCGGGCGAGCGAGTACGATGCGAAAACTCCGACCGACTCGTTCGCGAGACCCAACCGCACCGACCGACTCGTACGCGAAAGCCGACCGCACCGACCGACTCGCTCGGACACGCCTCGCACCGCGCAATGGAGACGTTCCCCGGCCGGGCAAGTACGATGCGCGCCGCGAGCAGTCCGACCGACTCGCGCCGTCCGGCTCGAAGGAGCAGTCGGAGCCGTACTTTGGGGGTCCGTGTCAGAGCCCCCTGTACGCATAGCCGCGCGAGTCGCACACAGGGGGGACCCATGGGTCCCCCCTACCTGTGCGTGTATGGCGCGAGACGCTTCACCGCGTACACGCTGTAGGGGGCGCCCTTGTTCGCCTCGCACCCATTGAGTCAATGCGAGCCCGCGTACGCGTTGTACGACAGGCTCCCATTGACTTCAATGGGAGTCCGACCGAATCGAGTCCGATGGCATACGTGCGCATCGTACTCGTTCGGTCGGGCTGCTAGGGTCCGATTCGGTCGGAAATCTCTCCGAGTCCGGCTCGGTCGGAGAGATTTCAGGCCCGAATCGGAATCGGCCCCTAAGTCTCTGCACCATGCGTGAGACCTTCAGCAAGTCATGCCTTTGTAGTCTAAACCGGTTGCATTCTAGGACATGTAGATTTACTGTCAGCATTGAAAATTCCAACATACAAAGTGCTGTGAGCTAAAAGATAGGACCAGTGAATTTGACATGGTATCACTTGGCAGCTAGGCAATGTATTCAGAGAAAAGAGTTGACATGAGGACCACTGCCATAAAAGATAAAATATCCCCTTACTTTACATTATGAAGGGTATTGCAAATCATTTGGCATGCTCACTAACCATTTCCTTGAGGGGTATAGATAAGGAGAATGTAGGAAAATCCAAGTACAACTATGGGATGTGAAATGGATATTTGAGCACTTTACCATCTTTAACTTGTGTTTTTCAAATAAATGTTTTATTGGCAGTTCACCTTAAAAACAAACCTAAACTGTGATACATGCACAAACATTTATCCTTCCTGAAGGTATATCTAAAAGCCATTTTCCAGCAGTGTACAAATTGTTCATTAATCCAACATTGTTCCTCCCCATGTACATAATGCAAATGATACAGAAAAAAAGATAATTGGCCCCACACTGTCGGGGACAGGGCACAACAATAAAAACAAGAAGTTTTCTCTCCCCTCAAACACTGATCTGCATTACTCTCCACTTCACATTCACACCACACTTGTCACACAGTCACTTTTAATCCAGTACCACAAAACTATTCTCTGGGTGTAAAGATTTAATGTTGAATTATATTAAAAAACATTTACGGAATGTATGTACCCCCAATGCAATAGTAATAATATAGAACATATAGTTAAAAAAAATTTTTAACACATAAAAAAGAAGAATATCTTTCATTATATGGCACACATGATCCAATACTTTAAAAAGGAGCCCACACCGGACAAAGAGGTAGAAACAAAACACAAACTAACGCTTTATATCAACAAGCCGATCCATTAGATCTATGGTGGAAAGTCCTTATTAAGTTATCCTGAATTTCTACTCCCCAATCCCAGATCACACAGATTCAACGTTCCAAGATACATTGGCGCGTTACGGTGGAAAAGACAAATAGTCACCACCTTCCTCAGAACTAACAACTCAATTCTCCCACGATTACATAGAAGTAAAAACTGTAAAAAAAACAAGAATACATACAATGATTCAAATGCTCATACATACAATTCCAGCATTGTAACAAAGCATTGTACATACAAGTATACCAGCAAGTTATGCTAGTAACATTGTTTATTCATCTATAAACATTGCAACCCCTTCTTTTTAAGTGGTACCAACAAACACCCATCACAGATCATCTTTTATGACAAGGTATGCATCACCTTACATAAATCAACCAATTGGCTCTGTCCTGGGTACAAGAGGAAGCCTTTCCAGTCCCTCTGTACTTTCAGTCACAGACATCATGTCAAGCCCTCTTCTGTTCTTCTACAGGTCCAGAAAATATTCTAAGGCTGGCACCTTGGGTGTCACATTTATGCCAGGCACCAACTAGTGGGTGCAGTGACTCCTGGGCACTCCCCAACTAATGTGGTAAAAGTTCCTGGGTACAACCCTACTCACATTTTCAGTAGTTCCTGTTTGCTTTACTGCAAACAGGCCCAAAATGCAATGTGCCAGGGCATTTTCAAGATAGAGAAAGTCTTCAACCACACTAAACTTGGGATCTGAGAGCTAGGGATGTATGTGGGAATGTCATAGGGAAATCATCAGTGTCCTCCAGCACCTAGCACTAAAATCCAGTTTGAAGCAGGCACCGTAACCACAATCAGCCCAGAAACAGAAGTTGGAAGTCAGATAGAGCCGATCAGCAACCAGACAAGGCATACACAATAATTGTCTTGGTATCTTGTTCTCTATCCTTAAAGTGTGCCGAGGGGTGACATGTCGCTCAACAGTCCTGTCAAGCAGGATTTTATAGTGTGGTATCAAACGGAGGCCCACAATGGCAACCCTGCATATACTGTTGAGCTCAGAGGAGCCATCTCTATCCATTCATGTCAGCCTATCGTTTGCTCCTGGGAGGCATTTCACACTTCTTTCACACCTATTTCATGGCTTGGGCACAGGCTTGTAGTTGACAGACGCTTATGCTAAATAGCCTCCTGACAACTCTGAGAGGTAAAAGGTAACTTTTGAAAAGTTACTTTCCTTAATATTTATAAAAAATTCGACTTAGTCATTTAATTTGAGTTTTAATAACTGTTAAAAATAGTGGTTTAATTATTTTTCTAGCTGGTCTCTTTGCTGAGTTAGCAGCATTCATATTTTAATCTGAACTCTGGTTTTCTGCATAGGAAAGCTAGGCTTGCCACAGTGAAATTAGCTTTTTGTGCTTTGTCATTGTAGGGACATAGTAAAATTAATTTTCTAAATGTCCCACTTTTAAATACCATGTAGTATTTTAGACAGCAATAGAAATTCAAGGTGAGAAAAATTGCATCTGTCCAATGGTCGAAGAGACACCCACACAAGAATTTTTAACAGTTCATTAACATAGAGGGGCCGATTCCGATTCCGGCCGGAAATCTCTCCGACCGAGCCGGACCCGGAGAGAATTCCGACCGAATCGGACCCTAGCAGTCCGACCGGACGAGTACGATGCATTCGCATGCTATCGGACTCGATTCGGTCGGACTCCCATTGAAGTCAATGGGAGCCGGTCGTACAACGCGTACGCGGGCTCCATTGACTCCAATGGGTGCGAGGCGAACAAGGGCGCCCCTACAGCGGGTACGCGTCCATGCGCATCGCGGCGTACATGCACAGGTAGGGGGACCCATGGGTCCCCCTGTGTGCGACTCGCGCGCCTACGCGTGACAGGGGGTCCGACGCGGACCCCCAAAATCCAGCTCCGACAGCTCTTTCGAGCCGGACGGCGCGAGTCGGTCGAACTGCTCGCGGCGCGCATCGTACTTACCCGGCCAGGAAACGTCTCCATAGCGCGGTGCGAGTCGTGTCCGTGCGAGTCGGTCGGAGCGTGTTGAAGCCGCGTACGAGTCGGTCGGCGATTTCGCGGGAGCTTGCATCGTACTCGCTCGGCCGGACTCGCGTACGATTCGGTCGGGAAACAGGGCTCCGAATCGGATCCGGTAAATCCGAATCCGATTCGGAGCACTACCGGCCGAGATCGGAATCGGCCCCAGAATGTTGTGATGCCTGAATTTTTAAATCCAGGGATACCCTTAGCTCTATGCTAATAATCACAAAGGGTATTTTTCCACAAATTTCAGCTCACCTACTGCTGTACATGCCTGCAGCTCTTCGCCGGCCCTTGCAAGGCCTATAATATGAAATACACATGACTTTGTAGGCCATCTAAAAGGACTACTAGTTAAGGATCTCCAGTGTTCACATTTTTAATATCTCACCCCTTACTTCTTAAGTAAGAGTGCCTCGAGCACTTCCAATTAGTAAAGACAAAATGGCTGCCAGTCCAGCAGGTTGTTTCTGACTCTGCGTTTCACAAAAACTTCAGTTCTAGCTAGGACAAAATAGAGTGTCTCTGTGTAGTACTTTAGTACTGTTAGTTTCAGAGTCCCTTTTGCAGTCACATAATGATCACGTGATACATGTACATATAATTAGGGAAGGCAAGTTGGCTAAAGGCCAGGATGTTGTTCCTCCTGCCCGGAGCCCCACAAACAGTCTTTTTAAGTCCTGCTAGCGCCTTCCTGCAATCTATTTGTATCAGGTAAGATGATGTACAGAAGAGCTTCTTAAATAAAGCAATTCTTTATGTCGTCTCTTCACATTAAAAAAAACCTTAGCTGAGCACCTTCTGTCAAGTAAGGTAATGCAAAAATTAAGAAGACTTACATTAGTAATGCAGCGTTGTTGATGCACACAATTTGTTTAAACAAAGAGACAAGAATGCAGCCTCCTATGTACATCAGAAGCTACTTGAGGTGGCCCATATGTCAGGGACTGTCCGGG
The DNA here is from genome assembly GCA_963921515.1 of Calotriton arnoldi. Lineage (NCBI taxonomy): Eukaryota > Metazoa > Chordata > Amphibia > Caudata > Salamandridae > Calotriton > Calotriton arnoldi. The sequence goes on along the minus strand of CAWUFW010008802.1, from coordinate 757,637 downwards.
ACTGTCTGGGACACAGTCAGGGACTTGGACAAGGACTGGCAATTGGGTAGAAAACGTACACAGAACGAGGAGTACAGCGCTGCCCAGGAACACACAGGAAGTTAGAGGAGAAAAGGGATCCAAAGGGGAAGCCTGTACAAGTGAACAAGATGGCTAAGACTCAAAGGATGGGCACTCAAGAGGCAATTTGGCATTCTGAATAATAACACCCAGGATGGACGAGAAGACATATACACATATATATATATATATACATACACAACAACATTTACAATAAAGGGAATGCGGGGTAAAGCACTCAGGAGCTCCACAAGGTAAGACTGAAGCTCAGTAAGTTCCTCACCCAAAACTGCTGTTACAGAAACTGACTGCAAATACCCACATATAGGATATACATGCAAAGGCAGGGTCTGTGGAGCTGATACCTAAGGTGATGTTATAAAAGTAACTCAAAGACAATACTCACAGTGAACAAGAAACACCACTTAGGTTGTCAGCTGTGCCCACGGATCCTGGTGATCAAACAGGAACACGCAAGGCAGTAACACCAAAGAAGTAGAACTAAATACAAGCACAATAGGAGGAGTGCTTAACAGGAAAGGAAGGAAATCACAGGGCACACTTGGCAGAAAGCAAGTAACAAACATACAAGGTAAAAGAAGCAAGGCAGCAGGAATAGAAAGACAGTAAACTAGGAACTGGAACCAAGGAAATGGGAAGAAAAGCAGGGACTGGAAAAGGATATGCAGAAGGGGAGGCTACAAGGGTATACTAGAATAGTATTGAATCAGAAGACAAGAAAACAAAGTAGCACTGAAGGCTGTGCTGGAATAGAAACAAGAATTGAGCAAAAGCTCAAGAGGCAAGGTAGCACTGCAGGCAGTGCTAGTTCAGGAACAGGAAATTACTATAGCTCAGGAGTCAAGGTAGCACTGCAGGCAATGCTAGTTCAAGGAAACAGGAAATAGCTACAGCTCAGGAAACAAGGAGTCAAGAGAGCACTGCAAGCAGTGCAAATCAGGAACAAGAAATAGCTGAAGCCCAGGAACAGGAACAAAGAATAACTATAGCTCAGGAACTCAGGAAACAAGGTAGCACTGCAGGCAGTGCAAATTCAGACACAAGGAATAGCTATAGCTCAGGAATCAAGGAACAAGGATTAACTATAGCTCAGGAATAAAGGAATATCAAAAGCTCAGGAAACAAGGATCGGTCTCACCAGAACACAGCTACAATGACCAACCCTGGACTGAAAGGAGCTGGGGGTTAAAAGAGCTCCCAGTAATCACATGCATCAGGTGTGAGCAGGCTAGCAGCAGCCAGCCACAGGTGAGCTGAATTCCTCCACCCATCCTTGGACTGCAGGGATGGAGACGAAGCAGTGATCAGGGAATTTTGGGTATGGAGTTTCAGGCATGAGCAGGCTGGCTTCCACAAAACCCGGCATGGATTGGGAATGGATGTCAATTCCCACATAGGGGCCGATTCCGATCTCGGCCGGTAGTGCTCCGAATCGGATTCGGCTTTACCGGATCCGATTCGGAGCCCTGTTTCCCGACCGAACCGTACGCGGGTCCGGCCGAGCGAGTACGATGCGAAATCGCCGACCGACTCGTCCGGGCGTCCCGACCGCTCCGACCGACTCGCTCCCGGCTCGAACCACTCCGACCGACTCGCACCACGCAATGGAGACGTTTCCCGGCCGGGTAAGTACGATGCGCGCCGCGAGCAGTCCGACCGAGCCGCGCACTCCGGCTCGAAAGAGCTGTCGGAGCCGTACTTTGGGGGTCCGTGTCGGACCCCCCTGTACGCGTAGCCGCGCGAGTCGCACACAGGGGGGACCCATGGGTCCCCCCTACCTGTGCGTGTACGGCGCGAATCGCTTCACCGCGTACCCGCTGTAGGGGGCGCCCTTGTCCGACTCGCACCCATTGAGTCAATGGGAGCCCGCGTACGCGTTGTACGACCGGCTCCCATTGACTTCAATGGGAGTCCGACCGACTCGAGTCCGATAACATACGGCCGCATCGTACTCGTTCGGTCGGACTGCACGGGTCCGATTCGGTCGGAAATCTCTCCGGGTCCGGCTCGGTCGGAGAAATTTCCGGCCCGAATCGGAATCGACCCCGTAGTGTCCAAATGGCTGGAAGTCAGTATATGCATGAACGGGAGGGTCCAGTAGCTTATTATGACACTGGAGAGTCCCACAGTTTAGCCCCTGGTAGTGGACACGAGAACACAGGGAGCAAGTCGTGACACCATATCCCTCCTTCACTAGTATGTTTCCCCCACAGTCAAGCATACTCATCCAAAATACATTTACATCATACAAAGTGCTTAATGCAAGCTGGTCTCCTTTTCCTCATGCTATATACTGTACTTCATCTATATGCTTGTTCTCCATTTTGAGAACACTTCTCCACCTTCCTCAAGGCCATAAAACCAAATCTGGAGACAATACATTCTTCATTTTCTCTACAAAGCTTTGGAAGTGTCTCCACACTAGCATTCAGGAAATTAATGGTAACATTTCTCCCTGAGCAAGGAGGCCAAGTAACAGTATGAAAGGTCTTATGAGCATCTGCACTGCTTCTTGCCTTTTTTACCAAAATTGAATTCACATTAATTTTGGAAATGATACATCCAAAGCTGCACATCAGCAGTACTATGCCGAAAGCTTGTCCACACAATCATCACATTATCAATTGTATGCATGTCTTGTGTGCCCAGACTGTGTCAGAAAAGCACATTCTCAATAAATGAATGGTGCTTTTTATGTATCTAAAGATATGTATATAGTTCAAACCTAGATAGAGAACAATGGAGTGCTTTACACTGAAATGGGGTTCATATCTTTGAGTTACACAATGCCATTTAACATATTCACAATTTTAGGCACAGGAAGTTAAGTGATTCGCTCGGAATAACATGATTTTCAGACAAGTGCCAATGCTGGTATTAGAATCCCTGGACCCCAGGTTGACAACTAAGCCACTAGACTATGGGGTCGATTCCGATTCGGGCCAGAAAAAGCACCGACCGACTCTGATTCGGAAATAATACCGACCGACACGTACCTGTGGCGCCCGACACGCCAAGTACGATGCAAGGCGTGCAAAATCCGACCGACACGTACCGAACCCAAGTCGACCGACCGAGCCGCACGGAAAACAGCAATCCGGTCGGAAAAACACGCGAATCCAACCGACCGACACGCACCCGGAACAAATCCGACCGAAACGTACACGCGAACTCCAAACCGCAAAGTACGATGCAAGGCGCGAAACCACGAGCGAGTCGGACGGAGGCCAAGCCGTACGACCGACACGCATACAAAACCGAGCTGAAGCAACACAAAACACCGCGACCGACGCGTACGCAGAATAGAAAACAGCACAAACACAGCGTGAACGAAACGGAGAACACCGTACGAGACAAATGCAGGGTCCGACTCGGTCACAAGAACGTTTCCAACATACACAGACAGTACAAAGGAAAAATCACCCAAAAAAGGCCAAACAAGCAATTACCAAGCCAATAAATACTGGGGGGTGGGGACAGAGAACAAAGACACACCCACAACTCCACCCATATAAAGGACACAAATCACAACCATGAGCCTTTGCAAATGCCATTCCACTGCCAGCACCCAAGAGAAAGCAACCACACACCCACAGCTCATCCCTCACACAAGCCACACACCATCAGCACACCAACAAATACCTACCTCACATACACCCAGCAAAACACACACTCACACACCCTCACCTGCACACCAACACACACATCACTCACCATCACCACCCATCACCATGCCCCCCAAGAAGAATCCCAAGTTCCTAGATTGTGAATTGGAAGTCATGGTAGACGAGATCCTCAGGGTAGAGCCACAGCTGTTTGGCACACTGGTCCAACAGACCCCCATCTCCCAGAAAACCAAGATGTGGGAGAGGATCATCAACAGGGTGAACGCACAATCACCATGTCGGCGCACAAAGAGCGACATCCAGAACAGGTGGTATGACGTGCGCAGGAGGGTACGTGACCTGCTCAAAAAGACTACATCAACAGCCAACACACCGGCAGTGGCCCTCCTGCCAAGCCAATATACCTCAGGCCCTGGGAGGAGAAGGTGCGGGCCATCCTTCCGCCAGTGAGCGTATATGGACTAGAGGACATCCCAGAGCCTGGTGAGTACACAACAAATGTACACAATATACTGCCACAAAACACACACACATCACTGTCAAGGGAGAGTCAAACCATGCACTCATAGCAATTACACAGCAACCAGAACAGAATCATCCCAAAATGTGTATGTCAGTCAGATAAACACAACACATGCCATCAAAAAAGTCACATCCAACTGTGCCATCACATGTACAAACACAACTACAACTACAGCTAGGCAGTGGCACAAATAGAACTAACAAACACATCCAGACATGTAGCCACCACAACAACACCAACACACAGTGAAGACCACTCAAAGGAAGGAATTCTGTGTATGCTGGCCAAGTCAGTGTAGCCAATAGCATCATGGGAGTCGCAGTCACACATATTGCCCCCCCACAACTGTCCCATCAACACCACCATGAACCATGCGCACATCACAGGGAGTGGAGAAGGACTCACAAGATGGCTGACACTGGCAACTGCTGTGGGGAGCACAAGGCCCTGCTGGCAACTGTGCACCAACAAACAGCAGGACACCACTGACTGACATCCTGAGAGACAACTTCCACTCCCTGCAATGCAAGCACGTTCCATGGTGGGATAACTGGCTGGCTGGGTGGGTGGGAAGGAGGACTTGCAGCACTGACCATAGTCACAAGCACCTCCCCTCACACACACCCCCCAACACAAACTCCACAGAACCCACCTGGTAGAATGCAATGCCCCCATCCTAACACAAGATCCCACAAAGAACCACCACCCTGGGTTATGTTGTGTGAAGCACAGGGACACTCTTGGGACTTTTAGCCAAACAACTGCCAGGACAACACTCCCAGCCATCCTGTCAGCACAGCCAGCCCACCCCACAGGGAAGCAGAGTCAAAAGGAAGGAAGCATGGGAATGCTGGGAAGGGGGGTGGAGGCAATAGCATGATGGGAGTCATAGTCACAGCTCTACATCCCCCACCACATGGCCCAGCAAGCTCACACTCACGCATGCACATCCCACAGAGAGTGGAAAGGCCCATCAAAGATGTCTGACACTGTTGCTGTGTCGTGGGGAGCACAAGGGCATGCTGGGCTCTGCACACCAACCAACAGCAGGACACCACTGTCAGCCATCTTGCCATTGCTCTCACACCCACACACACTGAACTCCCCACAAAAGCAAGTAAGTATGGGAATGCTGGGAAGTGGGGTGGAGGCAATAGCATGATGGGAGTCGTAGTCACAGACATAGCTCACCCCCACAACTGTCCCATCAACACCACCCTGAACCATGCTCACATCACAGGGAGTGGAGAAGGACTCACAAGATGGCTGACACTGGCTACTGCTGTGGGGAGCACAAGGCCCTGCTGGCAACTGTGCACCAACAAACAGCAGGACACCACTGACTGACATCCTGAGAGACAACTTCCACTCCCTGCAATGCAAGCACGTTCCATGGTGGGTTAACTGACTGGCTGGGTGGGTGGGAAGGAGGGCCGGCTGTCAACCAAACACAACCAATGCAGACCATGTTCACACCCCAAAAAATACATAGAAATGCCCAAATAATGCAGGACAATGTGCCACACCAATATCAACCCCTGACTGTGACGACTTAGGACAATGCAATGTACAGGCCCGCACCCAGAGGCACAGTCACAACTGTCATGTGTGTCAACCATTGATGCCTGCAGAAACATAACATACATTGTGTGTGTCTCCCAAAAACAGGTGATGATGGGGACACAGCAGCAGACGCTGAGGAGTCCCAGTCCCAGGCTCAAGAGGATGCGGAGCTCACTGGCGTCGTACAGCCTCTGTCCTCCTCGGACGATGAAGACCAACCTGGCACATCCGGTGCAAGTCTACATGCAGCACCAGCAGCACCACCAGCTGCAGCACCAGCAGCACCACCAGCTGCACCCCCTGCACCCATCCCTCCAACGACTGTCACCACAAATACCATCCCTGCCGACATGGACAGAACAAGGAGCAACACCAGCACAGGGACCCTGGACCAACCTGGGGCCATGGACACCACCACCACCACCAACCCCCAAGGTGGACCAGGGTCATCTGTGCGTGCCACTGCACACACTGCACATGTCAGCAGGGGTGGTGGGAGGGGTGGGAGACAAAGGTCGCTGCTTGCAGAGGTTGCTGGTGTGCATGATGACCCACAACTGGTACGCATAGCTGATTCGTACCAGTCCAGCACCGGAGACCTCAGCCAGGTAGTGGGGTTCCTCAGAGACATGAAACAGCAGCAGGTTGCCCATCATGCCCGCTTGGACTCCCACATGTCCCACGTGGAGTCACACATGTCCCGCTTGGACTCACACATGTCCCGCGTGGAGTCTAAGTGGGATTCACTGCATGAGATGACAGCGGTGCACAGGGACATTTTACAATGCCTCCGCCAGATGAACAGCAACTAGTCCACACCTCCCTGTGTGCCAACAACATCTGGTGCCGAACAAACTGCAACTGCCACAGGGAGGGAGGATGACTCTGGCGGAGAGTCCCCTGCACCGCAGCAGCCTGTACTTGAGGCCCCCCCAAGAAGAGGGGTCGTCCGAGGAGGGGCAAGTGAGAGGCCGATGGCCAAGCGCAACTCCCAGGAAGCCTGAACCTGTTCTGGATGTTCACCTTTGTGCACAGACTGTTCACCCTGTTGACGGCAACACTACTCCCACACATTGCATGGGGAGTACAAGTTGGACCAATGTGTCAGACAACTGTGGCCCCGATACTGGGGATTCTGTCTACCAGGACTTTCAATTCACCTAGGAACTTCGGATTGCAAGATGTATGTACAGCACTACCCATCCTATGCACTATTCACACAAATGTATCACAATAAACACACTAATACACCATACTTGCCTCTGTTGTGATTCCAACGTGGGTGCTGTTATGGGGATGATGAACTGCAAAATTACACTGTGTATGCGAACTGCAACAGCAAGGACAACACAGGCATGTGAGTAAAGGCAACGTGACACATATGAGGGAGACACACCACCAGGGCTACACAACACATACACACCTAGGCCATCTGACTCATTGCCTACACTGATGTTGCCAGGGAAGACGGTGCAATGCACAGACACCACACCCATTCCCAGTTGTAGTCAAGTGGCCACAGGTGCAGTAAGCAAATGGCAGTCAAATGTGTGACCACAGACAACGCACATCACAAAGTGAAGCACAGGTTTATTACACAGTTGCAACATGTCGTAACCACTACAGATGCAAGGTAATCCCACCTGGCAGCGGGCACACAGTCAACAACTGTAGACGGAAGGAAGTCCATGGGTGTGGCGCACATCACCTGTAGGGACACAACAGCTACCAGCCTGGAAGTGCAATCACGTCGTCGGTGGACACAGTTGACCAAACGAATCTGAAAGTACCCTGTGAAGGACAGAAATGACACACAGTCAAAAGCAATGGAGTACAGGACAGAACAGCAAAACTCATGCACAATACATGTTACAAAATACCCACCCAGAACCAAGTTAGCATGTCAACACTGTTGGGGAGTACAGCCCACCTGTAAGCACACATCGCAACACACATCCAGTCAAGTAGCCCATGGACACACTCCAACAGCACCAGAGCACCACCTACACATCATGCCAACTCACATCATTGACATGACACCTCAGGATACTCACATTCAGCTAAAGAAGTTGGTGATGAGCTGTGTGCGGACATCACCATCATCATCATCATCATCATCGTCACTGGCATCGTGGTCCAGGCCAGGATCCTCCACAGGTGGCGGATGTTGGTCATTGTCATCCTGGATGAGAGGCAACTCCTTCCGCACTGCCAGGTTGTGGAGCATGCAGCAGACGATGATAATCTTGCACACTTTCGCAGGGGCATATGGGAGGGACCCTCCGGTCTTGTCCAGGCAGCGGAAGCGGCTCTTCAGGAGACCAAATGTCCGCTCAATCACTCTCCTGGTCCGACCATGTGCCTCATTGTAGCGCATCTGGGCTGGTGTCACAGGGTTCCTGAGGGGTGTCAGCAACCACGGCATGTTGGGGTATCCCGAGTCACCTACGGACAGACAAGTGCACATTAGCTGACTTGGAAAAGTGGGCGGAATACTATAGATCAGATCACACACAATGGCACAAAGTCAGTACACACCGACAAGCCAGGCACGCTGGTTCTGCATTTGTGCCATCATCCTGGGGATGCGACTACTCCTCATCACAAAGGCATCGTGTGCTGAACCAGGGAAATGGGCACACACGTGTGTGATGGTCATGTCTGCAAGACACACCACCAGTGCATTGACCGAGTGGTAGTGCTTGCGGTTCCTGTAGGCCTGCTCCTGGGCCTGTGGTGGTACCAAAGCCACATGTGTCCCATCAATGGAGCCAATGACATGCGGCATCCTCCCCAGGGCATAAAAGTCACTCTTCACGTCAGTGAGTCGTCGCAGTCTAGGGAAATAGATGTACCGGTTCAGGAATAGCAACATTGCCGCCAAAACATCGCGGAGCACACGGCTCAACATGGTCTGTGACATCCCACCAGCAGTCGCCACAGTATGTTGGAAGGTACCGGTGGCAAAGAAGTGTAGGGCTGCCATCACCTTCACCTTGGGGGTCAGCGCTGTAGGATACGGCCGGCCAGGCTGCAAATGTGGGGCCAACTGCACTGCCAAATCCTCAATGAGCTGCCTGGTGAAGCGGTACCGTCGGATGCTGTCCCGTTCCACCATCGTTGCCAGGTCTGGGAATGGTCGATGGACAGCAGGAGCCCTGCAGTGCAGAGGAGAAGTAAGCAAGATTGTCAGTCACCCCACATATGCGGCATTGAACACACTCAATATCCCAACATACATCATTATGAGGCACAACTACATGAAGTGTGCAGTTCCGTAAGGACATGTATGGTACATACATGGCCAACATCTGTCAACACGGTCCAACAGGTGGCATCAATTAGTCCCAGGTTGGCCCATTGGATATCATGAGGCCGTGTCACAGTTCCCATCTCCTGCTGCCGTGTCACAATCACCCCCACAGTGACATGTGAGGACAGATGTGCCCCAGGCACCACAGCTCAACGACAGGTACATTCCCAGGGACCCTGTATTGCCACATGGACACTGGCATTACATGGAGTATCATGTATACACCACAGCAAAACAACCATGACCCCCACAGGTAGTGGTCCCACTTGCCACGGTAGGACAGACATGGACGTCTGTGACATGCACACGCACAACATCAAAGTCCATGCACACACAACCTGGATGTGGAGACTGTCTCCCATTGCGCACATGAAATCAGAGACATTGTAAACACTACATGCACAAAGACTGTGGAGGACCATCACTATTGTGCCACTGGGACACCCTGGCTCAAACATACCGTCCCACATGGGACTCACGGGGTATGTGACATGACATACACATACAACACCGTGAAATGTGACCATGGCACATGCACAGATATGAACAGTTGCACATCACAGTGGTCATGTACACGTAACACCCAGGATCCTGTCCCCATGAACACGTGCACAGCCTGGGGGTGGCTGCCCACAGGTGACACCCACAGGGCAACATGTACACCAAAATACACACAATAGGAAATGCAGCCTTACATGCCTTATGATAAAGTTTGGACAGGCTGTCGTGATGTAGGTGTGCCCCTCACTCCCTGGGAGCTATCTGTGGCTGGCATATGTCCATCTGAGACAGGCATGCTGACATATGCCAGTCACATGTACAGTGATGCGTTGAACAGCAATGGACCGATCGGTGCCCCCGGCCGGCCCATTGCATTCAATGTGTGCGGGTACGCGTTGTACCCCTGTACGCGTTGTACCCCTGTACGCGTTGTACTGCAATGGACCGATCGGTGCCCCCGGCCGGCCCATTGCATTCAATGTGTGCGGGTACGCGTTTTACCCCTGTACGCGTTGTACTGCAATGGACCGGTCGGTGCCCCCGGCCGGCCCATTGCATTCAATGTGTGCGGGTACGCGTTGTACCCCTGTACGCGTTGTACCGCAATGGACCGATCGGTGCCCCCGGCCGGCCCATTGCATTCAATGTGTCGGGTACGCATTGTACCCCTGTACGCGTTGTACTGCAATGGACCGATCGGTGCCCTCGGCTGGCCCATTGCATTCAATGTGTGCGGGTACGCGTTGTACCCCTGTACGCGTTGTACTGCAATGGACCGATCGGTGCCCCCGGCCGGCCCATTGCATTCAATGTGTGTGGGTACGCGTTGTACTCCTGTACGCGTTGTACCGCAATGGACCGATCGGTGCGCACCCATTGACAATGGGCTTGCCTGGCAACGGACGCGTTTTCGAATTTCGAACGAGTCGGTTGCTGGAAATTCAGTTGGTCACCCACAACAATGTTGCAAAATCATGTATGTCATGAAGTTGAAGATTTGAAGGATGCTGTGGGCGTGTTTTGGTGCTGCTATTCCATGGATTGGCCAGATTCAGAAGATGCAAACGACTTGGACCTATCACTTTGGACACAAGGGACAGTATCTGCCTCTCCAGCACATATATATTTCTGGCTGTTCCCCTGAGAGCTCACTTGCCTGCACTACATGCTCCAGGATGACATCTGCCACTGCACTGCTGCTGTCTCTGCCCCTCTGGACCCTGCAATGGCACGTACTGTGGAGAGAGCCCCAGCCTTCAGCCTTGAGGAGAACCAGGCCCTGCTAGACAGCCTACTTCCACAGTACAGCAAGCTGTATGGGACACCAGGGGAGCAGGTGAGTGTTCTGTGCACTGCCTTTCTGAATGTGCATATTGTCTGACTAGCAAGGCTGAAAGTCTGCACGCCACTGGCTAGCAGGCTCACTGAGTAGTTGTCACCCCCCATAGTGTGTAGTGACATGCACTGGACAGGTATGGTGCAGTGACAGTGCATTTGAACAAGGTTTTACTTCCCATGCAATGATACCATGTAGTGACGTCTGGCAAACTGTCCATGGGCAGCTTTGCACTGCCTGTGTACATCATGTGCCCCTGTGATTGAGACATGTATATACAACTGTGTCATGCACGGATATGTTGCATGTGTAGTAATGGCCTTTTCACTTTGTCATCCTGACAGGTTAATGCCCATCGGAAGCAGGAGATCTGGAAGGACATCGTCCGGGCCGTCCGGTCCGTGGGGGTCTACAAGCGCCGGATCTGCAACTGCCAGAAGAGGTGGCAGGACCTTCGGGGCTGGACCCGGAGGATTGCACGGGTCCAGCTGAAGCTGTCGCCTCCTCGCAGGAGGGGCGGAACACGGACCCTGACCCCCACATGCTCCAGATCCTGGCGGTGGTGTTTCCAGACCTGGATGGGCAGCTGAAGGCCAGACAGCAGCAAGGAGGGGGTGAGTCAAAGACTGCACTGTGAACTCTGTATTACATGCTTTGTGCCCTCCTCTGGCCTGGTTCAACTGCCACAGTGCAGCAGTAATGTTGTCCAGGAGCCATGTCCCTCTATTGTGCACTGCCCACTGCTCATCTGATACCCAGGTGTGGCCCTTACATTCAGGGAATTGTGTCACTTGGGACTGTGTCCTTGCAGTTTGCTTCACTAAAGGTGGGGGACAGCATCTGTTTCCCTAACTCTGTTGTGGGCATCATGGGTGGGTCCATTGTTCACACAACGCCTGTGTTCGGACATGTAATCTGCGTGTTGCTTTGATATGCGGTCCACTTGCTGAGCTGAGCCACCACATGTGTCTGGGGTATGTGGCACACGCCCATGCAGCGGGTGGGAACAATGTTTGGGCCCCAGGAGTGTGCAGATTACGTGTGTCACACATACATAGCCAGCTATCCACTGTCCAGGGCTCATCCCTCATTCATGTGGAGCAGGACAGTCATGCCTACTCCAGGCCATGCAATGCACTCTGTACTCCCACTCCCGTGTATCAGCTGACACATTGTGCGCAGTGATTTGACCCCTCAGGTGTCTGCCTCTGTGTCAGTGTGCTGTGGATTAGTTGCCAGGACTGCTGGGGTGTTTCTTGGTAGGGGCTCAGCATGCCCCTGGAGATGTGACCATAGGAGACGATACTTGTGTGTCACATAGGTGTTTGATCAGCTGCCCGTGCAGACTGGGGTATGCGAATGTGAAGTTCAGGCAGCTGTTCCCCATTCACAGCAGATTGTGAGGGGCTCAGGTTCAGAGGGTAGTGTCACAGGTCTCCCATATGTCCAATAGGTATGACCTGGACAGATGAGGGTTAAGATGATGTGTTGTGTGGGGGATGTACATGTGCACTTGTGCAGCTCCAGGACTTGCATTCCCCATGACCTACTATTGTGACACAGTGCATAGTGTTGTTGTCTGGCTGCCAAGTCATACATCACTGAGACAGTGATGTATGACTTAGCAGTCGTGCCTCTGCCATGGCATGTGTGTACTTATTGGTGGTCCTGCAGGGGAGTGACATGTGCTACATGCACACCATTGTGGCGATGGCTATCAGGACATGGGTGCATCATGGTGTCTGTCGCTGGTATGCATCACATGCATTTCCTATTTGACTCTGGGCATCCCTTTCATCCAGAAACCTGTACTGACTCAGTGGCAAGATCTGTGATGTGTGCATGTCCACATGCCACACCGTGTCCTCTGCACTGTCCAACTACTGTGTACTTGGTGCATGTGTCCACACTGGGGTGTTGCAATCCAACAGACACCAGACAGATGGGTGCAAGGCCATGTGGGATGTGAGTGCCATGCTTGGCATCAGACTGACAATTGGCTTCTCCTATTCAGTTAGGGCACTTTTAGCAATGTACAACTAATGATGCCAGGGCTTGCTCTGTAATGTGCTGTGCTCACAGTGGTGTGTGCGTTTGGTGCAGGTGACTGATGTCTGTCTGTTTCCCCATTGTTTGCAGATACATCTACGGCCACGGAAGGGGACAGCTCCATGGACCAGGAGGAGCCAGAGAGCCAGACTGGGTCAGCAGCCGAGGAGTGGTTGGAGGGACCCAGTGGCACGGAGGGCGAGGGGAGCCACACCGAGGAGTCCTCAGCACCATCCACCTCAGCTGAGGACCAGAGCAACTCGGAGGATGACTCCCTTATGGAGGCGGGTGTCAGCAGCCACCACACCCCAGCTAGTGTTGCTGTCCCTGCCACCACCAGCACCACCACCGCCCTCCCATCGGCTCCCATTCCCCAGGTCCGTGGAGGCTCCCATGTTCGGGAGCGTGTCTCCTTTGGGCCAGGCACCGCACCCCCTGCCCCTGTGTCCCCTGCTGCCCTGAGTGAGGAGTCTGTGTACATCCTTCGCCAGCTCCATGTAGGGCAGACAGCCATGCTGAGTGTCCTCCATGCGCACACCGCTCTGTTGACTCAGCTGGTGTCGTTCATGGAGGGCATCTCATTGGGCATGTCTGACCTACAGAGGGGCAATAGGTCCATGGACTCCTCCCTGACGGCAGCAGTGTCCCTCCTCAGACAGTCCCTCACCCCTCCTGCCTCTGCTCCATCCACACTCCCCAGCACCTTACCCGTCCCAAGCACACACACACCGGCACAGGCACACACCAGCACACACACGTCCAGCACACAGACACACACGCCACAAACAAAATGCACACGCACGCACAGTCAGGGGACTGAAACCAGACTCACAGGGGATGGGGCCCTGGTACACACACACGCATCCACGGGCACTGCGCAGTCCTCAGTTGCCTCTCCCTCCAAAGCACCCTCCCTTGCCTCACCTGCAACCCCAAAGACCCAGCGCCTCTTCCTCAGTGACCTCGGCCTCTTCCCCTCCGATCCAGCTGCTCCAGCATCCAGGGGGAAGAGGAAGCCCCCACACGGAGCAGAGTGCCCCTCGCCCCCGAACACCCTCCCCCAGGCGCAGACAGACTGAGGCCCCCACCCGCAAGTCCCCCCGGAGTGGTAAGAGCAAGACCCCGCCGCCGCCCTGCAGATCAAGCACCAGGTCTCCTTCCTCCATCCCTCAGGCCCCCACTCCACAGGTGCCCCCACCACACCCTGCCCCAGGTTCCCCCACCCACAGATATACCATCCCCAAGAGGATCCGGCCTTCTCCCCCTGCCACTTGCTCTCCCGGCACCACACCCCCGCTGCGCTTGTCTGTGCCACTGATGTGGTGAGGGTGTCCTCCCCCTCTGTCCAGCCCACCTTGCCTGTTCCCCATTCTCCTCCCCTGGTGGTAGGCACTGCAGTGGAGTCCACTACCACCCTGTCTGACTTGGGCACTGCAGTGGCGGACCTGTCCACTCCATCTGCAGGGTCCACTGCAGTCGTGCCGGCACCCACAACATCTGAGCCATGCCCCCCAGTTGTGCCGGCACACACCATGTCAGACACCTCCACTGCAGTTGTCAGTGGCTCTCCAGCACCCACCACCCCTTCCCTGCTTCCTCCTGGTGAGCCCTGATCCTGTCCCTGCGGTGCCTGGCCTACCCCCCGGTTGCCCCTCCTAGTGGATTGTCCCTGGTTTTGTGCAGGCATGTGTAGGGTGGCATCTGCCACTGTCACCCACTTGTGACTTTGTTGATGGACTGGCCATTGGCCTTTGTTTATTTTCTACTGGACTTCTACTTTTAATGCCACATATGCTGAATAAAGCAACTTTCTGTTCTCTAGTGCTTTTGCTTCTGATGTACATGATGTTGATGATGCTAACCATGCCCTTGCTGCAGTGATGGTGATATTTGGTCTCATGATAATGAAGTGTTACTGTGCAGGAACCCATGTGGTCCAGGGGGAATGTGTCCTATCCTGTGGTGTATCCATGTCATCCATAGCAGCATCTGAGGGTGTCATGTGTTCAGTATTTGGCAATGGGATTTCCTACTTAGATTGCCTATTTCACATCTGTGGCTTCCACCCCTGCACATCTGTTGTGCCTGCCATTGTTCAATTCGTCTACTTCCCTGACCGTGTGGCCATCTCCAGTGGACATGCAGGTTTGGGCATCAATGGGGAAGGACTCATCTGTGTTGTCAGTGCAACATTGCTATACAAGTGTGTTGGATCTGTGCTGATGATTCCGTTGGCACTTCCATGACCAGGCTGATGTGGCGGGAGCCCTCATTTGGTGCTAATTGTTGATTGTGTGACCAAGTGCTCAGCTGACATGATGGGGCCCTACTGAGGCAACATATGGCACAGCTTTCCTCACACAGGAGTGGAGTCCCCTCATGGCAGTGTGTACTCCTGTGACATTGCCTGCGCCCAAGGTGTGTGTTGTATGTGCATGTCTGTGTGTTCACTTCCGTTTAGCTGTGCATGCTGTGATCCCTAGTGTTGTACCTGTTTGTGATGCTAGCTGAGTTGACCTATGTTCCCCCAAAGTCTTCGACCTGGGTTCTCTGTGATGTGGGTGCATGGCACATTACTGGTCATCAGGGTGTCACCCATAGGTGTGTTTGCTGTCAGGGCTGAGTTTGTGTGCAGACGCAGATGGGTCACAGTCAGGTTTCCCCTTGGCACTTGTTGTTTGCCCCTGTCATGTGATTTCCAGTTTGTGTTATCTTTCAGTGATTGTGACACGTTGTGTGTGTGACTGCTGGCACTCCTCAGGGTCTGGGCTGCAATGTTGGTTGTTGTCTATGTGTGTTCTTTGTGGGTGACCTTGGCTTCTTCATTGGTGTGTGACTGTGGCTGGGATCCCATTGGTTGGTGTGGTATTGCCGTCATGTCCATGTACAGCGTAGTGTGCAGTGTGTCAGACATTCAGGAGTCTTGTTGAGTGTCCATGTGTGATGTGTTTCTGCACCTTGGTTCCCACCCACCACCCTGGAATAGTCATGGGTGCATATGCAATGTCACCAGTGCATGTGTGCTTCACTGCTGCACATTGTTGGAGGTCGAGGGGTGTGGTGTTGAGTGTGTGCAGATGAGAGTTGTTGCCCGGCTAGGCCCCTGCCTCCATGTTGGCCTTGGCTTACTGGCCATGCTGTTTGATTTGTGCTTGTGTAGGTGTGATGGTAGTTAGTTGCTCAGGACACATGACTGTGGTTCACAGTGTGAACCACATTTAGCTTTGTCATCACAGTGGGATTGTAATGCAGCCCAGGGTCACCACATTGTGGGGGCCCTGGGGGTGGTGCTGTGGTGTGTCTGTGTCTTGCTGTGTCAGTTGCTGTCCCTACGTGCCTGTGTGACATGTGTGATTTGTGCTCCCTCTCATCTGACAATGCCTGCTTGCCCACATAGGGGATTTGGATCCATGAGTTACCTTTGTGTGGCACTGTATGCACATCTGTATGATTGGTATTCAGGTCTCCTCATGTGTTGTGTGGTTGCCTGGGGACACTGGCACCCCCCTCACCTGTTGTGTATGATGTGCAGTGTGGGTCTGCCTGTTTGTGTTTGTGCATCTGCACCACTGCATTGGCATATCTTGGGTGTGCCATTGGCTGTATGTAGTTTGGTGGGTTTCCCCTGCTGTCCCTGGGACTCCTAGGTCATCGGTCAGCACAATGATCATGGTTTGTGTGTCCCATTGCTGCCATGGTATGGTATCTGTTCACCTCACATCTGCAGTCTCCACAGGGTATCTGCATGTGTGTGCCCATTGGTGCAAATATGTGGGTCTGCATTCTGATGGTCACTTCTGTCATTGTGTCATTGATGATTGTTGACGGTGTCAGCCCCCATGGGTGTTGTTTATCTGCACATGGCCAAAGGTATGTCTTATTTGCACTGCAGTATTTGGCTCCCCCAATTTATGTTGCAATGGGACACATACACTACTTTGCCACTGATGTGTTTGTTGTTCTGTGACCAGGAATCATCCATGCAGTTTGGCAGTTGCACCTCTTTCTTTGTCAACACTTACCTTTTGGTCACTGTGATGATGGGGGTTTGGACCCCATTGCCACAATGTTCAAAATGTGCTTCAGCTATGGACCCCACACTTACCTTTTGGTCACTGTGGTGATGGGGGTTTAGACCCCATTGCCACAATGTTCAAAATGTGCTTCAGCTATGGACCCCACACTTACATTTTGGTCACTGTGATGATGGGGGTTTGGACCCCATTGCCACAATGTTCAAAATGTGCTTCAGCTATGGACCCCACACTTACATTTTGGTCACTGTGATGATGGGGGTTTGGACCCCATTGCCACAATGGTCATGGCCTGTTTGCATTGTGGGTGCCACACACATATATGTGTGGCACATGTGCTAGGGGGTCACATTGTATGTTTAAAGTCATGTTCGGTGTTGTAGGCATTTGACACAGTCTACACACGCTTGTCATGGTGTTGGGGGGATGTCTTCTTCTTGCATTCCCTAGGTTGTGGTGTGCTGGTTGTGTCATGCATTGTCCATCCTATGAGTGGGGGTGGTAGTAGTGGTTGGCATCCAGCCCCCCCTGGCTGAGGGTGGTAGTGGTGGTAGGCATCCAGCCCCCCCTGGGTGAGGGTGGTAGTAGTGGTAGGCATCCAGCCCCCCCTGGGTAAGGGTGGTAGTAGTGGTAGGCATCCAGCCCCCCCTGGCTAAGGGTGGTAGTAGTGGTAGGCATCCAGCCCCCCCTGGCTAAGGGTGGTGGTAGGCATCCAGCCCCCCTGGGTGAGGGTGGTAGTAGTGGTAGGCATCCAGCCCCCCTGGCTGAGGGTGGTAGTAGTGGTAGGCATCCAGCCCCCCTGGGTGAGGGTGGTAGTGGTGGTAGGCATCCAGCCCCCCTGGCTAAGGGTGGTGGTAGGCATCCAGCCCCCCTGGGTGAGGGTGGTAGTGGTGGTAGGCATCCAGCCCCCCTGGGTGAGGGTGGTAGTAGTGGTAGGCATCCAGCCCCCCTGGCTAAGGGTGGTAGTAGTGGTAGGCATCCAGCCCCCCTGGCTAAGGGTGGTGGTAGGCATCCAGCCCCCCTGGCTGAGGGTGGTAGTAGTGGTAGGCATCCAGCCCCCCTGGGTGAGGGTGGTAGTGGTGGTAGGCATCCAGCCCCCCTGGCTAAGGGTGGTGGTAGGCATCCAGCCCCCCTGGGTGAGGGTGGTAGTGGTGGTAGGCATCCAGCCCCCCTGGGTGAGGGTGGTAGTAGTGGTAGGCATCCAGCCCCCCTGGCTAAGGGTGGTGGTAGGCATCCAGCCCCCCCTGGGTGAGGGTGGTAGTAGTGGTAGGCATCCAGCCCCCCTGGGTAAGGGTGGTAGTAGTGGTAGGCATCCAGCCCCCCCTGGGTAAGGGTGGTAGTGGTGGTAGGCATCCAGCCCCCCCTGGGTGAGGGTGGTAGTAGTGGTAGGCATCCAGCCCGCCCTGGCTAAGGGTAGTGGTAGGCATCAAGCCCCCCCTGGGTGAGGGTGGTAGTAGTGGTAGGCATCCAGCCCCCCCTGGGTAAGGGTGGTAGTAGTGGTAGGCATCCAGCCCCCCCTGGCTAAGGGTGGTAGTAGTGGTAGGCATCCAGCCCCCCCTGGCTAAGGGTGGTGGTAGGCATCCAGCCCCCCCTGGGTGAGGGTGGTAGTAGTGGTAGGCATCCAGCCCCCCCTGGGTGAGGGTGGTAGTAGTGGTAGGCATCCAGCCCCCCCCTGGCTAAGGGTGGTAGTAGTGGTAGGCATCCTGCCCCCCCTGGGTAGGGGTGGTGGTGCGCATTCAGGCCCCTGTGTGCATATGTGGCATTGGTGATGGGCATCCCGCCCCTATGGTGCTGCTGTTGCTGGTGTAAGTATATTCTGCATCCCTCTGTGTGTGTGTGATGTGTCGTGTACGTGTTGTATGTGTTTTGTGGTTGGTGTCTGGCTTACCTTCTGCGCCGTACGCGTCCGTGCCTGTTCCGGTAGTAAATGTAGAATATTGGTATGATCGGGACGAAGGGACGAAGGGATTCATGGTTGGTTCGTGTCGTTCGTCCTTCTCGTTGCTTCGCGTCGTCCTCGTCGCTTCGCGTCGTCCTCGTCGCTTCGCCTCGTCCTCGTCGCTGGCGTGTTCGTCTCGGAGCCGTGGATCGTGTTGTGGCGCAAATCAGAGCTTATGTGCGCCTCTCCCGGATGCTTTGACGTGCCGTACGTAGCGACGGGTTCGGCGCGTACGGAAAGCGCATCGTACTCGTTCGGCCGGACGGAGCTGCATTTTTCCTTCCGTGCGACTCGATTCGGCGTTTCCGGATTCGCCTCGGTCGGGGAACAGGACCTGGTTTGGGTGAGTACGGCTCGGCCGGATTCTTTGCTGTTGTGCGCATCGTACTTACTCGTTCGGTGTGCTGTACGGATCGGTCGGGAAACAGGCTTTCGCATGGCTTTTTTCCCGACCGAATGCTATTGGGTGCGCCTCCGACCGAGATCGGAATCGGCCCCAATATGTAGTGGCATATCATGCTGGAAAATGTTCTGCAATTATCACATGCACAATGCATGTTGTAGCAAATGGGTTCTGCCCATTTAGTCCACCAGGATTTTTCGCATTTGACTAACCGGTTTTTGGAGTTTTACTGTGAGGGAGTCTCACTACCTGAATCTGACTCATCGTAACTTTACAGTAATTAGACAAAAAGTGCTAACCACCAATATTTGTCTTTTAGGATAGGGCCGCTGTTGCATGAAGGAAATGACCCGCTTAGGGTCATCCGGGTCACGAATGACCACCTCTCAGCCTTCCATACCAAATGAAGAGTCAGTAGAGAATACAAACCAATAACTATTTATTCATATACACTCAGAGCGGAGCCTGGTCTGGCCAGTTTCTAGGAGTGCTGCTGAGAGGACTGAAATCGACATGCATAAAGAAACATTATGTACATTTCACAACGCCCACAGTGGAATTTTCCAGGCAGGTGCAGCCAAACAATAAAATACAAAGAACGGTTTCAGCAGTTCTATCATTTACAAAGCATCTCAATTCCAAGGTCGTCCATTCGGGCTCATCACCAGACTAGTGGGAGAGGGCCTCTATCTAGAGAGAAAGTTATGCCCTAATAGGAACAGTGTACTCATTACGGGAACAAGTCTAACATGGAAGAAACAAAACTTATAGTGGAGCATTTCTCAAATTAAACTAGATCAGTTTTGAACGGCCTAAAATGGCGCCTGTAAAGAAAATGGCGCAGCGAATGCTAACCTACATAGGGCAATGCGTAAACGTGAACATTTCTAATCTAACTTTCCCTCCTTTTAGCATGAGCTAAAACATTTGCTAACAGCAACAAGGAAAACAGAAAACTATAAGCAATAATACAAATTCAGAACAATAAATCCTTATGAGCACTCCATGTTTTCAACATCAGGAAAGGAAACTGTGAGGAGGGAAGAATTCTCGAAAATGCCCTCGTCTATATTCATGAGATCTTCAATTTCTTTCTGTACCATAATCGCAGCATTGGTATCATGAATAGATATTTTCCTTTTAGGGGTGAGAATAGTGGTGCAATAGGAGCAACAAAAGGGAAGACACAGAATAAGAGCACAGCAAAGCACCAATAGCACAATCAGGTAAATCACCTTTTCAAGAATCCAGCCCCAGCTACCAAAAAGAGACCAACTCCAATTTCCACTTTCCATTCCCTTGACATTCTCAAGGATATATAGAATGTGCTTCGTAATATTCTTTTCCATATTCTTGATCCCGACCACACACTGGTCTCCCACTACCGCGCATACACCACCTCTCTTGGCTAAGATAAAATCAACTGCGTATCTAGTCTGTTCTGAATATATTCGCATAATTTCCAACTGAGTGGTGATGTCGCGTAAAGCTGCCACAGTAGTATTAGATAGAATTTGCAACTTGCACCCAAAATATTCTCTAGCTTTTTCACCCCTGGCCATAGAGGTACCACCCAAAGTGAAAATGGACGAGAGGATGTATCCAAAAGTGATCCCATTACTATAGTTATTGACCTCTATATCGGTCACTCCCTCACAAAATTCTTTAGTTAAAGTCCGTTTAACCCATCGTACATTAGGCTTAGCATATTTTCAAGGCACACCCAAGGGCAATACCATCCCAAGAGCTACATCGTCTGTACCATTATGGACATTGGAATATGTACTGTTAGACAAGAAATAAAACCCAGGGTGTGCATAAATTGGCCCCTCATAATCTACTGCAGCGTATCTAGTGTTCATTCCAAAAGTACTTGGATCTTTGTCATTCACTAAAGGGGTCGTATTTTTGTACAGCACTATTCCAGAACAATTAATATACAAAGAGGTGTCCGTCCTATTCACAATAGGGCAACAAGCAGGATAATGACCAGCCTCCCGGGTAACTATCAATTCCTTGCAATGCCAGCCCACCAAAGTAACATTCTGTTCTTCCATATAAAAATTGTCACAATATGTATTGTTATCACAACCTGGATAACCCATTCCCAGTGGCTTTCTATTATATAAACAAGGTTCTGGATAGCCAAAACCAAAAACTCCCTTCACTTCTGTGAATTGCAGTGGACGAGTATATGTATAGTTTACAAGTGACAATGGATATGCAGTCCATAAACTAGTGACAGATTCAGTGGGGTAGCAAGCTGTCCATCCTCCAAAGAATCTCTTGTGTGTGTCTAGAAATACATTACTCGGGGCTGTCCTTTTATTTCTTTTCAGGGAGATAACCTTACCCTTACTGCGCAAAGGTACACTTTGATCATGTTCCAAAACCCATGATACCCCACACAATATTATTAGCAACAAAACCACAAGAGCAACACATATTATTTTCTGTTTTCGCGTCCACACCATATTATGCTGGGCAACAAGAATCATTGGCTGCTCTTCCACAGTAACCTGTCTGCTAAAGGGATGCATAATAGATAATTGGTACCCCTACCTGGACACACTACCCAACCTAGGCCTTAGAGTCAAAGTGCTTAGATGGAGAATAGGTATTAATCATTGTGTATCAGATGCGAGTAGAAAATTAGCTATGATACGACCTGATGGCAAATGTTCCTGTGGGTTGGGCACAAAATGTGACAATTTACATATTATAATGGACTGTCAAATTTTTTTGTCTCAACGGAAATTGTTCCTACGACCTATCTTTTTAAAATATGGTGTGACTGCGCGTTCATTAGCAATCAAACTTCTCACAGACATGCCATACCTTGATATAGCAATTGCCATTGCAAAATATATGAAGGTGGTGAAAAGGTCCGTGCTGGAAACAGAAATGGTTGAATAATAATTAGTCTGGAAGTAAGGATGGTTATTGCTCCCAACAAATCTCCTAGGTTGTAGCATTAGTTTTTAAAATATATTTTTAGACAGAATATTATGGGTGCTCTCTAGATATGACATATGGTGTAAGTTGTAGGTTTGAGGCAGGAAGGGCTCTTTTAAAGGTGTTGTTGAAACCTTGTATATATGTTTTAAACTTTTTTAATGTAACATGTTTTTATGTTGTTTAAAGACCTACGGTCTAAATAAACGTATCTCTAAACTGAAGGGAAAAAAAACTGAACATAATAGATAATTAGAGGGGGCCAAAAAATGCAAAAAAGGTATACAAGTTCCTAGTGTCCATCAGAGCCTCACTGGTACAGGCTCCTACTGTCCATCAAAACATTGGCGCTCTTGAGCACGGGCGGTGGAACTTGCTCCATCCTACGCTCTTCTAATGTATCCTACGTCAGTCCAGATGGTATACCGTCAAGGTATACTTCAGCCTTCCCTAACTAATGTTCAAACAACTAAGATAAAGGAAGCAGAATTCTCCACTAATTCCAGCTAATTCTGTTGGTACTATAACTCAGTACAACCTGTCTTACGCAGTCCATCCCTAATCTCTTTTCTCCTTAGACTCAGTATCCCTCAGCCAAGGGCGCAAATTGTACCTGGTAGCCCCAGGCACTGTGTGAACAGTGAACAAAGGCTCTTGGATAGCTGGTATTTCTGGGGGGACAGCCTCATTCAACACATCCTCATTCTTTTTATCCGTTTGCGTCCCCGTTAGCTGAGCATCGCTGAAAGGGACAAACCGGGGCACCTGTTCACACCCCGTGTCCCCAATTCCATCCTTGACCCACTGGGTGTAGGGTAACGGCAAGGGAATCCTCCGACAGTTGGTCGCGTGGACCCAGTTCTTACGGCCAGCAACCTTCACAGCAGTACGTGTCACCAACAAAACCTGCTCAGGACCTTTCCAGCATGGCTCCAAACTTTTCTTCCTCTGGAAGTTACGCAGCAAAACAAAGTCACCAGGCTGGATATCGTGGCCAGGTCCCTCTGGTGTAGAAGGCAGGGATGCCCGCACCTGTTGGTGAATAGAACGTAAACTTTCTGTTAACTGGCCAAGGTAATCAAGCAACACAGGGTACTCAATTTCAGAGAACTTACTAGGACGCGAGACGCCCCAGATGGTTGCCGGGCACCCAAACACGACCTCGTAAGGAGACAATCCTGACCTAGAATGTGTTGTTGTTCTTGTTGACAAAAGAGCTAATGGTAAAGCATCCGGTCACTTTAACCCTGTTGTCTCCTTAATTTTTGCCAATTTCAGTTTGAGAGTACCATTGTACTTCTCAAACAAACCCGCCAACTGTGGATGATTGGCAGCATGAATTTCTGTTTTACATGGAGACCCTCACAAATCAAATGAATCACTTTCGCATTAAAATGACGTCCGTTGTCACTCCAGATAACTCGGGGCAAGCCGAAACGGGGAAAGAACTCCTTCAGAAGTACCTTTGCAGTCGTAAGGCTGTATTGTCTTTAGTGGGATAAGCCTCAACCCATTTACTAAATGCACATACAACCACCAAAACATACTTAAGATTATTGCATCTCTCTAATTCAATGTAGTCCATTTTAAGGACTTCAAAAGGAAAAGTGAGTGGTGCAAAATTAGCAGGTGCTGTCGGGGTACCCTTCCCTGGATTATGCATCATGCAGACCATGCAATATTTCACTAAATGCGCGGCTGTCCTGGAGATATTGTCATTCTGCCATACAGGGGCTAACAGCTTACAAATGCCTTTTGCACTAATATGAGCTTGACCATGTGCCATAGTAACCACAGGAAGAACATATGCATCTGGCAACATCCATCTCTGCTTCCCTGATTTATCGATCCAACATCCTTCCTCATTTAACTGTGCTGTACTTTCCTGCCATTCTGCTAATTCTTCCATTGTGGCTTCACTTTGTATCTCCTTTACACTTTTAAGGGTATTCTCAAACATGACAACTTCAGGGACCCACCTAGCTGGACCTGCTACAAACATGCGTTTCATCTTTGTTCGGGCCGTTTCCTTAGCTGTATGATCTGCAAAAGCATTTCCTTTACCCACATCATCAGTAACCTTCCTGTGGGCACTACATTTAATTATGGCCAATTTCTTGGGGAGCGTTAACGCGGACAAAAGCCTCAATATGAGGTGCCTATACTGAATCTTGGTGCCATGAGAAGTAAGGAACCCTCTCTCTGCCCAGAGTCGCCAAAAATTATGCGCGACCCCGAAGGCATACTGGTTGTCAGTTTAGATGTTGACAACCAGCCCTTCACTCAATTCGCAAGCTCGAATAAGAGCAGCGAGCTCAGCAGCTTGAGCCCACTGATAAGGGACCCGTAATGTCTCTACCACCGAGCGCAACGTAGTGATAGCATAAGCTGCAGTCGTGGTGCCATCTGGTAATTTAAACCAAGAGCCATCGACATATAGTTCTCCTACGGGGGTCAGATAAGAGAACATCAGTCAGGTCTACCCGTCCCTTTGTCTCTTCATCCGTCCGGAAGATACAAACATGTTTGTCGACTGCATCATTCTCAGAAGGGAGGGGTAGTAACGTGGCTGGGTTCAGATTGGCACATATTTTAATCGTAATATGCTTAGCAAACAGTGTCAATTCATAGCCGGTGAGACGTACACTGGTGAGGTGGTGTGTCTTTGTCTTATTCAAAAGTGTATCCACAGCATGGGGTACCATACCTATGAGGTCAGTATCAAGCATGAGTCCAGCCGATTGACTGATTGAAGTGGCCACAGCCGCGACCGCTCTCAAACAACTCAGGAGGGCCCTTGCGACTGGATCAAGCACAGCAGAGAAATAAGAACACGGCCTCTGCTTTTCCCAAACTTTTGTGTTAGGACAGAAAGCACGCAACCAGCCATCTCGTGGACATAGAGCACAAACGATTTGCCATAGTTAGGTGTGCCAAGTACTGGAGCCGAACAAAGCGCAGTTTTCAATTGCTCAAAAGACTGATGGCATTCGGGCAGCCAAGGCAAATGTTCATGCACTGCTTTCGCTGTTAATGCAAGCAAAGGTTTGATTAGTTACGAGTAGTTTGGGATCCACTGGCGACAGCAGGAAGTAATACCTATAAGGGCACGTACATCTTTCTGAGTTCGTGGAATGGGCATTTTAACAATGGTAATAATGCGCTCAGGGGTCAGTCTCCTACCCTCCTTCGACAGTAGGTGACCTAAATAGGTGACCTCCTGTCGACAATACTGAAATTTAGAAAGGGAAACCTTATGTCCATGATGGGCCAAATGCAAAATCAATTTGACTGTACTATCTATGCAACCCTGTTCCGTATCAGAAGCGATAAGGAGGTCATCAACATACTGCACTAATACATCACCTGGAGGAAGCGATAAGGAATCCAACGGACCTTTTAATGCTTGGCTATAAATACTAGGGCTCTCTGTATAGCCCTGAGGAGCGCAACAGAATCTAAAACTCCTACGAGCCAGTGTGAACCCAAACAAATATCTACTGTCTGGATGGATAGGAATACTAAAGAAAGCATTTTTCAAATCAATAACAGAAAAGAATTTAGCAGTAGAAGGAATCATCGTCAAAAGCGTAGTAATATCAGGAACCACAGGGAACTGCGGAACTACTATTGTATTAACCTCGCACAGATCAATCACAAAGCGATAAACAGTATCATTGTCTTCAGAGGAGCCTCAGGGTGTGCTTTTAAGAATCGGAAGAATAGGACTATTACAAATATTGGCAGACGTTTATTCAACCACTCCCTTTTGTATCAAATCCTGAAAAATCTGAAGAAGAGCCCGTTCTGCTGCCTGCGGTATCTTATACTGAGGCATGCGAGGCAAAACAGCATTCTCTTTAACTTGTATAGAAACTGGTGGTATATGCAACAGCCCTACATCCGTGTCACCTGTGGCCCATAGAGTGGGTGGGACGTCAGCAAATTCAGCTGGGAGGGGTGCATCCTGAGACAAACACTGTTTAGTACTCACACCCGGGCCCATAGTAATATAGACACCTGCAGTAGAGCAATAAATAATAGCATGCAACTTCTTCAATAAATCCAAACCCATCAGATTTTCACCACAATTGAATGTCAACAAAAATTAAGATTCCACAGTGAAAGGACCAACAGTCAACGCAAGAGGGCGTGAAATGGGGCTTACAACCGGTACACCTGAAAAACCTACCAAAACATTATTGTGGCCAGACAAAGCTGCCCCAGGGACCATATGTCGAGAAACAGAACTCTTTGATGCACCTGTGTCCACCAAAAATTCCTTAGTCGAGCCTTGCAAATCCGCTGTGACATAAGGACCACGCTGATCTACAGGTATCTGAACTGGTCCCTCACCCTGTCCCTGGCTGTCCTAGCTATAAGTAAAAAGGAGAAATCCCTTGGTGAAAAAGTATACTATAACTGGGTCTCTAAGTTCCCAGTACAAAGGATTTTTTTGCCCATATGTTAGAAAGATACTGAGTTAGGGTTATTCCTACACAACTATAAATTGTATTTAAAAATATTGTTTTATTTAAAATTCATCACTCAATGTATACAAAAGACAATTTTTAAAAGCTCATTACACTAAAAAATAACATCAATTTAATATACCATTAAAAACCTGTGTTACAAACATTCAAGTAACAACACAAACTGATAAAAACAACACAAATGTTAAACACAAAAATCATTACAGGAATTATAGTCTCTAAAATAGGCCAACAAACACGTAACGGAGAGACAAATATAGACAATACAATTTGTCATTTAAAAACACATCCGGTCGGAATAATTAAAATACAGATCCTAGATACAATTTCTACTCTTTATCTATAGGATGAGCTGTTTCCACGGATTGTGTTGAATGGAGCGTCGACGCGTTTCGATGGTTCTAACAATTTCCCATCTTTTTCAAGACAAACAATAAGTCTCTCTTGGCTGGCACTGTATGGTTGCCTTTAATCTCAATCCTTATTTCATTTTCCTGCCAACTCCATATGTATTGATTGGTTGGTCATGTTAGGATACTCTGGTCCTGAGAACCTTATAGAATTGGTGAGAGCCTGCAAACACGTCCTTCCACCGTGGCGGTGGAAGGACGTGTTTGCAGGCTCTCTACACCAATTTTAAGATAGTTGTATCGAGGGACTGTAAAAGACAGTAAATAAATTCCTCCTTTTGTGAGGATTACGCCGGTAAATCAAGAAGTGAGGGAGTGAGGACTTTCTCCCAGATTGAAAATTATTGATTCTAATGCAACACTTTCAGTGAAATAATCATAAATAACGCTCTGCCTAGAAATTACAATAAAGATCCCATCACCAATTCTATAAGGTTCTCAGGACCAGAGTATCCTAACATGACCAACCAATCAATACATATGGAGTTGGCAGGAAAATGAAATAAGGATTGAGATTAAAGGCAACCATACAGTGCCAGCCAAGAGAGACTTATTGTTTGTCTTGAAAAAGATGGGAAATTGTTAGAACCATCGAAACGCGTCGACGCTCCATTCAACACAATCCGTGGAAACAGCTCATCCTATAGATAAAGAGTAGAAATTGTATCTAGGATCTGTATTTTAATTATTCCGACCGGATGTGTTTTTAAATGACAAATTGTATTGTCTATATTTGTCTCTCCGTTACGTGTTTGTTGGCCTATTTTAGAGACTATAATTCCTGTAATGATTTTTGTGTTTAACATTTGTGTTGTTTTTATCAGTTTGTGTTGTTACTTGAATGTTTGTAACACAGGTTTTTAATGGTATATTAAATTGATGTTATTTTTAGTGTAATGAGCTTTTAAAAATTGTCTTTTGTATACATTGAGTGATGAATTTTAAATAAAACAATATTTTTAAATACAATTTATAGTTGTGTAGGAATAACCCTAACTCAGTATCTTTCTAACATATGGGCAAAAAAATCCTTTGTACTGGGAACTTAGAGACCCAGTTATAGTATACTTTTTCACCAAGGGATTTCTCCTTTTTACTTGTCAATAGTACCCTATTCCCCTGGTTTGAGCAAAGGGGTCCTCTTTTTCTTATTGTGTGTCCTAGCTATAAGACATACCTGTCACCTCATCCATATCGTAATCATCATGATAATACTGTCCATCACGAGGGTCATCAAAGAAATTATTATCAGAGCGACCCTGTGAAACTGTAGCATTCTGAGCTCTCTCAGTCCCACAACCTCTCCCACCAGAGCCTCGCCCTCTAGGAGCCGCAACTTTCTGTAAAAGCACAGGGCACTGGCTTCGCCAATGACCTTCCTCATTACAATATGCACAGTGATTTGGCCCTAACGGTGTCGTTGAAGGCTGCCTGCTGGTACGTGGAAGCTGTCTGGAAGAACCACCTCGTCCCCTTCTATTTCCCCTAAACGCTTGTTGCAATACACCTTCGTTTTTAAATCCTTATGTTTCTTATCAGTCATATCATTTTCCTCCTGTTCTCGGTGTTCATAATACTGGGCCATATTCAAAATAACAGAGGGGGAAGACGTGGACCAAGTACTCTCAGACGCATGTACATGAGTCATAATTTCGGGAAGAAGGTTAGAAACAAACCTGTCAACAATCAAACTCTTCCCTCAAGAAATTTCCTGTCGTCTATAGTCCAAAAACGTATCTTCAAACCAGGTAAAGAAATCAGACACACTCTCCTCCTTCTTCTGTCGACAAGCCTCCAATTTGTCCCAGCTTACCTTCTTAGGTGGAATAAGGGAATGCATATATGTAATAATACGACCTGGCAAAGCAAGTATCTCGGCCCGGGGTTTATCACCTGGCTTCCTTTCCTGATCCCAACCTTTAATCACATCCCATGTACCACCCAACTCTGCGACATGATCTTGAGTATGAACCTGTCTCCAAACATCAACCGGAACGCGAAGACCAAAAAACATTTCAATATCAGCAAGAGTCATTACAGTAGAAGAGGCAGCCTCTGTTAATTCTTTATAATAAGCTGTAGGATTTTTCCTAGGGTCAGGCTAATGAGTCTTAAGCAAACACAAGTAGATGATGGACGGAGCGCTGAAACTTTTCAGACACTCACCCCCAGTCACAGATCTGGGTTGAATCCATCATCATTCTTTAGCTCACTTTGCCACCCCAGTTCAGACACAGCTATATACAAATCAGTCTTGACCCTGTGCCTCATGGGAACAGTCCAGCCCGAACTGCCAAGCAATGTCTTTCCTGGACCAGAAACAAGCATCCTGGGACCGGTTTCGGGCTAACAGCCCTCATCAGCCAGGCTAGCTTGAATCCAGTGGCAAAGTGAGCAAGGGACCCACATCTGGGCATACCCTGCCAACTTAGGGTGAACAAAGCAAACACAAGGAGATGATGGACGGAGCGCTGAAACTTTTCAGACACTCACCCCCAATCACAGATCTGGGTGGAATCCATCATCATTCTTTAGCTCACTTTGCCACCCCAGTTCAGACACAGCTATATGCAAATCAGTCTTGACCCTGTGCCTCATGGGAACAGTCCAGCCCGAATTGCCAAGCCATGCCTTCCCTGGACCAGAAACAAGCATCCTGGGACCAGTTTCGGGCTAACAGCCCTCATCAGCCAGACTAGCTTGAATCCAGTCGCAAAGTGAGCAAGGGACCCACGTCTGGGCATACCCTGCCAACTTAGGGCGAACAAAGCAAACACAAGGAGATGATGGACGGAGCGCTGAAACTTTTCAGACACTCATCCACAGTCACAGATCTGGGTTGAATCCATCATCATTCTTTAGCTCACTTTGCCACCCCAGTTCAGACACAGCTATATGCAAATCAGTCTTGACCCTGTGCCTCATGGGAACAGTCCAGCCCGAACTGCCAAGCCATGTCTTCCCTGGACCGGAAACAAGCATCCTGGGACCGGTTTCGGGTTTAACAGCCCTCATCAGCCAGGCTAGCTTGAATCCAGTGGCAAAGTGAGCAAGGGACCCACGTCTGGGCATACCCTGCCAACTTAGGGCGAACAAAGCAAACACAAGGAGATGATGGACGGAGCGCTGAAACTCCCTTGCTCACTGTGCCACTGGATTCAGGCTAGCCTGGCTGAAAAAGGGTGACATACCCTGAAACCGGTCCCAGGATGCTTGTTTCCGGTCCAGGGAGAACCTGGCCTGGCAGTTCGGTCTGGACTGTTCCCATGGGGCACAGGGTCAAGACTGATTTGCATATGGCTGGGTCCAAACTGGGGTGGCGTAGTGGGCAAAAGAACGATGGATTTAACCCAGATCTTTTGACTGTGGGAGAATGTTTGCATTGTTAGCATTCCGTCCATCATTTGTTTGCTGTAACACTTTTCGCCCTAAGTGGGATGGGTATGCCCAGACGTGGGTCCCTTGCTCACTGTGCCACTGGATTCAAGCTAGCCTGGCTGAAGAAGGGTGACATACCCTGAAACCGGTCCCAGGATGCTTGTTTCCAGTCCAGGGAGGACCTGGCCTGGCAGTTCGGTCTGGACTGTTCCCATCTGGCACAGGGTCAAGACTGATTTGCATATGGCTGGGTCCAAACTGGGGTGGCGTAGTGGGCAAAAGAACAATGGATTTAACCCAGATCTTTTGACTGGGGGAGAATGTTTGCATTGTCAGCATTCCGTCCATCATTTGTTTGCTGTAACACTTTTCGCCCTAAGTGGGATGGGTATGCCCAGACGTGGGTCCCTTGCTCACTGTGCCACTGGATTCAAGCTAGCCTGGCTGAAGAAGGGTGACATACCCTGAAACCGGTCCCGGATGCTTGTTTCCGGTCCAGGGAGGACCTGGCCTGGCAGTTTGGTCTGGACTGTTCCCATGGGGCACAGGGTCAAGACTGATTTGCATATGGCTGGGTCCAAACTGGGGTGGCGTAGTGGGCAAAAGAACGATGGATTTAACCCAGATCTTTTGACTGTGGGAGAATGTTTGCATTGTCAGCATTCCGTCCATCATTTGTTTGCTGTAACACTTTTCGCCCTAAGTGGGATGGGTATGCCCAGACGTGGGTCCCTTGCTCACTGTGCCACTGGATTCAAGCTAGCCTGGCTGAAGAAGGGTGACATACCCTGAAACCGGTCCCGGGATGCTTGTTTCCGGTCCAGGGAGGACCTGGCCTGGCAGTTTGGTCTGGACTGTTCCCATGGGGCACAGGGTCAAGACTGATTTGCATATGGCTGGGTCCAAACTGGGGTGGCGTAGTGGGCAAAAGAACGATAGATTTAACCCAGATCTTTTGACTGGGGGAGAATGTTTGCATTGTCAGCATTCCGTCTATCATTTATTTGCTGTAACAAAGAGTCTTAAGGGCTAAAACCTCACTCCTTTTCCACGGAGTATGAACCCATTGTTCCTGGAAACGGGCCGCTACAGCCGGTCTAGTGACATTACCACGCTGATCCGTTAACTCAGGTATTTCTGGGTGATATATGGGATGGAATTCCCGCATCGGAAACTGAGTTATCTGGGTAGGGCTCCTCTCATGTAGTCTACCCCTGTAGGCAACTAGAGTTGTAACATTTCCAAACACTTGGCCTGGCTCCAAATCAGTAACACATACATGAGCGCTAATATCAAATAAAGTTTGGGGCGCTTCCGTCCCAATGTGTGTTTGCCAGAGACTAATCAATGCAGCAGACATATGTTTAAGGGCATGTTGCTGTATAAAGTGTTCAAAATCTCGCATAACTTCCCAAACATCCTCAACAACATAGATCGCATTATGAGCCCACAGCGCAGCTTGATCAGCTATTACTTGTTTCTCTTCATCCCCTACCCCAGATCGCACTAACAGGCCTATTCGCTCCCTGAATTTCGTCCAATCTTTATCCTCAAACCCACGTACTGGCGTCTCATCATTCAAAAGCATCGGAGGATGAAAAATTACAGAGGGAGAAGCAACAGAGGTAACAGGCACAATCGTTGTTAACGCTTGCACCGGAGGCGAAATAACTGAAGATACAGGAGTTGAAACAGCAAATGTACTAGGGGTCACAGTTGTCCAAGATGGCGAGGACAAAGAAGGAGCAGGGGGCACAGTGGCCACAGCCGTCGAAATGACAGCCGTAGACACGGGAGCAACCGGAACAGATGAAACAGACTGTTGTGGTTGTGAAGGAACAGTGGGATATATCCTCTGCGGGGCATAAGGAGGCTGGGGTCGAGTATCTAACAACTCCTCTACAAAAGTATTGTCTTCTTCTTTGGCCAAATAAGACTTATCAATATGCAGCCGAAATCTCCTATCTTCACATTCAATTCCGGACTCTTGTTTTTCTCTATCATATGCCACAGCTTTCTGGGTCTATGTTTGCATTTTCCCCTTCCGTGCATCTCTTTCCATCTTTAACCATCTCTGTCTGGCCTCCTTCTGTCAAGTCCTAAGGGAGTCAAACATGGACTGTCTACTTCTTTTCTTAAATAACTGCTCCTGTAAAAACCCAATTTTTTGCTCATCAAAAGTGCCCGTCAAGGGCCACTGCAACTCCGCATTGTCCCTCATATATTTGTGCCATAATCTACTAAACATAATAGGGCCAAGACCATGTTTCACATACATATCAAAATTTGGGCTGCCTTCAGGAGGCGCCAGCTGAGCTTCTTCCAATCGAGCATCTGCAGAACAACAACGACAACACAAATTCCAAATTTTACTGAAACCAGGCATTTTGAAAGGAAAACAAATTCGTTATTTTTACCTGGCAAAGTAGTTGCAAGTACTTTTTATCAAAACAGTCCTCAGACCGTACCAAACTCAAACCACAATGGTACCATATCCACAAGGAACCAAAACAAACTCACGTGATATCAGTAGTACAAACGAACCAGTTCCCCACTGCCGACTCTTCAGACCAAATGGTCAGATCCAAGGGTCCGTTCAGGACTCAAGTCGGGATGACCACTGGGCGAGGCACCGTCCGGCAGGATAGAAGGGGCAGCTGCGAGCAAATAATACTCTTCGAGCAGGGATCCCTGAGCTGTCAGTCCGACCCGACGGTGTCCTCGGCCTCCCCCCGTCTGCGGAAAGGGGATGGATCAATCACCCGAAGGAGTCCCTGTTCAGGCGCCAACTGAAGGAAATTACCCGATTAGGGTCAGCCGGGTCACCAATGACCACCTCTCAGCCTTCCATACCAAATGAAGAGTCAGTCAGACAGTAGAGAATACAAACCAATAACTATTTATTCATATCCTCTCAGAGCGGAGCCCGGTCTACCCAGTCGCTAGGAGTGCTGCAGAGAGGACTGAAGTCGACATGCATAAAGATACATTATGTACATTTCACAACCGGGCTAGAACACGCCCACAGTGGAATTTTCCAGGCAGGTGCAGCCAAACAATAAAATACAAAGAACGGTTTCAGCGGTTCTATCATTTACAAAGTATCTCAATTCCAAGGTCGTCCATTCGGGCCTGTCACCAAACTAGTGGGAGAGGGCCTCTATCTAGAGAGAAAGGTATGCGCTAATAGAAACAGTGTACTCATTACGGGAACATGTCTAACATGGAAGAAACAAAACTTATATTGGAGCATTTCTCGAAAATAGCACAGCGAATGCTCTCCTACATAGGGCAATGCGTAAACGTGAACATTTCTAATCTAACATGCACAGCTAGGGTAAGCGACTCTGGGCTGGTAACACATAAACATGTGAGCACACGTGTGTGAACATGTGTGTATACTGCATGTGTGAGACTGCTGTCTTATGCAGCCAGGCATCTGCGCACAGGGAGCTTGTCACAGAAGCGACTCTGCAGGGGTTGATACTGACCTGGGTAGGCTTTATTATGTGAGTGGACATTCATAGTGTAGGTCTATAGTGCTTACTGAAGGTCTGTGGTGATTACACTGTATTACACATTAAAAGCAAATCTTCCCTAAAGTACAGTTGGTGCTACTTAGGCCTACAGGGTCCAGCGAGGTACCAATCTAGGGGTAAACATGCACCTACGTGTAGATTTACAGACCCTACCATCATATGTGCACTCCATATAACACTTTAAAATTTGACAAATTTCCCTGGCTCAGCTCAGAATCCAATTCAAGGCCTTTTTCCCCCATACTGGGCCTAGCTAATTACTCTGCTCCCCAGTAGAAGGATCAAAGCCCTCCCCCGACAGAATAGAACCATTAACATTGCTTAGCCCAGTTCCTGGGAAAGAATAGGGTGGGGAGGAAATATGGCTCTGTTAAATAGCTTGTCACACTGCACCTGGGCTGGGACAGCCAGGCCCACAGAAACAAAGGAGGAGGGCCAGACCTCTAGAGCCAACACAGGAGGGGCTCGCCTTTGAAATTTTGGTGGGGGGAGATCAGGCAGCTATGTCAACTTGGGCCAGAGCTGAAGCTCTCATGGAAGCTCTTTCCATAGACAACTCGAAGTCGCCATTTTGTATTGTCCCCGAAGGCTATACACGAGGGTTGAGATGAGGTAGAGTGATGCTGCAGCACCTAGGATTGGACAGGGGTGCCTGGCTTCTAGCACTTTCAACTCCCACTTAAAAACCCTGGACAAGGGAGAGACACAAGAGAAGGCATTAGACCTGGTAGTGACGACAGTGAAAGAATGCCCAGCTGCAAGGAAATGCCCCCCAATGGTCTGCAATGATGTCCTTTGAGACTTTGGAACTTTGACTCCTGTTGGCCCCAGAAATAGGACTAGGATGGGTCACTCCAGGGCCTGTGGCGCTGCCCCCCCCCCTTTGCCCCTGGAGGCACAATTGGGAGAATTGATCTGCTGGGGGACAGTTTAAAAAATGTTGTTTGGAGGCCTACATGAAATGTAGCAGCCCGCCAGGATGTTTTATTAACAATCAACCCAAGTCTCTGAGAGCACTGCATTTATAACCCTGGTAAATGCTTGCATTAGTTTCCAAGCACTCCTGGTGCAGGTGCTGGTGATTGTGCTCTTTGGTTCTGGCATGTAGGGATTCCTTTTGGTAGGTCCCATGGCTGCGACAGCAGTCAGATAAAACTGAAAGAAAGATTAAGAGACACGTTTTAAAAATGTTGATGTTGACAATTCAAAATTTTCCATTTTAATGAATGCTTTTGAATATTTATATTGTTTCCATTGGTTTTCACGGTGGAGCAATGTTGAATATAACATGTATCTGTCTGCTTTTACTGCTTTCACACAATGACAAAGCCAGTAGCCCTGTCTTATTTAAAACGACATCCCCTTATATTGTGATGTTGAACCTGGTATAGGTGGGTGGTGTTGTGGTTACAGGGTTCAGGACCTCTTATGGGCCTATGATGGTGTCAACAAAGGTACTTCAATCTATCTGAATTTATATATTTGTAACTTAATGCATAGTATTTAGTTTTGCGTGTGTTTGTGTGTGTGTGCGAGAGAGAGAGAGAGAGAAAGATAAAAGTAATTTTCCTTTTTAAAAGAAAGCATCTTCACTGGACAATGATTCACTGAGTGTTGCTGTTGCATACCAGTGAGCTGTGAGCTAACCCACACAACTTCTCCTCAGTAAGCCTTGGAATGTTCTGCTTTGCTACCCTAATGGATGCAAATGCTACAAATGGGTACTTGGTTCTCAGTAAAAGGACAAGGATAATTGGGGACTTATTACTAGTGAAGAACACACATCCTTCGCTACTAATAGCCCAATTTCTGACAGATATGTTCAATGCTTGAAGGGAAATTCATATTTGGTGCTAAACAAAAATGATGAGTCACTTGTCGAACTTTACTATGATTAACCAAAATATAATGCAGTAGGTTTAAAACTATATTAATGGAAGGCTTGTTAAGGAGTATTAATTGGTGATATTTACAATACAGGTGGCAGTCATTAGGTGAGTGTTTCCCTGAACTGGCTTGCAGCAATAATAACCAAAGCGGACAGACAACTATAGCTTTTCTCTAACAGTGCATGTACAAATAACCATCTTTAAGCCCTGCGCTTTTTAATGTATATGTCCTCTCTCTATCTGATATCATCTGCTCTTATGGTTTTACAATGGTATCCTATGCCTGATGAAACTCAGATGATTGTGTCCTTGTCACCAGACATTGGCTCTACCTCCATGAGACTGAACAGCTGTCTAAAGAAGGTCTCTAAATTGATGGTGGCCAGCTGCCTAAAGCTTAATGGAGAGAAAATGGAGTTCCTGGTGTTGGCAATAACCCAACACTCTGGGACCAGATAAGCTGGCCTCATTCCTTAGGAGAATGTCCACCCCTCAAGCTGGAAGTCAAGAGCTTAGGGATTACGTTGGATAAAAACCTCTCCATTGTATCCCAAGTAAAGAGGGTGGCTGGCAGTGCTTTTGTCTTTTGAGAGCCTTTAAGGAAAACTCTGAAATGGCTCCCGATGGAGTCATGGAGAATTGTGATCCAAGGACTGATTCTCTCGCGCCTTGATTACGGTAACTCACTGAACTTGGGCAGTCCTCTGTAGGTTTTCGACAAACTTCAAGTCATCCAAAACACTGCCACTCAAATTCTGTTAGGCATCCCTAAAACAGTGCCAGCCCGTGCAACGCTGAAAAATCTACACTGGCTGCCTATAAGATGTAGAGTACAATTCAAGGCACTATGCATCACACATAGGGCAAAACATAAAATGGGCCCTCGTGTTCTCCATCAGCTGGTCACCTCCCATGGACCAACAGGGCTCTCATGTCCAGCAATCTTGAGCTTCTTGCTGTTCCCAGAGTTCAGAGAGCTAGAAGTGGAGGTCGCTCCTTCGCTATTCTAACCCCTAAACCCTGGAACTCTCTGCCAATCAGCATGAGAACGGACAACAATTTTATGAGTTTTAGAGCGAAACTAAAAACTTACCTGTTTCCCTAATCTCATTCATTTTTTAACTACCCTCACTCCAGCAGTTGTTGAAAGTGTGGGGAAGCCCATTGTCAGGAAGGCAGGCGCTGTATAAATCAGGTGAATAGAATAGAATAAGAAATTGGATTATT
This sequence comes from Calotriton arnoldi, assembly GCA_963921515.1. NCBI lineage: Eukaryota > Metazoa > Chordata > Amphibia > Caudata > Salamandridae > Calotriton > Calotriton arnoldi. The sequence continues at coordinate 720,378 of CAWUFW010008802.1, read as the reverse complement.
GGTTGGGGGTGAAATCCTATTCAAGCATGAACCACAATCCGTGTCATGGTGAAGTCACAAGCAAACCCCAAATTAACTTGTGCTCATCCTTCTGGTAGCTGTAAAGTATTTATTCCACGCTTCATACAGTAATAAAGTGAAAACACAACACAAGAAAAATCCACAATGATTTAGAATAATGGAGTATATTTTAATAAATAAATCAGTACCAAAATGACAAGAATCCAATGAGTAGAACTGGAAATATGCACTGAAGAGTTGGGTCTAAGGGTCCAATATTTATACCTGGTGCCCACTTTGGAATTAGAGGAAGCTTCTAGAAGGTTCCACCCTCCTGAGGTGTCAGGCATCCCCTTCCTCCCTGTCCTGGCCCGAGCTTGTCTGGAGTCACAAAAAACCAGTGCCAAACCCTTTGTAAGAGTGCTCAGGCAGAGTCTTTGTGATGAGTAACTGTGGTGTGTGACAGCTCCTCCCCTTTGTTAACTCAGGTCGGCCTATCCTGCCAACACCTATCTTCCCTTTGTCTCACTGTCTGGGAGTAATACACAAAGACCAACTGCCAGCTACACCTAGTTATGTGACCCAGAATTAGGCTGCAGGCACCAAATGGTTAGGACAAGAAAATACAACTTTCTAAATTTGGCATTTTCTGAATTGTGATAAAAAATACAACTTTACCATTAAAGAGTGCTTTTAATTACAATTCTTTAGACACCAAACGTGCCCTATCTACCTACTCTCAATTGGAAGCTACAGTTCATTAAATATAATAAGGAAACTCCAATATTATCCTATTGGAGGGATAGGCTTTCTAGTAGTGAAAAACAAATGTAAGAGTTTTTCACTACCGGGACACGGAAAACTCAAAAGTACATGTCCAACCTCAGGGCTGTGTAGGGCCTACCCTGGGGGTGACATATGTATTTAAAAGGAATCTTTGAGCCTGGCAAAAGGTTTATTTTGGCAGGTCGAAATTACAGTTTAAAACTGCACACACAGGCTGCAATACCAGACCTGAGACATGATTTAAGGCCTACTTAAGTGGGTGGCACAATCCAGGGCCGGCTCTAGGGCGGTGCGACCGGTGCCACCGCACGGGTGCTGGCTTCCGGGGGGCGCCGAGTTTGAAAGTGTATTATTATTTTATAGCACCTGCTGCCGCGTTCGTTTCCTCCAGCAATTTCCGGGCAACAAAGAAATGTCAGGATAAATCCTGTGATTAATGTTCTTCCTGAAGAGAGATCGGAGTTTTGTTTAATTGGGGTTTTGACTCACTATAAAGTAGTGCGGATTAATACGCCTGTTGCAGAAAACAAGTACGGAGCAGATTACAAAATGCATAGAATGTAAATAAGTCAGTAGCTTACTGCTTTTAAAAGAGACATCATTTTATTACTTGCAATTTATAAGTTAAAATCCTATAGGATTTCAACTTATAAATTGCAAGTAACAAAATGGTGTCTCTTTTAAAAGCAGTAACCCCTTGACATATTAACATTCTATGCACTTTGTTATTGTACTGAACTATTAATTTTTCTCTAAGAACTGCATGCATGCTGCAAAGTATAGATTTGAGCAAAGATTAATGTTGCAAAAAGGATTAATTTGGGCAGAAATCTATTCTCATTATTAAAGAGAACCCCCAACTATGGTGTTCCTTTTAAAATTCGGAGTTTGTGCTTCTCTAGACCAAGCACCATTAAATTACCCTGCCTACCAGTATGGATGACATGTGACTCCTACACCTTGTAGTCCTTTTGCTTATGTAACACTTCCTATACGCTGAGTTACACATGTATGATTGATTGTACCTGTGTAATGTGTGTGTGATGCAAAGTGCTCTGACACCCTTCACTGGTATGAGTGGCCCTATATATGCATCTGAGAGAAAGTGCTATATATGCATCTGAGAGAGAGTGGTTATGGAGACTTGGGCACTGTTAAAGGGTGGTGGTAAGGGAATCCGTGCCAGAGGTGGTCATTGGGGGGCGTCAACAAACATTGTCACACCGGGCGCCACCAGCTCTAAAGCCGGCCCTGGCACAATCAGTGCTGCAAGCCCACCAGTAGCAATTAATTTAATGGCCCTGGATACATGTAGTACCACTTTACTAAGGACTTATAAGTAAATTAAATATGCGAATTGGGTGTAAACCAATTCTATCACATTTACAGGAGAGAGCACAAGCACTTTAGTATTGGTTAGCAGTGCTAAATTGTGCAGAGCCCTAAAAGAAAACAAAACAGGTTCAGAAAACAGGAGGGTGAAGGCAACAAGTTTGGGGACTCCCCCTACAGAAAGGGCCAAGTCCAACACCAATCTGGCAAAAAATGCAGAGATTTCAAGATGACCCATTTTAAGTGCCAATCCTGCAATCAGCAATGTGCTTACATTTGTATCCTATACTTTTAGAGTGTGAGACTTCTGATAACAGAGACAAATACCACCCTTAATGGCGTTAAGCTGTACCCTCTTATAACTGCTGTACACACAAGGCAGGAGGAAAATAATAAAGCCTTGATTTGAACAACACAGTTTCTCAGCTTCTATCTTGACATGAACATGCAAGGATCTCACATTAAGATCCAGATTTACTAAATTTTCATGCAAATCTACATAGCAGGAGAATACTGGGTGCTGCAGATGAGACTCTCTTGCGGCAGCTGGTTGGCTGCTTCACAGTAGCATGTGACTGATGCTGCACACAAGATGCAAAGTCAAGTGAGCACCAGTGAGAGTGAATATTGCAGTCTGATCCTCGCCATGGCTCGACACACGTGCTGAGGAGAGCACTAGTGGTGGCAGTGGCATCCGCCAATGAAGGCCTAGTGGCGCCATATCCATGGCAACCTCGCATGTACTCGAAGAGGGACTGGGGCTTACAGCTTGTGCTGGCTCGTGCTGGCTCTAATGCCAGCGTGACGAGAGCACCTCAGGAAGTAACAAAGGCACCGACAGATGAGCGTGAATTGTGTGACATTGCACTTCACTGCGAGTATGCAGTGACTGGCACTGAAATGCCCCAATGTGAAGCACTTGGAAGGGCTGCCTGGTCAGTACATACCCTACCTGGTCGGTACATGCCCTGCCTGGTCGGTACATGCCCTGCCTGGTCGGTACATGCTCTGCCTGGTCGGTACATACCCTGCCTGGTCGGTACATACCCTGCCTGGTCTGTACATACCCTGCCTGGTCTGTACATACCCTGCCTGGTCGGTACATGCCCTGCCTGGTCGGTACATGCCCTGCCTGGTCGGTACATGCCCTGCCTGGTCGGTACATGCCCTGCCTAGTTGGTACATACCCTGCCTGGTCGGTACATGCCCTGCCTGGTCAGTACATGCCCTGCCTGGTCGGGTCAGTACATGCCTGGCCTGGTCGGTACATGCCCTGCCTGGTCAGTGCGTGCCCTGCCTGGTCAGTACATGCTCTGCCTGGTCGGTACATACTCTGCCTGGTCGGTACATGCCCTGCCTGGTCAGTACATACCCCGTCTGGTCAGTACATGCCCTTGCTGGTCGGGACATGACCGCTACCTCATTAGACGTGTCTGGATGAAAGTAAGTGAGGGATGGCCAGTGATTGGCTGCATCCTACACCTGGTTGGGGATTCAGTGGGTTTGCTCCAGTCAGGCCGTAGAACAGCATGGATTACGTACATTTCCCTTATAATCGCCCTGCGTCAGATCAGCATTTTTACACACGTCACTCCACATGGGAGAGGGGTGACCTGCTGTTTAATACTTCATGGTGTGACATTTTTCTGGGCATGACTGTGCGAGATTGCCGATTTTTTTTTTTTTTTTTTACATTTATTGCGAAACAAAATGGGCAAATATGGGTGAATCTGCCTTGATAGCGAGTATCAAGAGAAATGAATGGTAATGGAATGGAAATGGTTGGTACATGCATTGCCTGGTCGGTACATGCCCTGCTTGGTCGGTACATGCTCTGCCTGGTCGGTACCTGCCCTGCCTGGTCGGTACACGCCCTGCGTTGTCAGTACATGCCCTGCCTGGTCAGTGCATGCCCTGCCGGGTCGGTGCATGCCCTGCCTGGTCAGTAGATGCTCTGCCTGGTCAATACATGCCCTGGCTGGTCAGTGCATACCCTGCCTGGTCGGGACATGCCCTGCCTGGTCGGTACATGCCCTGCCTGGTCGGTACATGCCCTGCCTGGTCGATACATGCCCTGCCTGGTCGGTACATACCCCCTCCTGGTCGGTACATGCCCTGCCTGGTCGATACATGCCCTGCCTGGTCGGTACATACCCCCTCCTGGTCGGTACATGCCCTGCCTGGTCGGTACATGCCCTGCCTGGTCAGTACATGCCCTGCCTGGTCGGTTCATACCCTGCCTGGTCGGTACATGCCCTGCATTGTACATGCCCTGCCTGGTCGGTACATGCCCTGCCTGGTTGGTACATACCCTGCCTGGTCGGTACATGCCCTGCCTAGTCGGTACATGCCCTGCCTGGTCGGTACATACCCTGCCTGGTTGGTACATACCCTGCCTGGTCAGTACATGTCCTGCCTGGTCGGTTCATACCCTGCCTGGTCAGTACATACCCTGCCTGGTATGTACATGCCCTGCCTGGTCGGTACATGCCCTGCCTGGTCGGTACATGCCCTGCTTGGTCGGTACATGCTCTGCCTGGTCAGTACATGCCCTGCCTGGGCAGTACACGCCCTGCGTTGTCGGTACATGCCCTGCCTGGTCAGTGCATGCCCTGCCGGGTCGGTGCCTGCCCTGCCTGGTCAGTAGATGCTCTGCCTGGTCAATACATGCCCTGGCTGGTCAGTGCATACCCTGCCTGGTCGGGACATGCCCTGCCTGGTCAGTACATGCCCTGCCTGACGGTACATGCCCTGCCTGGTCGATACATGCCCTGCCTGGTCGGTACATACCCCGTCCTGGTCGGTACATGCCCTGCCTGGTCGGTACATGCCCTGCCTGGTCGGTACATGCCCTGCCTGGTCAGTACATGCCCTGCCTGGTCGGTACATACACTGCCTGGTGGGTACATGCCCTGCCTGATCAGTACATGCTCTGCCTGGTCGGTACATGCCCTGCCTGGTCAGTACATGCTCTGCCTGGTCAGTACATACCCTGCCTGGTCGGTACATGCCCTGCCTGGTCGGTACATGCTTTGCCTGCTCGGTACATACCCTGCCTGCTCGGTACATACCCTGCCTGCTCGGTACATGCCCTGCCTGCTCGGTACATACCCTGCCTGGTCGGTACATGCCCTGCCTGGTCAGTACATGCCCTGCTTGGTCGGTACATGCCCTGCCTGGTCGGTACATGCACTGCCTGGTCAGTACATGCCCTGCCTGGTCAGTACATGCCCTGCCTGGTCGGTACATACCCTGCCTGGTCGGTACATGCCCTGCCTGGTCAGTACATACCCTGCCTGGTCAGTACATACCCTGCCTGGTCGGCACATGCCCTGCCAAGTCAGCACATGCCCTGCCAAGTCAGCACATGCCCTGCCAAGTCGGCACATACCCTGCTGGTCGGTACATGCCCTGCCTGGTCGGGTCAGTACATGCCCTGCCTGGTGAGTACATGCCCTGCCTGGTGGGTACATGCCCTGCCTGGTGGGTACATGCCCTGCCTGGTCGGTACATGCGCTTGCTGGTCGGTACATGCCCTGCCTGGTCGGTACATACCCCGTCTTGTCAGTACATGCCCTTGCTGGTCGGTACATGACCGCTGCCTCATTAGACGTGTCTGGATGAAAGTAAGTGAGGGATGGCCAGTGATTGGCTCCATCCTACACCTGGTTGGGGATTCAGTGGGTTTGCTCCAGTCAGGCCGTAGAACAGCATGGATTACGTACATTTCCCTTATAATCGCCCTGCGTCAGATCAGCATTATTTTCCACACGTCACTCCACATGGGAGAGGGGTGACCTGCTGTTTAATACTTCATGGTGTGACATTTTTCTGAGCATGACTGCGAGATTGCCGATTTATTTTTGTTTTGTTTTACATTTATTGCGAAACAAAATGGGCAAATATGGGTGAATCTGCCTTGATAGCGAGTATCAAGCGAAATGAATTCTAAACTGCAAAAAGCAGTATACCACAGGCCCACTTAGCAACACAGCACGACACCCAAAACAGTATAAAAACAACTGCAATATCACAACACAAGAGTAACACAGCAACACACAACAGCAACACCACAAGACAGCAACAAAAACCAACGCAAGGTAGCCAAATCTTTTCTGTGTTGCCACTGTGTGTTATAAACTATTTTAGATTTCAAATGTCTCGTGCACGCTGCCCGTTTCCCTGATCATTGCACACATGAGTGGCCTCGCGGTGGCCACTCAATGCACCTTTGGCTGAGGTCTAAGTACCTCTGGCTGGTTAATCCCCACTCCTGACCCTAACATGGCTTCTCCATAGAAATCTAGACCCAATATTCGGAGCAAGAAACCCCTATGATGTCTCTGTTGTGTTGAACCTCATCTAAACTCATGAATGGACCGGCCTGCGACTCCTCCATCGTGATGTGCTTGTCCACAACAGTTATGAAAGCTGTGGCCACTGGGTGGCTGGCACTTGATGCAGATTATGAATGGGGACGGATCTGGACTGGAGATATTGACAGACGTTTGAGGAGACCGTTGTGATAAGGCCTCATCTGTCCTGGTCATCATCTTCCTACAGCCCGCCCACCGGATGAGGACATGGTGGCAGGAAATCAGGGCTCTTGTCAGATTCTAGGGGCTCCATAAAATGGCCGGCGCAAAAGACTTGGGGTATCCCTCTCCAGAAGGTACCACTGAGAGCGCATCGTGAGATCAAAGCCCTGCCAAGCCTACCAGTCAGGTAACTTACTAGAAGGCTCATCTGGAAACTGATAACGATATAACATGCAAATTGTAAATATATTATTTCATTCAAATGTTTTGTCCCATTGATGGCAGTAGTTACTTGTGTGCTAGAGATGTCCCAGAATGCTATTATTTGAATGTGTCTCACATTTGTTATCATTTGTTATTTAAGATATTTTTTTTATTTTTAAATTTAACAGATTTTAAATTAGGATGAAAAAAGCGCTCAACAAACAAAATAGGGTAAATAAGGAAATGAGAGTAAATTAGGATGAATAGATTTAAGAATAGATCAGAACACAAGGCAGTGAGCCTAGAAGTGTAGGATCGAATTGAAAGCAACTTTTCAATAAATTTTACGGAATAAAGCACACCCATATCATTTGAAATTCATGCTTTCTGAGGCTGCAGAGATTCAACAGTACAAACAAGTGACGAGAATGAGGACTGTAGTAAATCAACACAGCAATAAAATCAACAAGCACAGATATGGAACGTGAACAGACAGAGAGATTAGAATAATCTATTCCACATCAGAAAAGATGAAGAAACAAATTCATTGGTACTAGCTGCACTTTTTAATTCAGCCTTGACATATTTAATGAGTTGGTATTAAACATTTTTGTGTTTACTTCAGCCATATTGTGAAGTTATTTTTAGGTCTGGTTACAGGCAGTTTGAGCTTTTCATAAACCTGTGTCTTCTTCAATTCTTTTTTAAAAAAGTACTCTAAAAAGGAGTGCACGTAGAGAGAGGGTTTTGAATCAGCCGTTTTCAGACATTGGCTTTCATGTGTTTTTCATGCTTTGCCATTGTTTGGAAGGGCTGTCCAACAAGCCCGTGGCGGTTCGAGGATTGCTACTTTGTTCCATGTCTGGTCCCATTTGGATTTGATTACACAACATCAAGTGGTCTTTTTGCCAGATTGCAGGAGCAACATGAGAGTCAGTGAATTCTCTTAGATGTATTCATGTTATTGACATAGCAAAATTGTAATTGCTGATATATGGCTTCTTTGTTCAGGAAGTGTGTGCTGTTTGGACCTCATAGCCCATTCATAAAGGCACAGTGCTAATCACTAGTGGCACGTTCATTTGTTTGACTTTGCTGTCACCGTAACATGTTGTTGGATTTATTCCATTATTTGTGAGTATTATGTGAGTATAGACAGGATTCTTTAAATTTGCAACAACACTACTGGGCTCGGCAATATTTTGCTCTGTGTGCCTTTAAGGTTCATTATAGTGCAAACCTCCTCTTCTGACTCATTCCAGGGCAGCCTGTTTAGTTGATGGACTCTACTCCCTGCTTCCATATTTGTGTAGCCCAAAATACTGCTTCATTAAAGGACTTTCTTTCTAGGACAACTAGTGGCAACTGAGGCAAAGGCATCCAAAACAAAATGCCAGACCTATGGGCTTTACCAGTAGTTAGTAAAAATAAATAAATGGAGAATTAGTTATGTAAGGCACGGGACAATATCATTCATATTATTACTAATCATTCTTAGTATTATTGCATTGTAAGTCAGGCTTTTTGTTTCCCTGGATTGAATATGGAAAATATTCACAGGAAATCAGAAGCAGAAAGTGTTAAGAGAAGACAAGTATTGCATATTACAGGGGCCATCCAGTGAGTGATGCCATATCAGACCTTAATTCCCCAAACCCCACCAGACATCATTAACAGATCCATTGCCACCCACCCACAACCCTTCCCTCCTGCCAGACCATATTAAAATAGGGTTGTGAACATTACCAAGGGATTCCTTCCTGACAATGGGTTTGGGTCACAAAACATGGGGCATAACAGAGAGAGACTGGGGTTCAAGAGCAGGCCATGACTTGAGAGTGAGTATGGGTCCAGCTGGGGCTGATGTTGCAATTTTTTTGAGGGATGGGAGGAGGATGTGACTGAGGCCAGGTCAGAGCATGGGTCTAGGGTTGAGGATAAAATGAAGTAAAAGACACATGGACAGAGCAGCTGTAGTGTCTGTGCGTCTAAGCTTAATCAAAACTTTGGGATTGCATTTCAGGCCTTGAAGATGCCAGATTCTGCTTTACTATAATACATAAGTCCCTAGTACAGGAGCAGCGCCTAGACCCAATAGGACAGGGGTCTATGTTATTGCAAAATTGCAACCTCCGATTAGGTATCAATATTAAAAATAATGTATCCGTTCCACACAATACTTAGACAATGTATACACATTAATTAATCAATATGTATACTGCAAATATTTATACAATGCTAAAAAAATCACTTTTTTTAGGGAATACGTTTTGGGTCATAATCATTTTCTTGCTAATAAGATGCTTATAACAATATATTGTCTAAGTACTGTGATGAACTGATAAATAATTTTTAATATTGATACCTAATACCATGATACTTAGTTGTTTTAAAGTTACTACGACAAATGTCCTATTATTGCGCTACATTTTTTGCTGTAGGTAAACTCTTCCGTCCTTTTCAAACACATTGACTGGCACTGGACATTCAAGGCCTCACTCTTACGTTTTTGCTCATGTAAATATTACTTAGATGCGCAAATAGCTTAATTTACAAGTGAACAAAACTCTTTTTTACCCTTGAAAATAGATTTACTCAAACAGAATAAATCTGTTTCTGTTGATGGGCTGTGGGGGTGCCCGAGTGGGAATGTCGTGAATTTTTTGACCGCCTACAAATTTACAAATATTCTGAAAATTGTGGTCAGAGATTTACTCCTTTTGAGGACAGGACTTATCCTGGTTCAATAGTGGGAAGAGAGCACTCTCTAAAAGCGGGGTTTCGTTCTTAAATTAAAAAATATATATTTTTACTGCTTTGAACATATTGCTGAAGCGCAGAGCGACACAGGCACACATATAAATTTGCTACAAATGTTTTAGCACGACCACGGAAACTGATTGACATGACAATATCTACTTTCTCCCCAGTGCATCCTGCATATCCTGTACTGTTCCCAACCACACAGAAACCCTAGGTAAGTTCTTCACTGGGTTCATATTTTCCCTATTTCTTCAGACATTTCTTCCTTTGCATATGAACTTCTATGTAAGCATACTCCAGTCCATTTCTTTTTTCCATTTTCCCAAATTTGGAGCCCTGGACACCACCCTAGTCTGGTCATGTTTCGCCCTGCCACCATAAACCCCATTCTATAGAATATCTTCTGTTGCTCCTGGAACGAGAAATCTCCCCAGATATCCAATAAATACAATTTGGGATTGAGATCTCCATCAAAATCTTTGAGCCCAGTCAGGTCTTCCTCTACGCTCTTCCATAAGGGTGGAAGGTGGAAGACATTCACGAAAAAACAGGGACCAGGAGCTTCTTCAGGTCCAGCATACACGCTCCTCTATGCTAATCAATAGACCTCTTCTGTCTCTTTCAAAGGAACTGCATACCCTTTGTATATTGAGGTGGAAGACATTGCCACATAGCGTGCATGAAAATGCAACCATGTCCGCGTCCCCTGGAGCAGTTACTGGCTTTACTTCGCTGTACTTGAGCCAGGCGCTCCCTGATGAGGTTTGCTCGGTGAAGTATTGTCAGATACACTAGTCTGAATCTCGTTCTTATCGACAGCTCCCTTGGTGAGCGGATCGCCTCTTCCCATCCTCCATCTTGTGATAATCCTATATCTTTGTCACAAGTCAGTTTCAGTTTTGTAAGTGAGTCAGGTGAATTATATTATCTTTATGTATATGAGGGATATTGCTCTACAGGGCAGTAGTTCAATTAGAATGGGGTTAAATGTTCTTGGGGAATGGGGGAACTAAAGCATGTTGGCGTTGTATGTATGTATATGTTTTGGTGTCTACCAGTTGGTATTCTCAACCCTTCAAGTAAAAATGGGTCCCGCAACTCTCTAGACATCCCCTAGTTTACTAATCCTTATCCTGTCACATTTTGTGAACCTTTCGGTAGTGCCAACCTCTCTTAATATATCGCTGTCCCACAGCGGGGTTTATTTTGTTGGAATCCCTTCCCATTTTGGGTCTCTAGTAGGCTTTGCCCATGCTTTCAGCAATGATTTCATGTGATCAGGTAAGGACTTTTGGCTTATTTGAGTGTAAAGGGACGCTGGATAGCCTCTCGGTTCCACTACAAATCTATCTATTCTTAAAGAGGGTTTGTCCAAAACGGGGCCTTAGAAGGAAGAAAAGGTATTTTTTAAGGAAGAAAAGGTATTTTTTGAGAGGAGAAAAAAAATAGCAAGTGCATTTGAATTTGCTATTCTTTTTATTTTCATGTGAAAATATCTGTAAATATATTCTTACATGTAAAAATAAAACACACAATATTCTCCAGGATTGAGTATATAGCTCTTGTGAGCACAATTTCTTAGTATAACCTGGTAAACATTTGAGAATTCCAAATAGTCATAAATCTGGACCGAAGTGAAATAGTGAACCTGAAGATGCTGACTTAGGATTTTTTTTGACTGATTCCCAGAGGTTTTATTGCTTGTTATTACTTGTGTTAGACTGTATCTAGACCCAACACCTACGCCCTCCTAAAATGAATCTTGACTGCTTATCCACCTAATATTGGAGAGTCAAGCACACAAAGGTAGTCTATGGTAGTCAACTGCAGTGTAACACTATCTAGTGCCCTGGGACTTTGACACTTGGATGAGTCTGGTTAGAGTGTTCATGTAAGAAGTACCTGGTATGACACCTTTTGTTGTTTCTGTATGTCTTTCATTCATGGCCCTCATGGATGTTCATAGACAAACCCCAGGTACCTTACAGGTCCCTTTCAGGTCCTCATTGGTACACTATATCAAAGCATGCACCTTCCTGCTGAGTGTAAGGACTGGAAGGAATTATTAGTAATATCATCAATTAGTAATGTCCGTCAAGAGTTCCCTACAGGGGAGCACGTTGAGCCAAGTGAAGGGGACTCCAGCAGCAGTTGGTTTGAATATAATGGAAAGTTGAAATAACTAAAATTTCATTGAAACTTTGCAATGCCTATTTCCTTCCTTGTAGGATGCAGGTGATGCAAGCTGTTATCCTCCTGTCAGCCCTGCTGGCCTTTTCCATTGCTTCCAAACATCTTGACCAGAAATGGGAGACGTGGAAATCCAAGTACGGTAAGAAGGACGCTCTGCAGTTATTACAATGACACCCATTTGTGAAAGCCTACAAGTCAACCATGTTGAAAATGATGACGCTAACCACACTAGTTCAATGAAAGGAGATACAGCTCACGAAACCATATGGCAGGATCCGAAAGGGCGGTATCCATACCAGATCTTTAGGATATCCACAAGAGATATATTTGAATATCATTAATCTAGATGGGAATAATTTTCATAGTCAATGATTAACCTGTCATGGCTTCCCTCATTCTGACTAGTGCTGGGCACACCTGCCTAATGGTGATTTCATTCACTGTTTATATCAGTTCTGATATATAGGTACAAGCTCAGGCATTGTAAACGATTTTTTGACTACTGGTGTGTGATTATTTCTTCGAATATGTATTTAAGAATGTTCCAGGTATTGATGAACTAATTTAAGAAAAACCTCAAACTAGCACAAGGATTAAAATTCATGCATTGAGATAAAATCCCATTACACAAGCATGCATGGAAACATGTTGCATTGTCTATGCATATGTCATGATTATATCAGTCAGTCAGTCAAATAGCTTTATTTCGATAACAAGTATCATAAAAGCATCAACATTCTTACAATCCATCAATAAAAATACGAGTTATCTTTAAAACAGTAATAATAAAAATATGCAAATCTGTCAGAGTATAATAGGTTGTCACAATATCATATCAATAACATTAACAAACTATATCAGACAGGTCCTTAGTCAAAAGTAAAATTGATTTGGTTCCTTCCTTAAATGCTAAAAAAAGGACATTTACATTTAAAATAGTTGTTTAAAGTGACAGTGCATTTTAATTTGGCCAAGCTATTTATGCTCCAATAAAAGATGGAATAAAACCATGATGTTTCATCAAACCACCCTGCGTAGGAATTTATACCTGATTATCCGGACGCAACTTAGATACTTAGCCACGCCACAAGCAAAGAGAGTTCTTGGATCTGATTTCAAGATACGCAAAGCAGCACAATGGTCAGAAGTGCCCAGTTGTCTACAGATGGGTTTTAGCCATCTGAATCTTGGTGATTTATATGCTGGGCATGCGAACATGAGATGGGCCACACTCTCTTTCTGTGCCTCACAACAGGGACAGCCCGCGATTGTCTGGTAGGGGGGGCTCCACTTTGCAGTTAATTCGTGAACCAAAAGTGAGCCTGCCCTGAACTGTATGTAAAGTGCCCTATCTCGTGGGGTCTGGATAAAATCCAGATATGGTTCCAAGCATATGATTATATCATATATCCCATCCTCTAAGTCATAGTAATCAATACGCTGTTTTACAACACTGAAAAAGAATGTTTTAAAAGGCAAAGCATGTAGGAAAGTTGAAGATCATGAGGCATATATATGTAAAGTGTACTTGATATGTGTTATACTTTCTCAGACCCTTCTTTTCTAAATTTGAAAAAAGTAAAGCAGTTTTCCTGAAATGTGAGGTAAAAGTAATTTAAACTCAGGCCCTTCGTGAAGTGTTTGTACATGCAATTTCAATTCTTAGAAGAATCAAAAATGGTGCTGTTCATTGAGGTGGGATTAGTACACGTACTACAGATGTCTGTTTATGAGCCAGAGTTTGAATGTTTGAATCCTGGAGGATCCATGACCAAGTAAACCAGCAGGCAGCACGAAAAGGTAGATATAAGTAGCAAATATATACCCCGCATTCCTCCATCATCAATGATATAGGGTGCCTATAGTTGAGTAGGGGTGTGTAGATGTGTGTGTGGTCCTCCTTTCTGTCATCTTCAATGACACATAATGTCTCTCTGTCAAACGTGTGTGTGTGTGCGTGTGTGTGTGTGTGTGTGAAGGGGGTGTTCCGTCTTTCATTCCTCCTCAGCACTCCTCAATGACAGGTTGTCTCTAGGTGAAGTGTGTGTGTGTGTGTATATGTGTGTGTGTAAATATGTGCATGCATGCACATTGTGACCTGTAGTCATCATCCTCCTAAGTTCACCACACTCCTTTCTGCCCCATTAGGAGACAACTAGGCAGTACAGTCACCGTTCAAAAACTGAAAGTCAATGAAATGTCTAACAATTGCCGAGAACACGTTCCTGCATGCGATAACTAGTTTCCCACAGAGTACACCCACCCTCCCCCTAAGGAATGATCTAGGCAGGAAAGCCTTGGTGGATCTTGCCAGGTTACGGGCAAATCTATACTGGCGTAGAATATGGTGTACGCCGGAACTGGCTCCATGTGTGGAGGGTCTAAGGGATATTATCAATACTGACCAATTTCATAAAATCAGCTGGTTGCGTGACTTGAGAAGTCTTTTTAATAAAATGGGCTTATCATATTTGTGGGATTCCCCATCCACGTCCATGTTCCCGTCAAAAGTCATTCTCAAAGAAACTTACTGGGAAATGGTTACACATGAAGAGATTAGGCGCCATGACTCCACTTCCCTCTCGGGTTCCTTTTTACAGATAAAACCACGCCCGAGCCTCGAGCTTTATTGGATTATCATCACAAAGTCCTTGGACAGGAAACTCTATTTCCAACTTAGATCAGGATCTTTGCCCCTAAAGTGCTTTACATCCAAATGGTCTTCCACTGGGAATAACAAATGCCACACATGTGTCAAACACGTAGAAACATATTCACATGTGCTGTTTGCCTGCCCTGCCTATGCTGGCCCGCGTAAAGCGTAGTTGGCGCAGACTTGTAGGAATATGGGTACTAGATCATGTAGCACAGCTCTGCGAATTCTCTGCACTGACTCATCACCTAGGTATGCAATAACGGTGGCAAAATTCTTAAGGTGGATGTGGCATATCAGATCCCAGCAAATTATGGCTGAAAAATGAAAATGAGAATATTTTTCCAATCATGTAAGTGTATGTGGGCTTGATGTGATATGTGGGGTCCAACATGGTTTTAAATGTTTATGAGACTGTGGGGCCGATTCTGATGTGGGTTGGAAAAGCTTCCCGACCGAATCGGTTGGGAAATGGTGTCCGACCCACTCGGATCGGGAAAGTCCGACCGGCGGAGTAGGATGCATCCGGATGCTTCCAGATACGATTTGGTTGAACTCCAATTGACTTCAATGGGAACATTTGTTCCTAACCGCATCAGAATTGGGCCCTCGGTCGGGAAGACACGTTCCCGATCCGATTTGGAAGGAGCAAATGCCGTTAGGAGGCCTTCCTAACCGCATCAGAATCAGGCCCTCGGTCGGGAAGCTTTACCAACCCGCATCAGAATCGGGCCCTGTCTGTCTGTTTTTATGCCATTTTGTACAAGCATATTAACCTGGATTTTAAATTTTTGGGTGCAATGCTTTTATGACTTGTATAGTCGAATAAAGCTTCTTTTGATGTCGAAATGTCTATTCCAGTGCAGCTATGTTAGCGGTACATCCTAAATGCAGGGCTGGTCAAAGGGACAGCCACTACATTTACACCTCTATATGGATCATACACGCCTTGCGTCTGCTTGAATGCCAGGTGGAAGCATATCTAAAAATATTTAGAATCAGTATATATAAAGGTATACTCGTACTGGGTACTGTGGAAACATGACCGTTTGGGTCCCGGAGGACAGATGTTGGATAAGACTGTTCTCAGTAGCCCAAAAAACATTGTTCTTAGTGACGTCAGTTCTCCAATATCTGGCCAACAAACCCCACAGTAAATCCTTATTACAGATCATGTTAGAATATCAGCAGGATTAAACTTCAGCGAGTGTCTCTCTACGTTTCTGAGGTCAGTAGATGGACCAACTGGTATTTCATGCTTACACTCCTCTTTGTCAAAATCCATTCTCCGTATCACTGAAAAAACAAACCCCTTGCTTCAGGTGTGGGCCCCAGTTGCATAAGAGATGCCTGGCTAGAAGCAACCTAATGGGAAACCCAGCCATGAAGCTTGGATGATAATCTGTTCTAGTGGTCAAGGTAATGGTGGTGTAGACTGGTATACCATCCGTAGCCACTAAGCACTGGTCTGTAAAATTAGCACTTCAATGGCACATGGAGGTCTTAGGGGATGGAACTTGAGAAGGGCTTCCTATCCCAAAATTGTATCGTTCTTAAAAAGTAGCACTTTCTTTAACTCACAAAAAAAAACATAAAAGAGGTCACATGGAAAACAATTGGCAAAGATCAATACTGTAAGCACCAATGGCTGTTCATATCTGCACTTCATTTCTTTACAGAAAAGAAATACTTAACTGATGATGTTGAGGAGTTCCGAAGGAACGCATGGGAGGCCACGTGGCACAAAGTGAGGGATCACAACCTTCTGGCAGACCGTGGCAACAAGAGCTACCGATTGGAAATGAACCATTTTGCAGACATGGTAAGAACTGACCTTTCCTGTCCTTTTATATATTGTATATCACATATTTACCAATTTAAGGTACAAATATATGGGCAGGTAGGAGAAATACCACTGCGATCAGTAGGCAAGTTATATAATTCAGAATTGATTTCCTTTTTGTAGTCTACTGCCATCTTTCCATCGCTAAATGAGCACCCCAGGAGCCTGTATTTGTATTCCTTTCTGTACCCTGCCGCATTTCCATTTCTCTAGGTCCTTCTAACTGCATAAACTTTAAATATGTTGAAATTTCAAGTCCAAAGCTTTCTTGAGCTGCTTCCTCCATAGCAATCTCAATTTCCTTTTGGTTCATCTGAACATTCAGGTGCCTTGACAATCATTATTATTAAACTGTTTGGGAGCACCATAGGTGGATGAGAAATGTATGAAAGTTAATTGTATGAGGACTTTGCAGGCATAACTTGATTGACCAGTTGTCTTCAACAACTTGCTTCTTCTTTGAGATGACCAGCATTGACGCTAGGAACATACAGAGCATTCAGATAATCAGAGGGCTTGAACCTACTGGTTTTTCAGCAGAAAGGGATGCATACACTACGACCCACTAACAGGGTTGATGTATATTGTATTGAGTTAAGAATAAATAGAGGAAGACTTACGGAAGCCGCTAGAGCACATTATATATCAAATGGAGATAAGGTACGAAGATGATAGCATGGCTGAATTACCTCAAAGACACATCTAAATGGAAAGGAGGAGTGAATGATGCAGAGGAAATACCATGTGTGACAAAGAGGGAAAAGTCCGACAGTCTACGGCCGATGGCTCCCTGATCAAACAGTTTATGGAGGATCTTGATTTTCCCACACTGTCTGATCCCAATATTTTGCAGAAGAAGAACACAGTAGAAGAGCTTGAGACCAGTATCACCCATTTCCACTTTGGCACATGTTCCTTGACCCGAACGGCCTCCTGTCAGAGCAGTTTAACTGCTTTTTTGGCCCGATAAGCCTGAAACTCCAGCAAATGATTCAGGAGATCGAACTTATAGCATTTCATTGTTTGACATGAGACATGTCATAATCACATTGATACCTAAACAGGGCACAGCCACAGAATTATGTCAGTCTTACCACCCAATATCTCAGTCAAAGCTAGAAATTATAATTCTGGCAAAGTGCTTGTGAATAGCATCCAACAACCTCTTTCCGCTCTCATCTATCCTGATCTTCTGCCAGGACTTATGGCCCACAGATCCACACATCTGATTCTGTGTTGTCAACTGTTAGAATGTGGCCAGGATATTGGCAGCTCCAAGGCAATACTGTCCCTTGACACTGAAAAGGCATTTGACTTCATGAAGGAACACTTGCAGAATAGGCCTCTTGGCTCACTCTGCTCTATAAGGACCCCGTGGAATGGAAGCGCTGAGGGTGATTGTTATTTTGTTGGATACATTTTGATTCAGCAGTGGTATGATTGCTCCCTCCCACAACCCTATTCACATTAGCCTTGAAACCCCTGGCCTGAGGGATTAGGAAGGATCCATTGATTAGTGGGTCGCTGTAGCATGTCAGCACGGAAGACTGTTTTCCGTTATATGCTAACAATTTTCTCTTGTTTCTCCTGGAACCCCAATTTAATATGTCCAGACATGTTTGTATATTTTGTGAATATACAAATGTATTGTTACTTGAACTGAATCCACACTGTTTCCAGTGCAGCATAAATATGTTGGGCCTCTTGCTAGGTAGCATCTCAACTTAGTAGAGGAGAACTGGGGCATAGTGCTACGATCCAAGATATATTTATATAGTTGCCACTAGCCAAGATATATTAACTTCTAACCAAGTTCCTGGAAACCTAAGACCCCACATATATCACTAGCAAAGCAGCATTGATTAACCTGTCGAGCTACTATTGGCAGCCCGCATAGTGATCGCAAATGAGTGGGCGTACTCACCAATAGAAGAAACCATTGTACCAATGGACAGATGGGCCATGAGTGTTTAGACATGCCTTCACTACCCCTGAAGTAACAAGGGATCAGCACCTTACCTCAGCAGACAGCTACTGTACTTATGGCCTGGGAGCGACAATGAAATCAGTGAGTTGTAAAGGCAAAATAGCAAACAAAACGAACCTTATGGGTACAGTGTGCTCTGAGGTTGACTGTGAAACTGGGTGGCTTTAGGGCCTGGCATGTGACTGGTATTACCAAGCTTAGTGATGTAAGAAAGAATATTTTAGGAAAAGCAGATCAAATTTGATCTAGCACAAATGAGACATTTGTGCTTTCTTCAAATGTGCCATGCTTCCCATAGCTGTGGCTAAGACTGAGATTATACCCAGGACTACTCCCATATCCAGGCTAAAGTGCTAATGGAGGAGCTGGCAAATAAGACTCTAAGATTTGTTAGACTCTCCTCTGGAATATGCCAGACACTTTGACGGGACAGGTTTGTGTCCGATTGTAGGTGAGGACTTAGACACACACTATAACATTAGACGGAAATATATTATATTTCAAACTTGTATAACTCAATATTTTCCTCAGAGTGCACTTCTGTAAGTCAACATTTTTTACTATTGAGCTCACTAGTAGTTCACCTTGCAACAGGGACAAAAGCACCGCCTATCACTCGATTTAGGACTGTTGTGCAGCCGCAACCCGTTCTTACGGACAGAGGAGCCACCCTCCCCCCCCACCTTTGTCCCAACAAGAAGAGTGTCTGTCAGGCTGAGCAAAGGTCAGCCTTACAGACACTCTTCTTGTTCAGGTCAGGCAGCCGGGAGCTAGACATGTTCTAAATGTGCAGGCTCCTGCTGCCTGAACTCAACGTTGCCGGGCTGAAGATGTCACAGGTCCTGTGGTTGTGACATCTTCAGCCTGGCAAAGCATCTCGAGGCCCTCCTCCTTGTGACGACGGAGAGCGTCAGAGCCAAGTGTCTATTACTAACACCTCGTCACAGAATGGGGTGGGGTCAGTGACTCCCACTGACTCCATCCCACTCTGTGATGAGGTAGGTACTGCTGCCTCCTCTCAATGGCTTCCCTAAGGTCATGAGAGAAGGCGGCAGTCCCAACCCTCCTGGGACCTATGAGACTTCCCTCCCCGAGAGCTGCAGCAGGTAAGTGTAATGTTTTTAAATGTTTGGTGAATGTGTGCATGTATGTATGAATATTTGGGAGTAAGTGTTGTGAATGGGTGCATGTGTGTGAAGGCATGGGTGTGAGTGAGTGTGTTTATGTGTGTATGTGGCCCGCTCCCTCCCTTCTAAAATTACCAGTCGCCACTGCTGTTGTGTCGTCCAACATTTTGAATTGATGCCAGTTATGGAGATGGATACCTTAATGTCTACTTACATGGTACATTTTGGGGGGGAAATATGAAATAGTCATGTCCCAATGCAAATGACTCTACACTTTAGATCTTATGTTGGCCTATAGGCAGGGCCACTGGAATTATGCGATTGTTCATCTGCTGCGATTTTCACATAGTTGTAGATTTGCTGCACTTGTCACATAATCCATCATCTGCCGCATAATCTACAGATTTTAACCCCAAAAAATGTTGCTTCTAGCTCGAATGGTTCAAAAGTTACTAAAAGCGATGCAACACATGTTGCCGTGCAGTGGAAGGCCCATTGCAAAGGTTGACTGGCCACCTTTCTGTAGCTTGTTGCTATGTTTGGGATTAAAACTGTACTAATGAGGTGCAACTAATGCCCAGACCAGTTTAAAATGACAAAATAATGAAGTAATACTATCAGAAAATGTGCCACATAACACGCATAATGTGCCTTTTCTTGTGGCATAATTTACTCAATCCTGACAAATAATTTGGCCCTCCCTATGCCACATAATTCCAGTGGCCCTTCCTATAGGGACATTTCTCTTGACTGGGTGGTTCTAGCATGGTGATCTGAATACATGGCTGTTGAGGGGATGGGCTGGTGTACAGCCCGTAGAAGAAGGTTGCGGTTTAACATAAAGGTTTAACCATGGGCCCCTAGAGGCACCTGATTGTAACATATTATAGAGAATTGTGCCGGGGACCTCTGATAAGAGATTTGTAAGGTGTGGGAAGGGATATTGTAATCTGGCAAGTGTAAGGATGCTGTACTGGACGCCATTTGTCATCAGGCACTTCACTCTCAAATCCTTTCCTTCATCTTGAAATCTTCTTCCCTCCATCAACTTAATAGGAATCTCCAATCTTCCTCAGCTTTGCTCCTCACTGTTCCTTCAGGTGACAAGGTACGACCAGAAAGATGCTCCTTTGCCTACTAGACAGCCAAGAAAATTAACCCCCTTGGTATCTGCTATCAACTATTAATTTTTCAAAATTCAGGAAACAAAACGTGACTTTTTAGCTCTTTTAGTTCGTTGTGCAGAACATGATGAATAATTTAAACTAGATCCTGACTTCCTAGAATCCAGTGCCTAGACACCTCGATCGCTATTTGCACTCTGAAACAAATTCATAAATAAATATATTGAGTTATAATAAATAAGGTGCCCTTAATAAGGCTTTGCACACTACTGCTTAATTTGCCTGACTTCTCAAATGCTTTAATGGATGACTTCCACCTTACAAGAACGTGGTTGTGTTGCTGAGAACTACTTGTAACATGTTGATATACTGCACGCACTTGACGAGAGAAGGATAACCATAAAATACGTTTTAAAATGTTAAAAAGAAACATTGCACCCATGAGCTTTATGCAGTCACTAACTCACTCTGTTCCACGTGCTCCTAGTAAAATATTTTGGCTCCGCTGATATGTAAAAGGAAGGAACCAAACGGTTTGAGATTCGAGCTGTAATATTTATATACTCTCAAACGAAACCTCTCAGGAGAATTTACATTGAATCAAAAGCTGGTCTTTTCGAATATGGTGTCTATCAGCAGATATTTGCTTCCTCCTCTACAAAACATTTCATGCAAAGCAATTCTTACTATACCCTTCTTTGCCTTGAAGAACCACTTTCTGTAATAGAATCGTGTTGAGGGTAATCTGGCAACACTTCTTGTGATATCTTCAATAACAAATTTCATTTGGAGCCACTTCCGGTTCCCTGCTGTAAGTAATTGGGTTATTGGTTGAAGGAATTGAAAACCCTTCTCAATTAAGAACCACAACACACCCTTGTCACAGATGTGACTAAATTAACCTGTGCTTATCCCTCTGGCAGCTTGACACAAAAGCAGCCAGGCTCAACTCAGAGGTACTATGTTAAGTATTTATGCAGTACACAAACAGTAATAAAGTGAAAACACAACACAAGAAAAATCCCCTACCAATTTAGACAAATAGAGAACATTTTTATTAACAAATAGCAACAAAACGAGTTAAATCCAATCAGTAGAACAAGAGTTATGAATTTTATACATTTTTAGTCTAAAATAGCACCTAAAACATCAAAGCACCAACCATGGATATTGGGTCGCGTAAGAACTAGGCAAAGTCAAAAGTTCAGGCTGACCGTGATGGAGCATGGGTTGGATACACAAGGTGGATTGGGACCGGTCTCAGCTTACCTTCGCAAAAGTTTCTGAGAAGGTAAAGTTCAGCAGGGCGAGGCAGCCAGCAGTGTTCAAAAAGGAGGTGTCATCGTCGGGGAGCCAATGGACGGAGTCACGGTAAAGATTTCTACCTTCGGACTTTGTCACGTGTTAAGAAGTTAAAAATCTCAAGTAGGATGAAGCTGCAGGCTGTAGCTTACTAGGGCTCCATGACGCTAGATACCGTTACTTAGAGATTGTGCTAAACAAGATTTGCTGCTGCGGAGAAGAACATAGCCCGACCTACAGTGGAGTCATGCTGACTGGCAATGCACCATAGGTGGATCGAAGAGCAGGTAGGTCGTGGTATCCTATCGGTCTCAAGCCACTTTTTGGTGAAAAATGTATCAAGTTCCAACTTTTAGGGTTAGGCAGGAGCAGCATCTTTAAAAACACAACCAAGGGTTCAGGATTTAGGGGGGCGCCACTTATGGGGTTAGGACTCATTCCAGCAGAGGCCAGGTGCTGGGTTCAAGGTTTCTGGAGCTTGTTATGTCCCTGTAGCTAACACAGGAGGCCAGACAACTAGCCCTTGGAGTCACTAGTTCTGGGTTCAAGCAGCAAGGCAGGGCTCAAGCAGCAGGACAGACCTCTGAGGTACACGGCAGGCCTCAAGCAGCAGGGCAGTCCTCTGGGGGCCCAAGGCAGTCCTTTAGAAGTCTTCCATGGGTCCTATAGTGTACTGAGGCATGGTTCAAGAGGTCCAATATTTATATGTGATGCCAGCCTCTGAATGTGGGGCAATCTTCACGGCTACGCCCACATTGGTTATGGAAAATTCCTTCCTTTCCCTGACAAGTCTCCAAGAGGTCTGGGGTGACAAAAGGCTAGTGTCAGGGTCCTTTGTGTGTGTGCGCTGGAGGCAGCATTTTCAAATATAAGTGGGACAGAGAACAGCTTCGCCCCCAGCCATCCTGGCAGGGTGGCCCATCCTGCCAACATCTAGTCCCCTTTGCCCCACTATCTTGGAGGAATACACAAAGCCCAAAAGCTAAGCTATTCACAGTCATGTGACCTAGGGCACTGGCAATAGACACCAATTGGTTAAGACAAGACAATGCCAACTTTCTAAAGGTGCCAATTTCAGAATTGTGACTTTCAATCCGACTTTACCATTAAAGAGGGAGGGAGAGTAAAGGGATGGAAGGGAGTGTTGAAGGCAAGGGTGGTTCCCGATAATGGACGGAGAGGCTCTGCCCTTCCAATTCTGTAAAGCCATGAGGATGGTAATTGCAGAAAGAAATTACCATCCATATCTCTTTAATAAAGCAGTGACTTTGCCTGCCTGATGTGATCCTCACTAGCCCTGATGTCATCAAGCCAGACAGGCAGTGAGGCAGTTTTCCTAAGGCACGTGCACTATTGCGCATGAGCCAGTTATTGTGGCTTGTAAGCAAGCTATGCGGGCTGACATGGTGCCAGCCCTGGTATGCAGTACTTGGGGGTCCTTATGGACCACCCACCGATGATGCAAAGCAGCGTCATATTTTGAAGCAGCCCCAAGGGTGTACAGTGCCAGCCCTGTACTCCCAGGGTTGCTTGTCAATTTTTGCTAAAGCTTCCTCCACTCCACCGTTTCCCAAATCGTCACAGGGTGGGGTGTGCTCAGCAAGGATAACTGATACCTCCCGACCCTCTGACAAGCTGGGAAACGGAGGGTTTAAAAGAGGCTGCCTTTGCTATACGTCATGCCAGTCTGTGAATGAACCAACCTCACAGAGTCATGATTCTGTGATGTCAGGTCACATACTGTAAACAGATACACTGAGCATGCTTTCTCTGTGCCTCATGTGTCTGTTTAGAGCTTTTCAGCTAGAGTGTGCTTTTGGTTCTAAAACTGGACTGGTGCACAGTACCTCCGTCTGGCTGCGCCACTGACTGCTGCTGGGACTGGACTGCCCAACATTGTACAGGACTGGGTGGAGGAAATGACTTTCCTGACTTCACCATCGCCAGGTAAGTGCATTTTATATTAACTAAAAACAGACATTGAAACGGGCCCCTATTGGGCCCTATATTTATCTTATTAACCCTAAAGCTTTAAACGTGCAGCATTCAGAAATCATGCACTGTTTTTGTTAGTAAAGACTTAATGACAACAACACAGCACAATTTCTGAACTATGAATGTTAAAAATGTTAAGGTCATCCTTGGAGTTTTAGCGCCCATTATTTACATTTCAAGCATTTACTTAATCTTGCTTTCCCTAAGAGTTTTATATTTAGAAGATCTTGGGCCACATGTATCAAAAAAGCATTTTGCGACTAACAAATCGCGGTATTTACCAAATCGCTATTTGGTGATCGCTAAATTCTATGCATGTAAGGAATCGCCAAAGTTTTAGCGCTTCCTTAATATTACCAAATAGCAATTCGATAAACAGGTAATCGCTAAAAGGTAATACTACTCCATTCGTTCCTATGGGCCCAAAGCCCAATAGGTGCGAATGGTTTTGAATTTGCTAATTTGCGATTACCTAGTTGGTAATCGCAAATTAGGTAATGCAAAGTAAGGGTGCCAGGGGGCCTAAGGGACCCCTGAAGCACCCCCCAAAAAATGTGCACATGTAAAGCGCACACATGCCCTAGGGGCATGTGTGTGCAACATGGCACTTGAAAAATGCATTTAATGCCTTTTTCAAAATTTGCACATGGTTAGCATCGACTTGGAGTCAATGATAATAGCATTTTCCTAAATGCACAGTTTGCATTTAGAAAATGATTGGTACATGTGCTAAGGGAATCGCAAATTGTGATTCCCTATTTGTAGTCGCAACTTTAGGTAATCACTATTTTTGTGATTACCTAAAATTGTGACTACAAAGCCTTTCATACATCTTGAAAGGCTATTTTGCATTCGCAAACGACTGAAATTACTGATTCGCACCATTTGCAAATGCAAAATTGTTTGATACATGTGGCCTCCTGTGTTTCTGTATTTTTTTGTGTCACATATTACTCTCGTAGAATGCATCACCTCCAGTGTTTATGAGGGTGAGAATGGTTTGTTTTTTAGTGTCACAATATTAGAATAGACTCCAGGTGTTCATTACGGGCCAGGAATCAGTGCTCTGGAGTTGAAGTTAAAGGCCTCACAGTGCCTGCCAGTGGGTCAAAAAGGTGCTCGGAATACATACCATCAATCCTTTACCTCTCTGCAGAGTACGCAGAGCAATGGTCATGTATTCCAGTTGCAACTGTGATTCGGTGCAAATGTGTGTGAAGGAAGTTGTCAAAATATTGACACATCTAAAGTTAAAGAAAATGCAGTGCTTACAGGTGAGTGGGTGCTTTGGGTGTTTGGGGTGAAATGAAAAAGATGCAAAGAAATGCAATAAGGAGAGAGTGAAAAGTGGATGCTGAAATGGAAAGACATAAGGTGTAATATATGCAGATGGACGAGATGAAAAAGGGACTAAATGTCTAACACAGAGTGAACATAGCAAATGTGACTAAGGCACTCTGAAGACCAGTGCTCCTTCCACAGGCCTGGTACTATTTAATTCACAGTCTCACAATTTCAGAATTGTAACATTTTCAATATAAATTATTTCAACAAAAGGATTTTTGTTACTCATTTACAGTCAACATCTAACAACCATTGACAAAGTCAAAAGCCTGGCTGGTTTAAGGTATATGTCAGTTGTTGTGTTATATATCTTGATGCAATAACAGACAGCTCAGCAAGAAAGATAAATACCGGTCGGGTGGCGCACTAAGGGAATCTTTAGTATACATGTTTAAGCCACACCCCTTTTTGAGTCTCACCACCCCACTTTTCTCAGCCCACTGATAGCCCTGTCTGCACATATTTCTATATAACTGCTTGCAGCCTTCAACTGAGGGTGCTTCTCCAAGCCGCACACAGTGCGCACGCAGGCAATGCAGCGTGCAGTGCCGCATTGGCTGCCGCATTGACTGCGTGCTGCACGCAGTGCAAGACACTGGAAAAGCACACACTTTAACGGGCCTGAAGTTGTCACACTGTATCATTTGCACAATACAGTAACTGTTGAACATATTAAATGCACTAAGATATGGGCAGTTTTCAACATGTTTAAATATTTCAAGACTACAAGTTTACAACTGCTTTATAAACACCCTTGCTTTGTTACTAAATTCTTCATTAAAAGAATTGCATTAAAATGTGCCATTTGGCACTCTTTTTTCAAGATGATTGCAGGGAGAGAGACCCTTCCCCGCCCCCACGTCTCTGAAACCCACTTTTGTTACTTGGGCTAGCTCCCATTGCTTGCTCAGTACCTTAAACTCATCCACAACTTTTTTGTCTCACCACTTTCAAATGTCACCAGCTGCCACTGAGTGAAGGTAAAACCTTTGAGGGAAGACCACACCAAGGATGTCAGGTCTAACACTGTTGGAGATTTGCATACATTTCTGCAATTTCTAATGAAAGGAGTGAAATATTAGGAATAGCTACATAGTAAATGTTTAATTGCATTTCTTATATACAGACAACACACGAGCGAAACTCAAGGGGATGTTTCAAGGCTTCACGATCTGCAGAGAGACCCATGGAAGTCCAAAAATACCGGCCTGCTATCGACCTTCCCAAAGAAGTGGACTGGAGAAAAGAAAACTGTGTCACAGAACCCAAAGATCAAGGCTCCTACTGTGGATCTTGCTGGGCATTTGCCACTGTAAGTATTGATACTCTAGGTTGTGAAACATGGGCTGTAGCATTATTCCCTGGGCACAGTGCGGTATTTTTCATAAGAGTCGAGAGGATGAGTTCCTGTGTGATCTGGAGGTGGGATATGTCAGGGTGGCTCACAGAAAAATTGAAATATAGAGCATCATGATTTGACTACATTCTTGACTTTCGTGAATTCTGTAGTTATTCTGTAGTAGAGTTGTGATGGGCCCTATAGTTAGGCTGGCAATTAGTTGTTCTTCTTTGTTTTGACAAGTTCCTTTACATCTGATGTAACGTGCCTTGGTGTAGTTCTACCACCTTTTAAAATCTGGCTCTGGTGGCTCTGCAGCACAATTCACAACTGCCTCAGCTGGAAGAGCTATGTTTACATTTAATGTATAAGATTATGCCGAGCTTGTGATCTTGGAAGAATCTAGGCCTGTACCACATTTTGAAAGGTGGGGGTGTGACTAAAGAAAGTGTGTGGGGGCATGATGAGGAAGGCTGTTTTGCAAAAGTGTTACGACCTAGGAGGGTTGTTGATCTGTTTCATTTAATGCCACTTTTACCCATCCTCTCCTCTGAGATATTCAGTGCCTTGGACAGGATGTCTCATTGTTCCTAGGGATTCTGCATGTGCTCAGCTTACAACTGTAAGGCTGTTACTTGAGATGGAGCATACAAATATTAAATAGAATAAATAACAAGCATTGGAAATGCAATAGGTCTCACATTTGCTTGAATTAGAGCTATTGGTGTTGTAAATGACAATGTATTTTATCTACGTATCATGATGTGTATGTATGTGGTGTCTAGTGTAATTATGTGGTTTGGATTGGAATTGTTAGTTGTGGAATTGTGTGGAGTGTATATGTGTAGTGGAATTATGTGGTATGGTGTGCAGTGGAATTATGTGGATAGTAACTATGTGGTATTGAATATATTGGAATTATATGGAGTGGTAGGTATTGTGTGTTATGGAGTGGAACTATGTGGAATGGTATTTTGTGTTTTGGAGTGGTATGTAGTGGAGTTTCATTATGTGGTGTGCTGTGGAATTCTGTGGTGAGGATTGAATGGTTGTGGTGTGTTGTGTAATTATGTTGTTGAGTTGAATTATGCCGTTTGGTGTCGAATTATGTGTGTAGATTGGAAATGTGTGGAGTTGAATTGTGTGGCGGGGAACTGTGTGGATAGCTTTGCCTTTTTGGTGATGAAAAAAAACTAATCAGTAGGAGGTAATCTCCAGATGTGTTTTTTGGGTGTTTATAAAAAAAAAAAGAAAATGTGCAATAATTGGTTTTCTTTTGGTATAGCGAGTGTTAAGGTAATTAATTATACATAATACATATAGTACAAAATTACTGCAAAAATTATGATGGTGAAATCCGCAAGATTGAAAATCCGTCATTGGAAATTCACCTAATTTATTTTTTTAACCCCCTCACAGAGGAGGGCAGGGCCAGACTGGAAACCGAAACCGGCCCTGGTAAAGTGCTCGGCCGGCCCCGGTTTCGGCCGATTTTGTTACAGGGGGCCGATATTGCCGACCCCCAGTAACAAAAATGGTCCCCCAGGGGCCCAAAACCGGCCCCCACCATGGCGGCCTACCGGGGAAACGCCCGGTGCCCCCTACGGCCAGTCTGGCCCTGGAGGAGGGAAGGGTAGAAGGGCGAGATGGAGCAACATGGAGCGTGAAGGAGGAAAGAGAAGCACAGTAGGGGGGCAGCTTGAAAATATATGCACTCTCCTGAAGTGCTTAAGACAAGAGAAAAGCAGACCCCTAAAAGAAAGCACTGGAATGACAAGTAAATTATGAATGCTCCAGGGGAGGAAATGGAGAATGCAAGCCATGAAATAAGAAGTATGAAAATGAGAGTAACTAACTCCAACCAATGGTAAGCAGTGGGTGGATGCAAGACACTTTATGCTCTTGGTAAAACCACAATATGACAATCAGACAGCTGTATGAGAATGTATGTATGAGTAATTATTTTTAAAAGTGGAAACCCACGTTTTATGAATGAAAAGATTTTAGACTTGTAAAAACATTGAGAGTAAGTTTGACTTTGTGATTGTGCTCCTAAGTGCACCTTCTCGTCTCTATTTTTTTTATCCTTAACTTGCGCATAATATAAATCGAAAGATGCTGAAACAAACTTGTGAAGCTTCACACTTGAAAGCCTAGCTTGCATACTACTAGGTAATACTATTGGCCAACAGAATTTAATTTGTTTGAGCAAAAATGCCATAGACTGACTTCAGTGATCCCTTGCGACTCAAACTAGGCAAGGAGGAAACGGAATGTACTTGCTTAATGTTTCTATATTGGTCTCTATGGAAACCAACCCATTCCTTTTATTTTGGTTATTTCCCTTAGTCACATTCTAATGAGAAAGCCTTGTCAGCTGTTACTTATTTAAGGGTTGGCAGCTTGAACTTTAATTAGAGAAGGGTCTGTACAAAACATGTCAATGAAAGAAGTATATGGCTTTGTGCAGCGCTAGGAGCGGGATGTTCTGCCTGCAGCATAAGAAGAGAGGAAAGTGGGATAGGAGAGGTGAGGGGAGGAGGCTGAGGAGAGGGTGGAGGGGAAAGGGGTGTTGAAGGAGGGAGGAGATCTGGGATGAAGGCGGATACAGCCATGCAGCTGCCTTTGTTGCACTCAGGGGCAAATTTACAAGCCCCTTGCGCCACTTTTGCGTCACTTTTAACATGGGAAAAGTGACGCAAAAGTGGCGCAAAGGGCTTGTAAATCTGCCCCTCAGTGTCCAGGAAGAGGCTGCGCTGCCTGCACAGAACATGCAGTTAGAGGGTGCAAGGGGGAGGCACATGCCCCTTCCAAAACACAGCGTCAGTGAGCGTCACTAGGAAGAAATTGTGATGTTTATTAAAGTGTAAAAACCCATTTAAAAGGGGAGGGAGGAGAAAGCGTTTCTCCCCCAAGACACATTTGCACTCCTATGATGCCCATCGCTAAACATAGTACAATACATCTCTTTCTTATTGGTACAGCAACACAGGCCATCGCTATGAACTATACCTTTGGCACCACTCCTACATCTGGCAAACTGAGAACTTTTGTCGCTATTTGAATGCTGCGGGCCAAATAGTGCTTAGTTTCTATTGTTTGGCCAGCTGCTGGCTATGATAGCTGAAAATATGTCACTATTTAAACGGTGGCAGATAAAATAGCCGCAGTGATTGGTGCTGGAATTTTAATATTAAGATGGGTATCAAAAAGGGTCATCCAGAGGACGTGTCGTTCCTTCTTACCTCTGATGAATGCTGCCTCAGGGCCCTCCAAAAGTGCCAGTCACTTGAATTTACGATGTTTCTAATTCCTGATAAATATAAGGTGAAGGAAAAAACACATTTACTGGCAGGTGATGGCATGATTAGCGACACGCAAAATTAGAGTAATGAAACATGAAACTGGGCACCATGCTGCAACATGAAGCGCGGCGCCCGAGCATTTATAATCAAGCGTGTAGGAGGGCAGGATAATGACGGACCTCATGGAGAGGTTACACAGAAGGAGTTGCAGATGTAGAGATGGGGGTGGGAGGGTGTTTATGGAGTGCGCGCTGATACGGAGCTGGGCTTGTAGTGTAGGGAAGGGTAGCAGGAAAAAAAGAGTTCTCCCAAACAACAGATAAGCCAATAAAGCAAAAGGAAACTGTACTTGGCCGGTGCTCTTCAGCCTGCAACGGAAGTGACCTATCGGCTGCATGATCCAGTTAAGAAGCAGCAAAGAAGAGCAACACTGGAGTCTATCTATGGGAAGCAGCAGGCGGGAAAAAATTAGTTTTTTTGATGACAGCAGGTCTTGCAGACAGCACATCCACGCAGAAGCTCGACCTATAAAGGAAACAGGGCACGTGTAAGGCTTAGATTAATGGAATTAGAACACAGAAGAGGAGGTCCCATTTCACCAGCTGATGCCAGTTTCGATGGAAGCATTTACCTTTGCAGGGAAGCATTAGAGGCTACTCTAGGTTCTTAAATTTAGTTGATTAAATGGTCATGAGTAACAGTGTTGAAGGCAGTTGACTGCTCTAATACATTCAGAGAGGAAAAGCAACTCTTGATCACATGAGAATGGAGAGAAAGCCATGGACCGTGTGAGCAATGCTGTGTCCATCCCATGACTCTACCAGAAACTAAATTGCCTATTATAAATGATTTAGTGGGTTTTTGTGAATAACTCAACTGAAACCATCTGTGAGGTGGTACTGACAAAGAACAATTGATTCTAGGTTGGATTTCTCCAAGAAGGCGCAAACAGTGGCACTACTAATGCTCACTTATGTTTTTGCACATACTCAATGAATTGGTTATTGTTTCCACCAATGAAGCTGGCATTAATGTTTCTTTCACACAGGTTGGAGTCATTGAGTCTCGTTATTGCATTAAACATAAAGAGCTCTTTACCCTGAGCGAGCAGCAACTTGTGGACTGCGACTCACGAAACGAAGCCTGCTGTGGAGGCTTCCCATCAAAGGCTTTGGAATATATCAGTGAAAACGGAATTATGAAGAGAGAGGATTACAAATATGTTCAACACGTAAGTCTTTCGTTTACAATAATGATTTATATATATATATATATATATTCCTTTCTTCCGTCCTCCGAAGGATTCCTCCAAATACGGACACGGACCCAAGGTAAGTGCAAAGGTAGATTTTATTCCTTAGTCGCCATAACGCGTTTTGGCTCCCGCGACATATATATATTACCTACTGGCGGTCACCAGTAGGCAGTTATAGTTAGGACCTCATTTCTATTCAAAAAGCGTTTTTTCTTTTGCCAATATCTTTGGCGCCGGTTGACGAATCTTCGCGAAATTTTCAAAACTAATGGGGCGCTCCGGTCAGGTCCTGTCTTGAAAGTTTCAGGGTGATTCATCAGGTGGGGGCTGAGAAAAAAGGGGGGTCCCAAAACGCGTTTTCCCCATGTTCATTTCCGTAGGAGGATTAGACAAAGCTACAGCCCGAACTGCTGAACGGAATTACACCAAATTTGGCAAAAAGGTAGGTCTTGGTTCAGAAAGAGACCTTTTTTTTAAATGGTGTAAATCCGTTCAGTAGTTCCTGAGAAATTAGAAAAAGAAAAGTTTCAATATCTGAGCCACGAGGAGGGTTTGCGAACCCTCCCGGGCACGAGTATCACTCTCATTGGCTGCCAACACTTCAAACCAGGAAGTGTTGGCAGCCATCTTGTGACTCGGTAGAACCGAGTCACAAGAAAAGAGTAAATAAAAAGGTGAAAAACAAGAAAAGGGGGCAGGGTACAAACACCCTGACCCCCTAGGCCTGCTCAGGGGGTCCCACAAGGACCCCCAGGGCCAAAAAAGCATTTCTTTAATAGAAAATTGTCCGAATTCGCGCTGGGGTCGCGAATCCGGCCGAGAAAATAAAAAAAATAAAAAGCGCGGGCTCCCGCCCTTCGTTATTCTTAAGCCCCCGGGTGGGCCAGGTCCCGGGGGCAATTCCTATTTAATTAGCGGGGCCAGCTGGGGCCCCCGCAGCCCCGGGGACCGCCACCTCCCCGGGGCTTTGTTTTAAAAAAAGCATTGGGGGGCTCCTGCCCCCCACACTGCCCCGGGGACCACCACCTCCCCGGGGCATGCCTAATTTAGTGTGGGGGGGCCTCGCGGGCCCCCCAAGCCCCGGGGACCGCCACCTCCCCGGGGCTTTCTTTATTAATGGGGGGGCCTCGCGGGCCCCCCAAGCCCCGGGGACCACCACCTTCCCGGGGCTTTGATTAATTAGAGGCGGGGGGCCTCATAGGCCCCCCAAGCCCCAGGGACCACCACCTCCCCGGAGCGTTGTACTTGATGGGAGGGGGGCCGCGTGGCCCCGGTCCAGGAGCCCTTGATGGCCCTGGGGACCGCCACCCCCAAGGGCCGGCTCCTGCAATGTCCCGGGGTGCCCACCCCCGGGACATTGCCGTTTGCTATGGCAGGGCGGGAGCCGTGTGGCTCCCGCCCTGTCATAGCAAACTCTGCTTTGGTTTTTGGAAGCGAGAGCAGGAAACCTGCTCTCGCTTCCAAAAACCAAAGCAGAATTGCTTTTGCACAAGGGGAGCTGCATGTCAGCAGCTCCCCTTGTGCAAAAGCAATGCCGGCTCCCGCAGGAGGCGGGGAGCCGGCCGGACTGTGGGGGCATTGGGGCTCCCCCCACGGTTCCCAATGCAAAGGGCCAGCCCCGGGGGATGGGGTCCCCGGGGCCAGAAGTGGCCCTGGAGAGGGGCCACGCGGCCCCCCTCCCCTGTAATTAAAAAAAATAAAAACCCGGAAAGGCTGGGCCCCGGGGGATGGGGTCCCCGGGCCATAATTGGCCTGAGGAGGTGGGCCACGCGGCCCCCTTCCCCCCCAAAAATTAATAAAAGAAAGCTGGCCAGGCCCCGTGGGATGGGGTCCCTGGGGCCATAATTGGCCTCTGGAGGGGGGCCACGCGGCCCCACTCCCCAAAATTTAAATAAAAAAAGAAGGCTGCCAGGCCCCGGGGAATGAGGTCCCTGGGGCCAAAAGTGGCCCAGGGAAGGGGGGCCACGCAGCCCCCCACCCATAAATTAAGAAATAATTTTTTTTTTTTAAAGCCGGCATCTCGCCGGAGGCCCCGCCCCCTCCCTGCACCACTGTGCAAATGCGCCCCCTGGTGCGTTGTAAATTGGGGGATTAAGTCCCCTTCAAACCTGAGGGTCCCTGGGGGCCAACTAGCCCACCAGGTACCTCCAGTAAACGCCACAGAGCTGCGTTGCAGAGAGGTGGCCTGAGGCCACGCCCCTTTTTACAACTCTCTGCAACGCAGCTCTGTGGCGGTTACTGGAGGTACCTGGTGGGCTTGTTGGCCCCCAGGGACCATCAGGATTCAAGGGGACTTAATCCCCCAACTTACAATGCGCCAGGGGGCGCTTTTGCACAGTGGTGCAGGGAGGGGGCGGGGCCTGATATAACAAGTGTGCAAACACGCCCCCTGGCGCGTTGTAAATTGGGGGATTAAGTCCCCTTCAATCCTGAGGGTCCCTGGGGGCCAACTAGCCCACCAGGAGCGCGAGTTATAGTTAGCTCTACTAACTGTAACGGCCGAATTTCTCTGGTTTTGTACGAGTAAAATGTCCAACTAACTAAAACGTCCCTGAAATCTGTGGTTTTTTTCAGTGAATATATATATATATATATATATATATATATATGGTGGACATTGAAGCTGACCAGCAGACGTTTGAGCACTGCTAGAAATGCATAAACCCTGCTCGCCCATGGGCTCTTCTATATTCAGTTTTGGTGACAAATGGCACTATTTTTGAAAAAACATTCTTTCCCTGATAAATAGACCCTGCTGGTCCAAAGTAATGATATCCAGCTTTCTGTAATTAGCAAAGTCATATGAAAAATGTAACTGTACGGTAATAGGTAGATTGAAATATAATGTGTTGCTTTATAGGGAAATTGTGGGACCTGTGGCATTTTAATTATGTTGTGTAAATTGGTAAAATGAAGTAACCATTAAAATTGTGACTTAAATGTTTTAAATGGTAATATACATGTGTAAGAAATTGGATTATTACATGGGGTGGATGACTAATCACAACCCTTGTCAGGGTGAACCCACCAAGTCACTAACTTAATCTGAGTTCAACCCCTTTGGCATTATGGCACAGAGCGGACAGGCTTAATTTGGCGTAATGTGTAAAGTATTTATGCAATACCATAACAGCAACAAAATAAAATCACCAAAACTATAAAAATCCCAAACAGAATTAGAAAAATAGAGTAAAATGTCATAAAAAAATAACACCAAAATGACTAACCAGAGGTATGAGTTTTTAGTAACAATAGCGCCAAACAGCATAAACTGGCAAACTTAAAACATATTCAAGGCTAATCACTGGTTGGGAAAGCTGGAGAGACAATGCAAATGAGCCTCCAGGAACGTCAGACAGGGAAAAGATAACTTTCTAAAAGTTACTTTTTCTAAATATTTATAAAACAAAATCCGACGTAACCATTGAATTGGATTTTAATAACTACTAAAAGTTGTTTAATTATTTTTCTTAGCTGGTCTCATTCTTGAGCTACTGTACTGGTATTTATTATCAAACACAGTGTTTCTCTATAGGCCAGTCATCCTTCCTAATGTGAAAATAGCTTTTTGGGCCTTGTCATTGTAGGGACATGCTAATATTATTTTTCTACATGCCACACTTGTAAATACCATGCATCCTACCTTGTGGGCTACAAGAGTTACTTTTGGTGACCTACTAATATTTAAAAGGGATGTTTTTGGCTGTCAACAAGGGTTATTTCAACATGTCGTGTTGCAGGTTGCACTGCAGCCATCAGGCAACCAGGGTAGGCCTGAAGCCAAGTTTGCACTGTCACTGTAGCAGATGTCACAAGTGCCATTTTAACTTCCAGGCCCTGGGTGTGCTTTCTACACTATATAATAGGGACTGATAGGCAGGCTAATGATTCCAATTTGGAATAAGCCAATTTAACCATGTTTAAAGGGAAAGCAGAGGCACTTTACTTATGGCCAGCAGATGTAAAGTGCACAGAGTTCTAAAGCCAGCAAAAATATATGACTCAGCAAAAGGTGAAAACTCTGGGGTGACCAAGCAGAAAAAGTGGATTTCCTACAACATGGAAGTAAAATCGCCTATCAAGAGATAAACTATCTGGGAACTTTAAAAGTGTTCTGTCCAAGCTCATGAACAAAGGGTTCATTCAGCTTCTCTACAGACAGATACCACACTGCAAAAAGTCTGAGTTTATTCTTCAACCTAAACAGATATCGAGAAAGTGCAGTGGTTGGTTTGGGTATCATAGCCTCCATCCCTGATAGCATCAAAGGGTAAGTTGATGTTTGTTGAGATGCCAATCCCCTCTAATGTTGTTCTGGTAGTGAAATCCAAAGAGATCACAGCTCAGGTCAATGATGAGTATGCACTAAAGGTACAAGTGAGCCGGCTGCTACCACTAATGGAGCACTTTGGGTTGCTTGTGTCTTGCTAGGCCTTTGCTCAAGAACGGGAACTGATTGCATTATCAGGACTGAGGCTTCTTGTGGCAACACAAGCTGAATAGTGGGAAAAAGCAAGTGTAGACTTACTGCTCTATGGTCAAGCAGGAAAGCTGGAAGCACACCTGGTACAACTACTAACAGTCAGAGATGAACCAAGCCACTTTGAAGTAGCCTTGACTTGATTGTTTTGTAGTGTGACTCAAAGGGCATCTAAGAATTACACAGTCTATTTAGAGGAGTTTTAATAGAGCAAAACGCTTCGATTAGGCTAGGTAGGGAGATTACTAGACTAGAAGCAGCAAAGGTCGATATCCTTCCAGAGGAGGGCAGGGATGTCTTACAAGTGAAAACCTGTGTTAAGCCTATCTGACAAAGTTATATTGAATTTGGAATGGATCAAAATGTCCTCAGTCAACTTTTTATACTCCTAAGCACAGGAATTAATCTTCCTCTTGCCTGAGTCTCCGATTTTGTCTTCTAAGTATGCACACTGTGCATACTTAGAGCCTGATTTAGAGTTTGGTGGACAAGTACTTTGTCACAAACATTATGGATATTCCATCCACTTTATTTCAAGCATATAATGCAGTAGTAATAAGGCAGATAGGGTATCTGTCATGTGTATAAACGAGTAACCCATCAGAAAGCAAGCCCTTAGTAATTATCTTAGGGTTATTGTGCTCTGAATTCTGCAAACCATAGAGATGAGATCGCTTCCCTATACCTACTCATCATAGTTGAGGGGGGAGTAACAGACCATTGCTCATCCTGTCAAGAAAGATCATACTCATGCTGCCTGATGACATTGTGGGGCACTGATGTTGACTTTACACAGGCAACATTTGGCAAAAGTGGTTAGACCTGTCAACTCCTGAATTCATTGCTAATTGGCTTGAGACTTCTAGGAGCTGCATCAGTAGTTGTCCACAGAGGGTAAATTATTGGGGCTGCTTCCCAATGATTCTAAACGAACAAAGTGATGCCTCCCACTTCTCTCTAAGAGGTGGCTCCTTTCTTGCAGCAATCTATCCCTGACAAGAATGTTTGCTGTAGATCTGATTGCAGAGTGTAGTTATAAATTTAAATTCAATTGACAGGCACATTTATCCCTAAATGAGACTTAATGGTCTGAGATGGCCAATTATGAATGGGTGTTCAAACTCTTAGGTGAATATTTGTATTGGACCGACAGTAGCCAAAATAGGTTTCCTTACTTATTGACTTAATCAGCTTCTTTTCAAGCGGAGAGAAAATCTCAGGACGAGGCTTGGTTTGGCATTTGATTTGCAGATGGTTATAGACTAGGATGGTGTGAACTTTTTATCACACAAGAAATGTTGAGCACAGTTCCTGATTGTTAGCCTTTACATAATTTGTGGAGTTTCCCAATTTCTGTTTGTCTATGCCACAGTTTTTTCCAACAATTGATGTTAAAGCCTGTAACCTGGTGTTTTGTATGGGTTTTGTAAGGGTTGGGGTTTGCAATGGACGAATATGAAGAATGGATAAGAATTCACCTTTTACGACAGTAGCACATTTTCATTGATTACCAATATTATCAAGATTACTATATTTGTAAGTGATAAAAATGTAAGGAGAAGTAAATATGTATAGGTAGATAGTTTGTTGAGAATAATGACTCAGTTACTTAACAGTAATGTTCATTACCCTAATTCCGTGTCCTCCTCGTCCCAGTCTTGCATTGTGAGGAAATCTTACCTCCGACAGAGGTTTGTGCCACACTAGAGATCAAGGATCCCAATTGGTTGCATATTTCTTCCATTTCTATTTACTATTGCAAAAGCTCCCCCCAATCATCCTCCTGTATTACCAAGTCTAACTCGGCTCGAGATAATCCTTGATCCCAATTGGTTGCATATTTCTTCTATTACTAATTGCTATTAGAAAAGCTCATTCCCGGTGCCCATCCTCTAAGTCTAACCCGGTTCGAGGTGCAACCTGGGCAGGAGAGAGGGATGTGGACTGAGACGAGGGACAACGAATCGGAGTAATGAAGATTAATAGTAAGTAATCGAGTCACTACCCCCTCATGTATGTCCTCCTCATTCCAGTCTTGAATTGTCATTATTTACCAAGCAGACAGGTGCACTAACAACATATGATGCTCAGAAGAATTTTATTAGAACAACAATTACATCATTTATTAGAACAACAATTACATCATTGCTGATTTTAAGACTGTTGTACCCAAAGAACCAACTGTATCTGATAAATCTAGACAGTAATATTTAAGAAATGTATGATGGAACAACCACGTAGCCACTTTACAAATTTCATGAATCGATGCGCCACGAGCTTCTGCCCAAGAAGCTGTCACCACACTAGTGGAGAATCCTTGGATGTTTTGAGGCACAGTTTATCCTGAATGATCGCCTGGCGAACCCATCTACTTATTGTCTGGAAGTAAACCTTGTCACCTTTATTGGCTGACTC
The DNA here is from genome assembly GCA_963921515.1 of Calotriton arnoldi. Taxonomy (NCBI): domain Eukaryota; kingdom Metazoa; phylum Chordata; class Amphibia; order Caudata; family Salamandridae; genus Calotriton; species Calotriton arnoldi. The sequence continues at coordinate 682,393 of CAWUFW010008802.1, read as the reverse complement.
ATGAGAGACAAACAGCGACATCTTGCATTCATTCCAGATAGATGGATAAAGCTCTTTTAACATCCAATGTAGAAGGGACTTTGTCTGCCTTCCAGACCACTGACAAGACCACTTCTTGGTTCCAATGGAAAAAACAATTAACCTTTGGCATGAACTTATGCTCCAACCTCAAGACCACCTTATCCGGGAAGAATCATAAGCGAGGAAAAGATGACAGTAATACTCCTAACTCACCTACTCTCTTGGCAGAGGTGATCACTACCAACAAAGCTGTTTTAGCAGATAATCAGGTAATGTCAGATGATTCAGGGGGTTAAAAATGGCATACCCCTCAAAACTATTGATAGATACCAAGAAGGAACTGCATTTGAAACAACTGGCCTCTTTAATTAAAGCCTTTATGAATCATGAAACCAGTAAAGAGATGCTAGAAAAACCCCTCTGTGCATTAAGTGATTTAATGTTATGTTATGTTATATTATGTTACTGGGTATTTGTAGAGCGCACGGCTACTCCTGACAGTGTCCCGGCGCTAGCAGAATCCCTTGACAGAACAGTGCACACAACAGCAGGTAGGCCTCATCTAATGTTGGAAGAGCCAAGTTTTTACATTTCTCCTGAAACTAAGGAGATCCTGCGCCTGTCTCAGGGAGGGCGGCAGGCTATTCCATAGCCTAGAGGCTGCCACCTGGAAGGAGCGTCCCCCCATACGCGAACGAACGAACTTTGGCACGATCGACAACCGCAGGGTCGAAGACCGCAAGGTTCTGGATGGGGCATAGGGCTGAATTCTATTCCTAATGTAAGGAGCCCCTATGTTGTGAAAGGCCTTAAAGGCCAGCACCAGGGCTTTAAAATGTACCCTCTTTCGCACTGGGAGCCAGTGCAGGGACTTCAAATGAGGCGTCATATGTGTCCTAGGGCCAACCATGAGTACGGCCCTTGCCGCCGCGTTTTGTACCACCTGCAGGCGGCATAATAAGTAATCAGGGAGGCCAAGGTACAAAACGTTGACATAGTCCAACCTTGACGTAATCAGGGCTTGGACCACTGTTTTCCTATGCGAGACTGGGAGTAAGAGGAGGAAGTTCCTCAGCATTTTCAGTAGCCCAAAGCATGTACCGGCCACCGTTTGAACCTGGGACTTCATGGACATGTCAGCGTCCAGTTTCACCCCAAGGTTTTTTACGGTGGTGACTGGGCTTGCTGGGGGGGACATATTCTGGGGCCACCATTGGCGCCATTCATCGCCTGGACTATGGCCAAAAAAAATGATTTCAGACTTCTCTGAATTACATAGCAGTTGATTTTGCCTAAACCAGGCGAACACCTTTGCCAGGCAAGTGTTTATTTCACTTCCTCTCAGCGCATCATCCTTCTCGCAAGTAAACAACAGCTGCGTGTCGTCGACGTAAGATATTACTTTTGCCCCGTATTCCTCTGCCAGGAGTGCAAGGGGAGCCATATATATGTTAAACAAAGTTGGGCTCAAGACAGAGCCCTGTGGCACTCCTACTTTCATCGGGGGGATAAAGGCAGAAAAAGGGGGGGACCATACTGTTTGCTGTCGACTTTCCAAAAAGGAGGAGAACCACCTAAGGACCGTGCCACCAATGCCACAGTCCTGGAGTCTGTGCAGAAGTAAATCATGGGGCACGGTATCGAAAGCCGCCGAAAGGTCCAGTAATATCAATACTGCTTTTCCTCCTCTATCAAGAGTAGTTTTAATAGTATGTAATGGCTGGCTGCCCACTAAGACTGGGTTGATGGAGGCAAACCGTGAAAGAATCCATTCCTAATAAATTCTAAAATCTGAAAAGGGTCAACAGTTAATGTATCTAAGGTTTTAGAAAAATCCCATTTGAGGAAGGAACCACAATGTTTTTTGTACGACTTAAGGGTGGATGGCTTATATTATTCTTGGATATCAAGAGCAACCTGTTTCAGCTGCTCCAAACCTACCCTTTCATCTTCCAGTCCATCAGATTGAGGTCTTTTAAGTGAATGAACAGGAGAGCAGAAAATTGGAGGGGAGAGGGACGAAGGGATGTGTGGAGAAACTCCACCTTGGATATACTCATGAGAAACGGAAACCATGGGCAACATGGCCAAAAAGGAGCAATGAGAATCACCTGCTTCCTCTCCTCCTGAATTTTCTGAAGCACCCTTGTTGTTAGGGGAATCGGAGGAAATATGTGAAGGATCCCGCTGTATAGAGAGAGACCATCTATCACCCAGGCCTGGGGACATCATGTCTCTGTACAAAATTGTAAAAGAAACGCATTGTGTTGCGACGCAAACTGGTCATACTAGGGAGTTCCGATTTGAACACAGACTCGATTGAACTCCTGAACTGATAGATGGTACATGACAGAAGATGGCATGTTCCGACTGAGACTGTCAGCCCTGAAATGTAATCTGCCTTAGAGATCCAATGCAGATAAAGCCAGAAGGTGAATCTCCGACCAGACAAAAATCTGAGTTGCTTTCTGCTCTTTGTTCCACCCTGCCAATTAAGGTAGCTACTCATCACCTGATTGTCCGTCCTTAGTACATTTATGTTCTCCAGGTGAAGGAGCAAACACCTGCAGTGCCTGCCGTACTGCTGACAACTCTCACCAGTTTGAGGATTGACTGGCTTCCCATTCCGACCATGAACACTTCCTCGCTTGATCCTCCGGGACCGCACCCCAACGCCACTGGCTGGTGTCTGTTGTCAAATAAGTAGAAACTGGATCTTTCAAAGGAACACCACTCACCAGATTGTCCAGCACCAGCCACCAAACAAGTTGTTTTGTGATCTGTGGTGTTACCGGTATTAAGTACTTGTAGTCCTGAGAATTCAAGGACCTGTGAATAAGGGTATGATATAAGTCACTAAGGGTTTGAGATCAAATCGTGCACCTGATAATACCACAGTAGTGGCTGCCACTAGAGCTTGCACCTTTAACCATGCCCTTGATGACATCATAGACTGTGTGTGAAGGTTGGTGACAGCATCTTGAACTGCAGCTATGTTTTTGCCCAGAAACAAAAACACGTCCCAGGAGAGTGTTGAATTGGACTCCTATGAATAGTTTTCTTGACTTGGCTGAAGTTGTGACTTCGGGAAACTGATGATGAGCCCCAGGTCCTGAAGAGACCTTATCACCAGTTGGAGATTGTCCTGAGCCTTAGAAAAAGAAGGAGAAGACAAACGCCAGTTGTCAAGATATGGAAAAACAGACATGTCCTTTAATTGTAGAAAAGCAACAACTGGAGTCACTACCTTTGTGAACACTGTGGGTGAAGCTGCCAATCCGACAGGCAAGGTTGATCTCCAACAGCAAAAAGAAGAAATGTTTGGCTCGACGCATTGATAAGGTAGTGAAAATATGTGTGCTGCAAATCCAATGTGACAAGAAAGTTATTCTGTGCCAGCAAATGGATTATTGTTTGAACTGAGATCATCTTGAAGTGAACCACAAGTACACATCGGTTAAAGTCTTTCAAGTATAAACTGGACAAAGCCTTCCATCGTGTTTGGGAACATGAGACCAGATGGAATAAAATACTTTGCCTCTGTGCTCCATCAGTATTGGAAGTAGCGCGCCTTTGTCCAGTAAAGCTTGTATAGCTTGCAGCATTGCTTGAAGTCATGATCCTTCTTTTGGCAATGGAGTAGCAAGGAAATGATCCCCTGGAAGACTGTTGATGAAGGGAATCTGATAGCCTCGTTTGACTATATCCAGGAGCCATCTGTCCTTGACAGAATCCTACCACTGCGGATAAAATTGTCCTAACGTTGCTCGTACCATGTGATAGTCATTTTTGTAGTCGATCTTGAGAAGTCTGAATTGATTTCTGACTTTCTTTGCCCATCACCCCCCTCCCTCCCCCAGACCTTTGGCCCTGCCTCGAAAGAGGCGATTATTCTGGAAGGATTGGCTTGGTCCTTTTGATATGAAGGATTTCTTTCCAGTTGTGATTTGAAAAGGCTTATGAATTTTTTTCCTCATCTGCCGCCTTCTGAATCATTTTGATCCAATTCAGTACCAAACAGCTTCTGACCAGTAAAAGGCAATTTTTGAATACTGATGTATGTCAATACACTGCGCTCAGCAACAAGGTATCAGAAACAATACATTACTCATTTTTTTAAATTAAAAAACACAGCTTACCTCTCGTCTGCTAGGACAAAAAACACACTGGGGGACAGGCGGAGGAAGGAGCTTTTGTAATAGCAAATAGAGATGGAAGAAATAGGCAACCAATTAGAGTGGTGAATACCTCTGTCGGAGGCGGAACCACCTCACAATTCAGGACTGGGGCGGTGAGGGCATAGATGATGCAGTAATGTAATGTATCAACTAGCAATGGATTGTCAGATGTTCTTGTGTGTTGCCTGTTTTTCACTGTGATCGGAGAAGTTCATAATGGATAAAGTAGTAGAAAGATTAACTTTCACTGTCCATAACAGAAAATTAAATGGTTATTGCTCACCTAAAGTAGTTTTTTTATTCCTTCCGGCAGGCTGAGATGTGCGCCTACAAACGGAAAGAAACTATAAAAATGAATATGTCTAAATTTTACGTCCTGCCCGAAGAATCCAACATTGCTGCCGCAGTGGCCTTTGAGGGACCGGTAACTGTAGGATTTGCTGTGACCGAAGATTTCCAGTTGTATAGCGGCGAAGGTAATATTTGTAGTTCTATGTATCACATGACCTTTATAAACAAAGGATACAAACTTTTGTTAAAAATGTATGTATCCTTTCAGTGGACTAATGGTTTCACAGTTATTGTTAACAGTTATTGTTACCAGTGAGCTTTTTAACATTGACATGTGGCACAATACATACTTTGTGTAAAGGAACACTTCACATAGTTATGCAAAAGGGAAACTATCATGTCCACATGGCTCCAAATCATAACATCATTTTCCAAAACATGTTTTGCAAAAATCACTTTTCAAAAGTATCTTTTATAATGACATCATTTTCTATATAGTACAATATTTTGACTTAAACATCTTTTTCATAAATGTGGTCCTTTCCTAAAAATAAATATTTAATTACTTTTTTGTTATACATTATCTATTCTTTTCGCAAGTAAACATGTATCTATATATCTATATATATATATATATATATATATATATATATATATATATTTTCACTCAAAAACCAAATTTTCAAGTAACTTTATAGTTAGGTGAATTTCTCAGTGACAACATTAACATTTTTCAGTTAAAAAAAACACAGAAATTCAGCAGTTGTAGTTAGCGGCACTAACTATAACTTACGCCCTGCCATGCACTGCTTATGACCTCATGTACGACATCGCTCATGGCATGTTCTATGGCATCATTTATGACATCACTGATGACATCTCAAAGGACATAATTGATGAAATCCCTGATGACATCATCCAATGAGTGTGTTAGTTTGTTTTATAGTTTACATAGTGGTGGGTAACTACCATATTAACTTTTCTACCTAATTTTGTACCATTTGGGTCCAGCTAATGGGTGTAGCTATTTGCAAAACACATGTGCTCCTAATGTACCATAGCTGTGTAGAGTTATTGGACATGTTATAAATCTTTGTTTTCAAGAGTAACTCTGTGTGCAGGCTACAGTTGACTCAAGTTAATTATGTTCCACACAAGTCTTTTGGTTATGCAGAAAAAGTTTTCAACAGGAGAAAGATTCTTCAAAGTTGATACTAACTTTTGTAAGCTGCCTTGTGTTATTAGAGAGAATCGTGTCAGCAAGACAATTTCAACTTAACATAGAAGACTGTGTACAGGTACTAACCTATGTATGTGTGCTTGTTTTGCTTCAGAAGATGAGTTATCTGAAACGTTTTCACCACAGTATAAAAGAGTGCAGGTAGTATGATGTTTAGCACCTTAAGATCTTGGTTATTTCTAGCAAATAGTGTCTTATTTGACAACTGTTGCATTAGTATGGAGGGTATACTTATCTCTCCATCCAGTTAGAACGCAAAAATTCCACCCATGCCGGGGGACGCGGAACACGAGTAGGTGCAATGAGGGGCAGGACCTTTGGAGTACGTATGACTAAAAGGCTGCCCATTACCCGATCCCCATGAGAAACGTGGTTTCCACCTAAATTGGGCGGAATTTTTGCGTTCTAACTGGATGGAGAGATAAGTATACCCTCCATACTTTTCAGGAGGGAGCAGCTTTCTGCTCCGTCAATTATAAATATGTAGGATTAACCCCCACTAAACTCCAGGGAGGGAACCCCATTTTGCCCTGAAGAAAGCCCAGGACCTTTTTTGGCCATTGATTAAGGGCTGAAACATGTCGGCACACTTTTAGGATCATAGGACCATAACCTCCTCTTGACCCCCTGTATATATAATTTTTAATATCCACTACGTCCCCGCGAATAAAGGGATACCTGGGGAACATAGTAGGATTTTTATCTTTAGACCCCCTGGCCTACATCTCCTAAGTGTTCCCTGAAACACGGTCGAGCCCACCCTGACCTTTAGGAGTCAGGGTGAACCCGATGATGAAGCATGACACCAATAGGGTGTGTGAGGGTTAACTAACAAAAAGGAGTTGCCTCCTTGCCCGCATCTTAGCGGCGTACGCCACGTGAGCCCCTATTTGAGCCCACTGTATTGAGAACTCACCTACTTCTTTTTACTATTCACAATCCCGCAAGAGTCCTTCGAGATCGTAAAACGTTTTAAAAAACAATATACATTTATTTTTATCACAATACTTATCCCTTAGAGTCCTCCTCTCTAAATCTAGGGGGACAGCATGCCTTTCGGATGCCCACTTATATAGCTTTTTTACTTCATTTCCACAACACCTGTAATCTTTCACAGTAAACAGTAATGGCGCCACTTCATTTGTAAAATTCCAACAGCCAGCCAAATTAGAGTGCTCGCTCTCACCGAACTGGCTGGAGCCTCTCGCTCCCACAAGAACGTGAGGGCTCACGGGAATAACGAGCCTCTCGACCAATCATGGTTACATTTTTTATTTCGCGCTCTCGAGGGACACCTGTGAGACTCTCGTGAGCCCAACTCCCAAAATATACGATTTTTTTTACCCTTAATTTCTCAAAAACGACTGAACAGATTTACACCAGAATACAAAAACGCACAATTTGCGGACCAACATCTAGCTTCATGCCAAATTTGGCGCAATTCCGTACAGCAGTTTTTGCTGAAGTCCGTCATAAAGAAGTATATGGAAAATGCATGGGGATTTTGTGTTTTGGGACCCCCCTTTTATCTCGCCGCACTTGATGGATCACCCTGAAACCTTCCATGCACAAACTAGTCAAAATGTAGCACCTTTTGGGAAAGTTTCGTGGAGATTTGTCAAACGGGGCTAAAGCTATTAGCAACACAAAAACGGATTTTCCTATGGAAAAGTGATCCTAACTTTAACTACCATCCCAGAGCCATTAGGCCCCAGGGAGCCAACCCCTGGGGACGAAAAGTGCACAAACGGGAAGGGGGTCACGTGGCCCCCCTCCTCGAGCCTCCGATGGCCACAAGAAGCCCACCTCCTGGGCCAAAACTTACAAAAAAGGGAAGGGAGGCTGCACAGCCCCCCACTCCTAAGCCTTTAAAAGGCCCTGGGGAACCATTCTCTCAGGACCTCTATTTACATTAAAACGGAGGGAGTCATTAATGGCCCGGAAAACGCCACCCCCCAGGAGCTGGCTCACATACTGGTCTCAGGGATCCCTCGCCCGGAACACAGCAGTTTTACTGCCCGCACTGGTGCAGGCAGGGAAATTTGTATTTGCCCCAGCCTGGAGGGAGCATTTTCAAAGCTCCTGCCAAACAGTAGCAAGCACAAAGTCTGCTCTCAGTGGGCAGGAGTTTTAAAAAAGCAACCGCCAGCTGAGAGCAGACTTGAGATCTGTTTCCCTGCCGGTACTGATTAGGGCAGGGAAACAGATCAACACATTGCTCCCACCCGGAGGGAGCAGCATAAGTAGCTCTCCCTCTGGGAGGGAGGAATGGCGTCTTCCACAGCATGGCGGTAGCCGGCCTGGTTTTTGGGGCCGTGGGGCTCCCCCAGCGGCTCCCAACATGGTGCATGGTGGGTGCCATGGGTGGGCACCAGGACGCCCACCTATATTAAAAGTAGGCCCTGGGGAATGAGATACCCAGGGCCAGAATAGGCTCGGTAGATGGGCCATGTGGCGCTCCTCTCCTTTAAAAAAAAAACAGCACTGGGGAATGGAGACCACAGGGCCTTTTTAAGGCTCAGGGAGAGGGCTAACTCCCTTTTGAAAATCAAAAAAGCCCCTATAAGCTCCGCCCTTTTGGCCCTGCCCCTTCCGTGTTAGTCTGCAATGGAGTTCCCGCCATTTGTCAGGCTGAGGGATAGTGTGTTTTCTCTAAAATTGCACATTGAAAAATGATCAGAAATCCTTGATGGAAGTGAATGCATCATTGATTTATTGGAGCATTGTAATGAAGAGACGTATAGCTTCTGAAGTGTATATGTTCTTTATTCAATCATTACAGGTCCCAACCTCAAGAGAGTACAGGAACAAACTACTCCCTTCAATCTCTTCTTATCATAGTAGTAAAATGAGGTTTGGGATGAGTCAAAGGAGGGGTACAGGAAGGAAGAGTCTAGAAAGGGTTATTAGGGAGATCATAGTAGTACAATGAGGTTTGGGATGAGTCAGAGTGGGATAAAGGATAAATTGAAAGAGGTATAGGATGAGATAGAGTAGTGAATTTAAGAGAGTTTTTTACAGTAGGAGTGAAGTAATAAATATATGGTGCAGAGTCGAAATATCGCCGCAAAAATATCGCGGGACAGAAATATCGCCGCAAAAATATCGTGGAGAAGAAATATCGAGAACAAAAATATAGTTGACAAGAATATCGACTGACAGGTAAGTAATATCGATTACATAAATATCTTTGTAATAAATATCGTTTACGAAAATATAGTTTACAAAAATATCGATTTATTAATAATTTTATGTATTTTAGTGTTTTTAATGAGAATTGTTTGTTATTTTATTATACGTTTTAGAGTTTTACTAGTTATTAATTTATTTTAAGTTTATTTCTGCGTTTTTAGTTCCGTAGCGGGTTGTGGGTTTATAGGGGATTAGGGTGGGAAGTAATTTAATTTTATAAGATTTATTGAATAATTAATGTGTTAATTGATTAATTAATAATAGTTTAATAATTAGTTGTTAATTAATTTCAATTAGTCAATTAATAAATAATTAGGCTAATTGCTTAATTAATTTTAGGTGTGTGTTGTGGTGTTTATATGTGTAAATTGTGTGAAGGGTGGTAAGTAATTAATTTTTTTTATTGATTAATTATTAAATACTTTTAAGTTAATTACCATCAATTAATTAGTAATTATTAATTGTGTAATTAATTTTAGGTTTGTGTTTTGGTGTTAATATGTGTAAATGGTGTGAAAGGTGGTAATTAATTTTTTATTGATTAATTAATAAATAAATAAATGTTCATTAATTAATTAGTAATTATTAAATTTAATTGTGTAATTAATTGTAGGTGTGTGTTGTGGATTTAATAGTGTTAAATAATGGGTAATTATTTTTTTATTATCTTTGTTAATAATAATATATTTAAATTTATATATTAATTATGTTAATATTGGGAATTAAATTTAATAAAAATGTTGATGGTTTTATTTTTTATTGTATTGGGATCCAGCGCTTTCCCTACTGTTGCACTCACTGGAGTGGGAATAGTAATTTTTACCCCTCCGCTATCCAGCGCTTTCCCTACTGTTGCACTCATTGGAGTGGGAATAGTCATTTTTACCCCTACGCTATCCAGCGCATTCCCTACTTTTGCACTCACTGGAGTGGGAATAGTAATTTTTACCCCTCCGCTATCCAGCGCTTTCCCTACTGTTGCACTAACTGGATTTACCCCTACGCTATCCAGCGCTTTCCCTACTGTTGCACTCACTGGAGTGGGAATAGTAATTTTTACCCCTCCGCTATCCAGCGCTTTCCCTACTGTTGCACTCACTGGAGTGGGAATAGTAAATTTTACCCCTCCGCTATCCAGCGCTTTCCCTACTGTTGCACTCACTGGAGTGGGAATAGTAATTTTTACCCCTTCGCTATCCAACGTTTTAACTACTAATGTTTTTATTTTGTTATTAAATGTATGTATTATTTTTTTTAATAGTTTAATATGTTAATTAAATATAGAATATTTTATTTTAAATTATTTATATATGTGTTTATTTTATTTTTATATAATTAAAAAAGTTTATAAATTAAATAAAGATAATACTTAATAAAATGTATTTAAGTAAATATATGTATATATAAATATTTTTTGGTGTTTATATTTAATAAATTAAGTTTATTTGTTATAATTAGTTTAAATATATATTAAATTTTATTTATTTTGTTAATAATTTTAATATTTTTTAATTAATTTATTTTAATTTAGTTATTCTTTAAAATCGATATTTTTTACATCTATATTTTTTACATCTATATTTTTGAGTCGATATTATTGTACTTACCTGTTTAAGTATAGCAATTCGATATTTTTGTAATCGATATTTTTACATCGATATTTTTTTCAACGATATTTTTGTAATCTATATTTTAACATGGAACCAAATATATAGATACATAACTACATGAAAAGGTATATATGTGTATGGAAAATAATAAAGAGAAATAAAGCTGTATTATATAAAGTCCCATATGTACATGTCTGGATAAATAGTTAGAAATTCAGACTTGCAAGTGTTACTGTACATAAAACTGATTTATTTATGTATTGTTATTCATTTGTTTTTGAAATAGTGTTTTTATGTTTTTTTAAAAAGAATTATTTATATTTATTTTTATTTGATATTTTTCTCCAATATTTCAGTAGTGAAGCACCTATAGATACAGTTGTTAAGATCATATTTACACATTGTGATAAATAAAATAAATAAAACAGAGACCCATAACAATATAATAAAATAACATAAACGTAAACTTTGCAGCGACTTCTATACATGTTAAGCATAAAATTATATATATATATATATATATATATATATATATATATTTTAACCATAAGTAATATATACATTTGTTAACCAGACCTATAAGAATATCTATATATTTTTAAACCATAAGTAGTATATATATTTGTAGAAAGAACTTCACATATCTAAATACCATCAAATTATACATGTTTACATGCACAGGCATATGTTGTACATTTGTGTTTTGAGTATGGTGGGCATGTAGGAAAGAGCCAACTCTTGAGTAGTCTTCTAAAGATAAGATACTTATCAGTGGATCTTATTTTTAGGGGTAATTAATTCCATATTTTGGCTGCATGAAAGAAAGATGTACCACCCGTGTTATTTTCTTCTATGCTGGGGTTTTGAGTCGGGGTGCCAATCTGGAGCGAATGTTTCTTTGTAGTATGTGTTTGGCGATTTCCTGACGAAAAGTGGTCCTGTTCAATGTATTGCTTTATGGGTGATAAAAAGCAGCTTGAAGGTAGATCTTCTGGCAACCGGTAACTCATGTAGGGTACTCAAGTCAGAGGAGATGTGGGCTTGCAGCTTTACATGTAGGAGTAGTCTGGCAGCAGAGTTCTGAATTTGTTGAAGTCTTTTCATAGATTATAGAGATGATCTGTGGTAGAGGCCATTGGCATATTCAAGTTTAGACAGTACAAGAGAGATGGTGGCTTGGACCGTTTTGTGGAAATTCTAGGTAGAGGACGATGTGTCACAGTGTTTCCATAGAAACAAAGCTTGATCTTGCTAACTTATCCATTGATGGCTTGGAGTCCACGGTAATTTCAAGGTTTCTTACTTCCTTGGATACTTTAGGAGGTGGTCATAATTTTTCCAGTCGCCACAAGTGAGTATTACAGTTTTGGAAGCATTCGATTTGAGGTGGCTCCATGTCATCCACTGATCAACAGCTCTGAGGCAACTGAAGATTTTTGAGCATCCATGACCTTTGGGGGTTACCAGTTTAAGAAGTATTTGTGTGTCTTCTGTGTAGTTATAGCATAGCAGCTGAAACTCATTGATCATTGCTGGTAAATGACTTGTAGATGTTGAAGTGCATGGGTGAGATTATAGAGCATTGAAGGACCCCTGCTTTTGTGAGGAACAGTTTGGATGAGAAAGGGGGAGTGTAGATAAACTTTATTTTGTTTTGATGGTAGGATATGATCCCATCAAGAGCAGTCCCCTCTATGCTGGCTTCGTGTTTCGTCACCCGCGTGACATCTTAAAGGCTCTTGGATTCGTCGAGATTGACAATTTCTATAAAGCTATAATCTGTGATTGTTCTAAAGCTTTACAGAAATTGTCAATCTCGACGATTCCAAGAGCCTTGAAGAAGTTACACGAGTGACGAAACATGTGTTGGCTGTACCTTCTGATGTTACTTTATGACTGAAGATGCCACATCACAAGCAATAAACAAGACTTTGATTGAATTTACTGTGATCCTGACTTTTTGGAGAAAATAGAACTATTGGACAGCCTGTAGAGTGCTGTGATATCTTTTTTACTGTTTTTATGAGCGGGGGTCCTCTGGTCTATCGCCCTTTCTGACACCATTGGTAGTAGGGGGTCTGATATCCAATAGCGCCATTTCTCTCACATACTACGAAATCTATTTGTTTTAACCCACTTAAATTTGTCCTTGTAATAGGAAGTGCAATTTGTGGGAGCCACTACTACCGCTTTGTAATATATTATTTTATTACCATACTTATAGCCAATCCACTGCCATGCATGGTCTTTGGCCATGCGCAGTCGAGGATTGGCAGCAGGGTCTAGGCTGCGGCCATTCCCTGTGGCCAACCCACCTGGAGGCAGCCAACCCCATGCTGCGCACAGCCTTTCACCACGCGCGGTGTGGGTTTGGTCACAATCGTCCAAACTCCCTGTAGGCAGCCACCCAGAGTCAGCAAACACCACACCATGCATGGCCTTTGGTTGTGCATGGCGTAGGGTTAGTCTTGCAGCCAGCCCTGTTCCCAAATCCCCACAGGCAGCCAACTCTCATGCTGTGCCCAGCCTTTGTCCGTTAGCAGTGGGGGGTTGGCCACAAGGCTTGGCCTGCCACCAGCCCTGTGGCCAAAGCCCCAGCAGGCTATCAACCACACACCACAGACACCCTTTGGTGTGCGCAGCGTAGGGTTGGCCTTTGGGCCCCTGAGCCCCATTCTCTGGGGCCAAAACATATATATTAAGGGGAGGGGCGTTGAGCCCCCAACCCTTAATTTGGCTCCGGGGACCCAATACCCCAGGGCCAGCCATTTTAGGCTCTTGGGACCCCATCCCCAGAGGCCGAGTAATAAATAAAGGGAGGGGAGTGCACGCCCCCCTCACTGAGCCTAATTAGGCCCTGCAGACTCCATCCCACGGGGCCAGAATGTAAATAAATTGGGAGGGGGTGTGTGCACCCCCCAGCCATTTTGAGCCCTGGGAACCACATCCCCGGGGTCAAATTTAATTAAATGGGCAACGGGTGCACGCGGCTCCCTCAATGAGCCTAATTAGGCCTCGTAGACCCCACCTCCAAGGGCCAAAATTTAAATAAAAGGGCTACCCAACTGGAGTACTTTCTACTGGTTAATTAGTGAGTGATACCTCGTTGGGTGAATGTCTAGTGCATATTCCATACTACAGCTGTGTAAAGGATCGCAATGTAATGTCTCTGGTGACCTTGTGTACGTGCAGTTTTGGCACTGTGATTGTTCATTGAGCGTCTTCATACAGAAATTAGTGACAAAATGAATCCTTGTATTAAGACAATGACAAGAATACAAAGAGTTGAACCTTCACCAAACAAGGGTACGTCCTCTTAGTTATATGAAGTGCTTTTTTGTTTGGTGGAGACGTCCTTATATTCCTCTGCATCAAGAACGAGGCATCAAAATTGGCAGGAAACGTGCTTGGGTCCTTTTGGTAAGTTGAGCTGTCCAGCAGCCTAGAAAATGGCGGTAATACAGTTGCATAGTATTAACACGGAAGGGGCGGGCCAAATGGACAAAGCTTGTAGGTGATTTGGCACCTTTGCATACTCAGCAGCAATTAAAAGGGAGAACCGTTGACTCTGCTCTCAGACCACGAGACGACAAGAAAGAACCAGCTTATTTTGGACAGTCACTACAGAAGAGATTGTCCTCCAATAAATCAATGATGCATTCACCTCCATTAATGATTTCAGATCGTTTTTCAACATGCAATTGTAGCGAAAATACACTGTTCATCAGCCTGGAAAATCGCGGGAACACCATTGCATACTACTAACGTGGAAGGAGCGGGCCAATCGGGAAGAGATTGTATGTGATTCCGCGCCTTTGCATACTCAACAACGATTAAAAGGGAGAACCATGGACTCTGTTCTCAGACCTGTAGTGCCGGGACACTCTATAGAGTAGCCGAGCACTTTACAAGTGCCATTTGATTTGATTTGACCAGGAGACAACAAGAAAGAACCCATTCGTCTTGAACAGTCACTGCAGAAGAGATTGCGCTCCAATAAATCAAAAAGCATTTACCTCCATCAAGGATTTCAGATAATTTTTCAACTTGCAATTGTACAGAAAACACACTGTCCATCACACTGGAAAATGTCGGGAACACTGTTGCTTACTACTAATGTGGAAAGGGCAGGGCAAAACAGGCAGAGCTTGTAGGTAATTTGGCACCTTTGCATACTCAGAAGCAATTAAAAGGGAGAACCTTGGACTCTGCCTTCATGGCAGGAGACAACAAGAAAGAACCCACTTGTCTTGGACAGTCACTACAAAAGAGATTGCACTTCAATAAATCAATGATGCATTCACCTCCATCAAGGATTTCAGATCTTTTTTCAATGTGCAATTGTAGAGAAAACACACTGTCCGTTTTTATAATGGGAGAGGGGCTGCACAGCTCACCTCCCTGAGCCAATTATGGCCCTGGGGATCCCATCCTCCGGGGCCCGCATTATTTAAAGGTGAGTGTCCACCCATGGAACCCAACATACATACATTAGAGGCTGCGCAGGGAGCCTCAGGGCCCCCACAGCCCCAGCCGGCTCCCCACATGCTACCGGAGCCGGCAAAGCTCCCGCCCACAGGGAGCAGCTATTTATGCTGCTCCCTCAAGGCAGGAGCAATCCATTGATCTGTTTCCCTGCCCACATCAGTGCCGGCAGAGAAACAGATCTCAAGTCTGCTCCTAGCCGGCGGTTTTCTTTTTAAAGATTCAAAAATACTCTTGCCAGATGGAAGAAAACACATGTTTCACTGCCCACGCTGATGCGGAGCTGGCTCACATACTGTGTCCCGCGGAGCCCACACACGGAACCCAGTATGTGAGCCAGCCCCAGGGGATGGGGTCCTCGGGCCCATTGAAGGCACAGGGAGGGGGGCCCACGAAGCCCCACTCCATTTTAAAAAGTTGATTGCACCGGGTGATGGGGTCCCCGGGGTCTTTGAAGGCTCGGGGAGGGGAGGCGGGTGGCTCCGTCCCCTTTTTTAGGCTTTGCCTGCATAATGCATGCACTGTGCTTGTGAAGTCTTTTGTAAGAAAAAAAATCCTCAAAAGGTGCTTACAGTCAGCCATCCAGCCTCCAACTTGCCTCTAACTTTCCATTTGTTTACCTATTTGTCACTTAGTTTTTCTTGTTAGCTATTGGTTTGGTCGTGTTATTTCCTGTCAGTTCTGGTGGGTTTGTTTTTGTTTTTGTGCATTTTTTATTCTATGGAGCATGGACCAAGTACTCCTTCCTGTAGCACATTTCATCTGCCTTACTCGAGTTACTTTTTCATTGTAACCCAGCTTGTCGACTGCAAGTATACTTGGTAGCAGAAGCATCGAAGTGATCTTGTTCGTCCACTGCATTCAATTTGTTTTTCTTTGTAATCTGACAGTTGCTGTATTGTACTACCCCAACAGTCAAAGGAGCCATTTCCCTTGCTTGCACCATGGCGGAGCCTACATTCCATTGTGCAACAGGTGCAGTGGTGCCAGGGCCCAAAGCCCTAAAGGGCCCATCGATACCTGACAATTGCTGTATTATACTACCCCGACTGTCAAAGGGGCCATTTCCCTTGCTTGCACCATGGAGAAGCACAGCTTCCATTGGTGCAGCAGGTGTAGTGGCACCAGAATCCAAAGCTCTAAAGGTCCCATTGGCACCTGACAATTGATGTATTATACTACCCCAAAAGTCAAAGGGGCCATTTCCCTTGCTTGCACCATGGCTCAAGGTATCCTTGGTATGCTACTGGGTACTCCTCTATTGTGGGGCCCTCCGTGATAATTGTTAAATAAACGATGAAAGTGTTCTTTTCCAAATAAATCTAAAAAGGAAATAAAAACAGTTTGTTTTGCTATGAATTTTTCCTGTGGTAGCATTAAGATGCAATAAATGTCTAAAATACATCAAACAGCTGCTAATAATGTTTTAATTTAGTCAAACAGTAATAAAATATTTATGTAAAAAAACAATTCACCCAATGCAATTCTATGTGCATAGCGGGGACATAATTGAGTGGCTTAAGGGGATTAGGCTGTAATGGGTGCGTAAACAGCTACTGGGAGGAGCATACATTTCCTAGCGCAATTATTCCTTGTTAAGTTTGTACTTTATTCTGCTCTTTCAAAATCCTCTCTATGTATTGGTTCGTTATTACTCACTATACTCACTAAATTAGCTACTTAGAAAGTATGAAACACACGTGCTATATGCTGAATCCAGCTGTCAAGTGGTCATGATAGGCCTGGTTAGAAACACCACCATTTACATGCTTACGTTGCTTAAATTGCCTTCTCTTTTAAGCACAGTGACTTTTGACATACATTTGCGTGCATGACCATGCAGGATAACTTTCTCTGAATCTGCATTGCTTACATTTCCACTTCATAGGAACACTATTACGACAACTTGAATGTTCAGTACAAGGCATAAAGTTCACAGCACAAATGTGATTATTGCTATTGTCCGGTAGGCGACAAAGCTATCAAACTAGAATAAACAATTGCGGCCTGACTGGAGTTTCAACATAGCCACATGGGTGCTGTTATTATATATACAGTACCACTTCCTTGTTTAGATCAGAGAAGCACTCAGCTGACACTCCGAGGTCACTGCATGCTGGAATTCCAGCTCAGCTGATTCCTGTTTACCGACACAAGGGATGTCCAACTCTACACCAAGACGGACAGCCTGATGACACTTACCCGCAGGTAATGGGGAAGTTGGACCACCCAGCAGGGATTTGGCAGATCACCCACCCTAGGCAAGACTAGGTTAGGGAGCGCTAGGTAGGAGTACACTATACACAGTACTTATATGCCAGCATATATTCACTGCTTTAGCATGATGGTGAGTTTGTTCATCTATTTCACTATTCTCGTAATGTAATTACATTATTCTGTTTCCTTCTATTAATCATTGCCGCGCACATATTTTACTCAAGAATCACAATGCTTCAATAAATATTGGAACAGTAGGTTGTGTTTCTTTGGGTACGCATGAGAGTCCAAATAAAAAGGTTCTAGATCTGTTACCATGATTTACTAGGGGAGGCAGAGTTGTCATGTTCTGAGGTTGCACAATTTATCTGTTACCTGATTGGGTTTGAGGTACAGATAGTGCACTGTGAGCTAGCAGACAGCAGGCAACATATATTCTGAGTATGTGAATAGGATCAGTTTGGCACAATCCTGATGTTTATGTTGTCCAACAAATGCACAGTTTTTACTTGGGAGTATAAAGCCTTATGACATGGTGCCGCCAACGTTCTAGCTTAGGTTCTTATTTAATGGATCGCCTGAGTAGTTTTCTTTTGTATACCCAAAGAACCCTACTCACCTACTGCCCAAAGACGCTCTAGGTGTTAGGGAAAAATCCTCCACAGCTGAGTAGGTAACCCCTATGTATTGGCTGTAGGTTGTTCAAGCTTGTTGTGCGTAGCCGTGAAGGGTCGCATGCAGGATGGAGAATGCCACCCTGCAAAAACCTACATGCAGTCACTCGGTGACTGCACAGCGCAGCTGGCTGAACTTAGAGTTCTAATACTAGCACTAGAAAATACAGATCCTGGATTCCCCACACTCATAGTGTGTGATTTGTATTATTGTGTCCTGTCTTACAACAAGTACTTACACTATTGAAGCCAGAATGGATTCAGAGATTCCAAAGGGTGTACAATAAAGCACAAGATGCTTTGAGGACAAGTGGTTAAGTGGCTAAGCTAAAAGCATGCTTTCCACAAACTCATGTGATTCACACTTTGAGTCATCAGTGTGTAGGAATACAAGTTGCAGGGATTTCCATGGCTGACGAAGATGCAAAAGCAACAGTACAAAAATAGACATCATGGTGGCTGTCAACGCTGCACGTGATGGCACCCACCTGCCGAAAGGCTTCCCAACAAAATACTTATACCAGTTAAGTGCATAAAACATTCCATTTGCTAAGGTTCCCAGAGTGGGGGATCGAGTAATACCTAATTCAAACCACAGGTTAGGTTTAATCCTAGCAGCACATGAGGGCCTAACATCTGCACACGCAGGGCTGGTGGCTACAATTCCACTATTGCAGCAACGCTATTGGTGGCCAGGTCCATACAAACAGACCAAGGACTTGTCCTTAAATGTGACATCTGCCAGCAGATGAAGGGTTCCACCGTAGCATGTCACCACAGACACGTCTATTAATCTTCAACAAGCCACCCGCGTGTGTTCATTTGGACCACTGCGGCCCCTTACAATCAGATGGGGCTTACAAATACATCTTGGGGCAGTGGATTCCTGCGCTCGATTCCAATGGGTCTGTCCACAGCGATCAGCTGATGCTTGAAATGTTATAAAAGATCTGCAAGTCTTCATGGGGACATATGCAGTTGGCACATTCCATTCGGACCAGGGTCCGGTGTTCGCCTCTAAGGCTTACAGAGACACCATGGGAAAATTGGGTGTGACTGTGCTGTATTCTTCCCTCTATCATACTGAGGGAAATGCAGTAGTGGAGAGGAAAAACCAGGACTTAAAGCAGTCTTTAACAGCTAGGATATTAGGCTCAGGTCACAGTTAAGTCCATCACCTATATGGGGTCCAGAGAGCCCTGAACAATCTGCCTAGAAAATCCCTGGGTGGTCGGACTCTCTATGAGATCCTGTTTGGGGTTAAGATGTGGGTGCCTGACCTCGACAGGAATGTAGACCTTTCCAAAAGAATAAATATACTTTTCTTGAGAGTCAACCGTACATGACATGATTAGTTACCCTGAGGAGGGGAATACGAACTCCACTTTTACAATACCACATGTACAAAAATTAGTAATAACATGCACATTGCATAGTGTTAATATCCACCAAATAATCAATATTTATTACTTCAAGCATAAATGAATTATATGCCCACTAATTGGTGATAATTATCTTTAAATTGATCAGTTAGTATATGTTGTGCAGATTAAGCACGCAGAGTAAATAAAGGGGAGTTGCAGAAGTAGAGGCTATTTAGAATTTCTGTGTTTAGGCTACATCTAACTTTCTAGCATGTTTTTCGTAGGGATATATGATGGAGATTGTGCAGAAGAAGCAAACCATGCCATCATCATTATCGGTTATGGAACAGAAGATGGTGAAGATTATTGGATAATCAAGAACAGGTGAGCTTGTTTAGCACTGAAATCCTTTGCCTCTTGGACCAGGATGATCCCCTCTCACTGGACCAGTTCCCCAGCTAAACTCCTGTTCCACTCTAGCTTTGTAATAGGTTCTTGATAGATAGGAGAGTGATTACATTTGTGGCACTTGGTGCATCGGTCGCCTGAACTGCTGCACCAACGACCTGTATGTAGATCTCAATGTTTGAAAAACAGGCAAAAGAGAAATGATTGTGATCCATAGACATTGCATGATCAGGCTATACATATCAACGAGACTAGCTGGAATCCCTTCTTATCCCAGGTTCCATGAACTAAACTCTGCTAGCTAGAGAGATCCTGAGCAATATAGTAGCCCGCCTAGTAGCTTGTGTGCCTTGCTATTGAAACTCATGCATTGCATGTTTAATGTAGTTCATCACATGGGGCATAAATGAGTAGCTTACTGCCACAGTGAGTCATTTTCAGAACAACAGAAATTGCTCTTTACACGGGCCGCTTTTAAAGGGCAGAGTACACTTTCAGCTGTTTTGCTCGTTTTTGTAGTCCAAGATTGTAACTTTTAATCCAGCGGCATCCGAAGGTCAAAGAGTCGGTTTTTCCTCAGAGTACCTGGTACTAAATTCCAGAGGTAACTGTAGGTGGGAAGTACAGTACGGGGCCACTGGAATGCTCTTAACTTATCCATCTGTGGTGGCTTCGTGAAGGCTTTGAAAGATTATTTTTGTAGTTTGCTATTTTCCTGCCCCTTCCTCTTCCTGGGGTCTGTGTTTAGATGCACACTGATTTGTATTATAATTGGCATATCTATCTCTGTGTACAGCAAGGGTATTCAAGGATATTCAAAGAAGGTCCAGGAGGGCCAGATCCATGCCAGATTTTCAGGATACATTTTCTAAAAATGTGGGAGCCGAGATAGGCTAGAAAGGCTTCTTTTATGGGGAATACATAATTTTAGAGCTTTAGAGTATATATCTTTTGGTCACCTTTAATTTTGGTGAAGCTATACAAATAGAAAACAAGGCTTATAAATCTAATTTCAGTGGTATAACAGAATAATCCTCATGTGTAAACCTCAATGACGGATTACAATCCAAGCATATCTTTAAGATTTCCTTATGTCATTATTGTTAAAGTTTTGCTGTAATCAAAATAACATTGTAGTATATTATTAATATCATTACTCTTACTTCTTACAGCTGGGGGACCGAATGGGGCGAGAATGGCTATGCAAAAGTTAAACGCAATGCCAACCAATGTGAAATTGCTGATGAGGCCGCCACTGCTGACATCATGTGACCCCATCAGGAAGAATAGAAAGTCCCATCATGTTCATAAATACAACACGAGATGAGAGCTTGATCCATGACTGAACCATGTTATCATTGTCAGGCATTCCCATGCAAGAAAATGAGACGACCTGCACAGAGCAAAAGTGAAAATCATTTGTAATGCTATTAAACTTTTTTTTATATCTAAACATATACAAAAAATGGGATTTCTTGTTTTATTACCTTTACTAAATTGGGGATATTTTTTGGGGGAGAAAGTTAAGGTTGAGGGTGGTGGCAATTCCAACTATATTATGTGATATGTCAAAAAATATATCTAGAAAATTATACAGACTGTAGAAATATGACGTCAAAAATAAACAAAGCCAAAATATCAACAATTCATAAATATCACCCTATATAATTATTGTCAAGATAAATTTTGTCAAGTTTAAAATGTATAAATTTAGCCAAAATCTCGCCCGGAACATTTGGAGGAAAGTGCTCCATGGTGTAATTGGGTATAAGACAAAATGTTTGTAGGGAGATTTTTACAGGTCGATATGTGTGTTTGCTATATGTTTAAAGTCTCTATTCTTGCAATATTTGATGTCACCTGCTACTTTTTAAGATATGGCAAAATAATGCATCAATAAAGGACAGTACAAAAATATGTATTGCAGTGATAATCCACCTACTGGACATTCACAGCTGTCACAATATGAACAAGTCTGAAACTGTGGATGCGTAAATTTTCAACTACGAATGGTACTTTATAACTCACAACTCCAAGCTAAAATTCAGAATAATTTCTTCATCTAAAAATATATGGGCATATTAGCAAGGGCACTATCGCCACTTTAGCGGCACTTTTTGCCGCTAAAGCAGCGATATTTATATCGCCCTATCAGCAAACTGTCTCTAACAGCAGTTAGCGACAGTTTGCGGGCATTTGCGCCCGTTTTTTTACCGCTTTGCATGTCAGCGATATTTATCGCTAATGACATGCAAAGTGGGCGTTCCCGACGAACAAACCTGGGAAACACTCGCCAACAGGCCTATCGCCTATTAGCAAGGTGGCCATGGCCCCAGTTAGCGACGTGAAAAGTTGCGCTAACCGGGGTCATCGCCATTTATTTAACACCTGCAATTAGCAGGTGTTAGCCATACCTAACATGGGGAGGTGGATTATGCTGATACGACCACAGGGTCGTATCAGCAAGGTGTTCTCCCTTCTCCATGCAACATCGCTGGTTTTTCAGCGATGTTGGCCCATTTCCCCCGCTATCGGTGGAATATTCATCGCCATAGCGCTAATCGTTGCTAATACAGCATTAGCGTGGCGATATATTCCAGCGATAGCCGGCGATAAAAAGAATCACGCTAAGCAGGCAGGGTTAGCGATGATTATCGCCTCTTCTTGCTAATATGCCCCATAGTCTCTTTTGGGGAATTGCAATTTGTCTGGAAACCACGTGGAGGACATGACTTGGAACCCACAAATGAATCAGAGCTTGATACTTGTGTCTTCTGAACATCTTTGAAAGATACTTGTTGACTTTATCTGAAATGTTCATGTTTTACCCTTTGGGATTCATGAAAGTTTTTTTCATCATAATGAACAGACCATTACGACAGTCTGATACACACACAAAGAAAAGATTTTGATTTGCATGATTTGGAATATTAATTAGGTGTGTGCAAATGCGTAGGTCTTTGCTTCCACGCACTTTGTTGAGTTTGTGGGGTTGTTCGCTAACACAGTAACACATCTGAAACGTTGCAAAGATTCGCTTTAAATGAAAGAGCAAAACACAGCAAGATAAGTGTTTTTTTTCAGCAAAAATGTGAAAAAGCTCTTGGACTCAAAACTCTGAGAGATAAAATGAGGCAAAACCGCTTCTTAAGGGATTTTGCGCAACAAACTTTCCTAGTGGGGAAACAGGGCAATATCCCAAGGCTTCACAAACTGCAAAAAATTTACTTCTACCATATATCAATAGAATAAAAACCTCCCCTCCCCCCAAATATTAATCATAGATTATCAGAAGGAGGTAATTGGGAAGCTCTGAAGGATCTTGTTTTATTGTGTGATTTCTTTTATATGTTTTCTTTCATGAGAAACTGTTATCCTGTTGTCACCCCCTGCAGCTCTGACTAGGCCTGGCAAGAGATAATCATGTGCCTGAGAGGCACAGATAATGTTATAAGGAATATTTTTATTATGCACTTTGAGTTAAATACACCATTCTAGCAAAATGTTTGTGCCTTTGCGAATCTTCATCTTCTCCAGCTCAATGTGCGATAATTATTAATAAAAAGCAATGTTATATTTGAATGTGCTGCCATTTTTATTTTTGATGTCTTTTTAAAAGCTTGCTTCTAAGGCAGCGATTCCACATGTGCACATTTTACAGTCAAAATAGGAGCCTTTACTATTTCAAAACAGCCATGTCACACATTTGCACGTTTTCAGCTAATAAGAAACTGCGACATTTCACTGTCTTTATTTTATTCAGAAAACTACCTGTGGCTTTTGCCATTTAAGAGGATGTTTATGCGATCTTAGTTTCATTCGCAGATAGAAACTAGAACAGTTAACCTATATTGTACATCATTAAATAATTTCCAAAACCACATTGTACGGCTACTGAAGAACTTTCAGGAATCAGACATCTCTGCTCTGCCCAACTGGCCCTGGCCACTATCCGACGGATCCGCAAGACCACGGCTGGAGGAAGATCCTTCTCCTACCTCACGGCGAAGACCTGGAACTCACTACCTCTGCACCTCAGGCAATCACCGTCACTGACTCAATTCAGGAACGACCTCAAGAACTGGCTCTTTGACTGATCTGCAGAACTCCCTCTTCCCAGCGCCTTGAGACCCTTACGGGTGAGTAGTCGCACTTTATAAGGACCTTGATTGACCGATTGATTGATAGATTGAACTATGTATACATGCAGAACCATTCCGAGAACACAGAATGTTTTAAATACATGCATATGCCAGGCAATTTTGTGTTTGATCACCAATTTAATAAAACTGATTTAATATTTCAATAAAATACCAAATATATAATGTTGAACAGGCCCAAAGAACATTTCTGGTTTGAAAATAGATCAAATTCAATGCGAAAGAAGACGATATATCTAGAATTCTGAGTAATGCGCTAGTACAGAATTCCTATGTTGAAACATTCAAAATACAAAAAGTGCCTTCTGTCTGTCAAGCACAGTCTGATGTCTGATTGGCACCTTTCTCACATAAAAATACCAGTCATTTGTATGATTCATAAGATTCTAGAAGGGCCAGGCGATGATACTTTGATGATACAAATGATACTTCTAAAGAGCGCTGTTTCCCCTAAAAAGGGGTGTGCTGGCGCTAAGGTAACCTCATTAAGAGGACACCTTCAACTGCTGAAACAGCCAAGTTTTTAAAGACTTTCTGACGGAGGAATAGGCAGACGCCTGCCTCAAGGTGACAGACAGGGAGTACCACAACTCAACAGTGTGATAGAAAAAGAGCACCCTCCCATGCGGCAACGCCAGAATTTAGAACCTGACTCCGGAGGAGTGAAGGAGACATACAGGCAAATACAAACAGATCTTTCTGGACAGCTATATAGGACCAATGCTCATTACGGCTTTTAAAGGCAGGCAGAGAGCCTTAAAAGTGAATCTCTGCCGAATGGGTAGCCAATGAATGTGGGAAGAAGAGATTTAACCTGCGGGAAAGAGCAAGAATGACATGGGCCGCTGCATTTTGTGCAGTTTGTTTATCAAGGAGTTAAGCTGGCAACTAGGTGAAAAGCATTGGCACAGTCCAGGCGGGAGGAATTAGGGGCATGGACCATTCTTTTACAAGCAGAAATGGGCAGATATGGAAGGATTTTACGAATGGCCTGGAGCATGGTAAAGCACTTGGAAGCTACGGTAGTGATGTGGCTGCAAATGAAATATCAGTATCAGAAAACATGCCCAAATTTCTGGCAAAGAGAGTGGGAAATGGTAGGCGTCCAAGTTCTTCAGGGCACCATTTTGAACACCAGCTGAAACTATTGCTTCCAAAAAGTAAAATCTCTGTTTTCTCTACATTCAGATTCAGAAAGATTAAATTAATCCATTCAAAGATGGCCAACATACCGGTAGAGAATCTGCTCTGGGTTTCCCTGAGACTGTTGGAGATGAAAATGGCAATCTGGGTGTCATCTGCAGATGTCATACAGGAGACAAAAAAGGATCTGATAGCCAGGATGGCCATGTATTCAATTATTAATGTGGGGCTCAGGAAGGATCCCTAAGGCACCCCACAGGGGAAACTAAAGTCATCGGATATGAATGGGTTAGATAGACACAGTTCGATCTTTCAGGAAGAAAGGACTTAATCCAGATCAGAAACTCCAATGCTCACTAACCTCTCTCCATAAGCGCAGGATGAGCAACTGTATGAAAAGCAGCAGAGCTCCATTAAGATCAAAACCACTCTGATCCAAGATGATTCTTCTTACACCTGTCAGCCTTAGGGCGGTCTTCCCCCAACTTTTTGCCTTCACCATCTCATGTTTCTGAATTCGTTCTTGCTGGCTTGTGCTCACTCCCTAAAATAGGGTCAAATTGGCTTACACATAATTGGCATATTTAATGTACTTATAAGTCCCTAGCAAAATGGTATACAATATACCTGTGGGCCTGTAAATTAACTGCTACATGTGGTCCTGCAGCACTCATTGTGCCTCCCACTTAAGTAGCCTCTTAAAACTTGTCCCAAGTCCGTTGCCAAGCCTTAAACTCTCCTTTTATTATATATAAGACACCCCAAAGGTAGGCCCTAGGTAGGCCGTAGGGCAGGGCGCATTTTAATTAAAATGTTGGGACATGTACTTTAAAGTTTTAGATGTCCCGGTAATGAAAATCTCACGATTTCGTTTTTCACTACTGTGAGGCGTACCTCGGCTAACATTAGGTTGCCTTATTATATTTAATAAGTGCTAACTTTGATTAGCAGGAAGTTGGAAATTCATGTTTGGTGTCTAAGAAATTTTAATTAAAAACCCTCTTTAATGGAAAAGTCGGGTTTTAAGTTACAGTTTTGTAAATGCCACTTTTAGAAAGTTGGCATTTTCCTGCCCTAACTGTTAGGTGCGCCTGGATGGGCCATCACTGGCAGGATGAGGGGACAGAGCGGGGCACAGCCCCACTTGCAAATCAATAGGCTCTGCCTTGCCTTCACACAATGGACTTCACACCCTTTCATTGTTCAGGTAGCCAGACTTCAGCCAGGGCAGAGGAGACAGGAAACTCCGAGCACCTCAAAGTGAATTTTCTAGAAGCTTCTCCTACTTCAAAGAAGGCTCCAGGTATAAAAATAGGACCCTCAGACCCACTCTTCAGTTCATTTTCTGGACCTGCAGAAGGACTCTCATAGGACTGCCTGCTGCTGTGGCCTGCTGTGCACTTCAGATGACTGCTTTGCTGCACCTGGAACAATTATTCTGCTGCCTGAAGCCTTCCTTGAACCCTCAGAGGCCTGCCCTGCTGTTTGAACTCTGTTCCACTTCTTGAACCCAGAACTAGCAGAGTGACTCCGAGGGCTAGTTGGCTGGCCTCCTGATCAGAGCCTCAGGGACAGAACCATCTCCAACCATCTTACACCCACACTTGGACCCAGCCAGAGTGTTTCCCAACCCTCCAAGTGGTGTCCTCACAGTCCTGGGCCCTTGGACGTGGTGCTAACATTGCCCAGATGGCCAAAATCCCAAACTTGGCACTTTGAATTTTTTTGGGCTAAAAATTGCTCTTAGAACCGACAGGAGACCAGGACCAACCTGCTCATGTAGCCACCCAAGGTGCTTCGCCGGTCAGGCTGACTTTGCGGCAGCTCCCGCTATGTTCTTCTCCGCAGCAGTAAATCCTGCTTAGTGGTCCTTTGCAGGAGGTGTATCCAGCCAAGTGGAGCCCTCGTTGACTACAGCCTCCAGCCTCAACCCGCAAGAGAGTTTCGACTTCCAAAAAAGAGACTAAGTCCGAACGTGGAAATCTGCACTGTGACTTTGCCCAGCGGCTCCCCGATGACGATGCCTCCTCCTCCTCCTCGGACACCACCTGCAGCCTTGCGCCACAGAACTTTTACCTTCTCAGACACTTTTTGTCAAAATTTCTTCTACGTTCGAAGGTCAGAGCCGACCGGTCCCAAGCCACTTCATGCATCCGACTCGCGCTCCATCATGGTTGGCCATATATTTTTTACTTTGACCTGGTCCCGCGTGACTAGATGTCCACGGTTGGTGCTTTGATCATTTAGGGGCTAGTTTTTACCTTAAACTTAAAAACTACTGATGGGATTTTTGTCACATTGGTGTCAAATAATTTAATAAAATGTACAATATTTTTCTAAATTGGTGTGGGATTTTTCTTGTGTTGTGTTTTCACTTTATTACCGTTTGTGTGCTGCATAAATACTTTACACATTGCCTCTAAGTCAAGCCTGACTGCTTTTGTGCCAAGCTACCAGAGGGTTTAGCACAGGTTAATTTGGTGATTTTAGTGGTTTATCCTGACAGGGATTGCGGCTGTTACTTGAGCAGGGTTAACACCCCACTCCACCAACAACCCATTTTCTCACAGTTCTGATTCCCTCTACTACAGCGAAAAAGGGCTGTCTCTGTACTGTGAAAAGGTCTGAGGCCATACTGGACCTCATCCAGTAACTGGTTCTTTTCCAGGTAAGATGTGAGCTGGGAGTTGATAACAGTCTTTGAATAGCTTGCTTTGGTACAGGAGCAGAGAGATAGGTCTGTACTTACAAGAATGGTTGTGTCTAAGGCAGGAGAAGCCCGTGCAGGTAAGAGCAGTGGGGCGGGCTGGGGAAGGAGTCAACAGATGACGACGAGGGAAAATTCAATATTTATTTAATTTTCCCTTGTTGTCTGTCAAGTCCCCATCCCCTCCCCACCCCACCGCTCTTACCTGCAAGGGCCCCTCCTGGTCTAAGGATGGATTTTTGGCAGAGGGATTATGTAGGTATGTTTCCAGTTTGGTAGGAGAGCGGCAGTTGCAAAGGGCTTATTACAAATTTCAACCAACCTGGTCGCCCCAAGGTCCTTAGACAAAGCCAAGATCCGAAGGGGCAAAACAAAACCTGTATCCTTTTCTAACACTATGTTAGATTTGGGGGTCTCTAGTTGGCAGAGGTAGGTACATTTGTCCAAATAGGGACCCTTGAGTCTAGTCAGGGAAAGTAGGTACACTCCTGAAAGAACCCCTGCTCACCCTCTTGGTAGCTTGGCACGAGCAGACAGGCTTAGTTCAGAGGCAGTGTGTAAAGCATTTGTGAACACATACAGTAATCAAGTGACAACACTACAAATGGACACCACACAGGTTATATATTTATAAAAATAGGTATACTTTATATAGATTTATCACAAGACCATAAACGACAAAAATAATCCACAATACTGTCAAGAGTGCTTAGTTCTGATCAAAAGGCTTAATTCAAGGTTCTGTGCGAGTCGGTAGCCTCCTCGGGCTACGGCGATGTCGAGAACAAACAGAGTCTAACAAATCCAGCTGACCGCGTCGAGACGGGCCAACACAGCGTAGACAGACTCGGTCACAGTACCTTTTACTTGAAGCGGCAGGCACGGGCATGCGAGCCGGATGGCTGTACGTCGCGATCGCGATGCAAGATGGAAGCGTTGCAGGACGCGTTGTCCCTCGATGCGGTGCAGGCAGCGGCTCGTTGACGGAGTCGGTGAGACCAGGGCCGTGCATTGCAGGGCGAGACGGTGCTTCGATGCGGTGCTGGCAGGTTGCGGTGCGGCGACGGAGCCAGATTCAGGAGCTGGCGTCGATCAGTCCGGACAGCGGTGCGAGTCGGGCGGTGCGTCGCAAAGCGTGCGAGCGGTGCCCAACTCCGGTGCGGTCACAGGACTCGAACTCAGCAGCAGTGACCGTGTCGGTCGGACCAGTTCGATTCGGCGTAGCGAAGCGTTGCAGGACGCGTTGTCCCTCGATGCGGTGCAGGCAGCGGCTCGTTGACGGAGTCGGTGAGACCAGGGCCGTGCGTTGCAGGGCGAGACGGTGCTTCGATGCGGTGCTTACAGGACACCGAGTCGGTCGTGAGAGTCGGTCACAGCTCCCTACCTCTGTAGCCACTGAAACAGAGTTTCCAGCAGCAATTCACAAAGGGGGTGAAGTCCAATGGTCCTGGGACTTCGGTCAGGGGGCAAGCTCTCTTCCAAACCCTTGGAGATCCTTCACAAGTTGATGAAAGTCACAGCAAAGCAAAAGTTCCTTTCTCCTTTCTTTGGCAGTCAGGCAAACCACTGCAGGCCAATGCCCCAAGCAGCACTTCAGGCTTAGGGATAGTCTCTCCTCAGTTTCTTCTTGGTTCCGCTCCTCAGCAAAGGTTTCTTCTTGTTCCCAAAAGTGATCTAATCTTCCTGGGGTCTGGGTGCCCCTCTTATACCCTGATTCTCTTTGTTCTCTGGAGGCAGAGAGGCCTCTGCCTAGCCCAAAACCAGTTCTGGAGCACTTTGTTTTTCTGACTCCTTCTTTCCTTTCAGAATGTGGGGCAGAGTGCTCAGCCGCCCGGCAGGAGGTGGAGCCAGCATTGTGGAAGGCAGGCACAGCCCTATTCAGACCCAGGTGCAACTCCTCCCTCCACTCTGGATGCAGATCTTTCTATTCAGCCCTGTGCTGACTCACCCTGCCTCCTGCAGCCACCCCCAGCCCCTGTCACTCAATCTCCAGACAAGGAATACACAACCTAGCAGAGGCAGGCTTGGATAGTTAGGCAACAAAATACCCACTTTCTAAAAGTGGTATTTTCGAACACAGAATGTTAAAACCAACTTCACTAAAAGATGTATTTTATCATCCTGAGTTCAGGCACACTAAATTCGTTTTTCTACCATGTTCCCTGGGTCAGGTCTGACTATAAGGTGTAATAGTCAGTCTGCCCATTCTGGCCCATGGGGAGCAGGTAGCCTTGCAATAGTGAAAAACGAAAATGGCTGTAATTCACTATTAGGACATGCCACACACACCAGGGCATGTCCTACCTTATACTTACAATGCACCCTGCCCTAGGGCCTACTTTAGGGGTGACCAACATGCAGTAAAGGGAAGGTTTAGGGACTGGTAAGTGGGTGCACTCACCAAGTCGACATGGCAGCCCTAGGCTGCACACAAGCTCTGCAATGGCAGGCCTGAGACACACTTTACAAGCTGCTTCTGTGGGTGGCACAACCTGTGCTGCAAGCCCACCAGCAGCATTGGATTTACAAGCCCTGGGCACACTCAGTGCACGGTACTAGGGACTGACAAGTAACCCAATCATCCAATCATGGAGTCACTAATACATACATTAATTCACGATAGGGAGCACTTGCACTTTGGCACTGATTAGCAGCGGCAAAGTGCCCATGAGCATCTAGTCCAGCAAAAACATATCGGCAACAGTGGAGGCATTACGAAAAATGGAAGGGAGACCCACGCCAAGGACGCCAGGTCTAACACGTGTCCCCTCCAGCTGAAATGTGGGGAGAACTATCCTACCCCTAGGGAGTTCTCATCGCTAAGGCGGAAAAATCTGGACAGTCCATCAGCATTGCCGTGTTCTGTACCAGGGCGGTGTTCCACCGTAAAGTCCATCCCCTGTAGGGAAATGGACCACCTCAACAGCTTTGGATTCTCACCCCTCATCTGCATCAACCATCTGAGGGGCCTGTGGTCTGTCTGAACCCGGAAGTGAGTCCCAAACAGGTATGGTCTCAGCTTCTTCAGAGCCCAGACCACAGCAAATGCCTCACGCTCAATAGCACTCCATCTCTGTTCCCGGGGAAGTAACCTCCTACTGATGAAGGCTACCGGTTGGTCTAGGCCCTCCTCATTGATCTGTGATAGAACAGCCCCTACACCATGCTCTGAAGCGTCGGTCTGAACAATGAACTCATTAGAGAAGTTGGGTGCCTGGAGCACAGGCGCCGTGCACATGGCAGTCTTCAAGGTGTCAAAAGCTTTTTGACAGGCGTCAGTCCAAATCACTTTCCTGGGCTGCTTCTTGGAAGTCAGCTCTGTCAAAGGGGCAACAATGCTGCCATACCCCTTGACGAATCTCCGGTAATACCCGGTGAGTCCTAGGAAGGCTCTCACCTCTGTCTGGGTCTTGGGGGCTCCCAAGCCAGAATGGTATCAATTTTCGGTTGGAGGGGCGCCACCTGGCCGCTCCCAACCTGGTGTCCCAAGTACACCACAGAACCCTGCCCAATCTGGCACTTACTCGCCTTGATTGTGAGGCCTGCCCTCCGCAGCGCCATCAACACTTCCCAGAGGTGACGCAGATGTTCTTCCCAACTGGCACTGAACACTGCGATGTCATCCAGGTAGGTGGCACTGAAATCCTCCAGTCCAACCAACACCTGGTTGACCAACCTCTGAAAGGTGGCAGGGGCATTCTTCATCCCAAAGGGCATCACCCGGAACTGGTAGTGCCCATCTGGTGTGGAGAATGCTGACCTCTCTTTGCCCCATCAGTCAAGGCGATCTGCCAGTACCCAGACGTTAAGTCAAACGTGCTGAGGTACCGCGCAGCCCCTAGCCGATCTATGAGCTCATCAGCTCTGGGGATGGGGTGGGCGTCAGTCCTGGTGACGGAATTGAGTCCCCTGTAGTCCACACAGAACCGGAGTTCTGGTGTGGCACCAGGCGCGGCAGCCTTTGGAACCAAGACCACTGGGCTGGCCCAAGGGCTGTTAGAGGACTCAATCAACCCTATCGCAAACATCTTGGAGACCTCCTCCTTGATGCAGGCTCTGACCCTGTCAGTCACCCTGTAAGCCTTGTGCTTCACAGGAAGACTGTCCCCAGTGTCCACATCATGGACGCACCAATGAGTGACACTGGGAACCAGGGAGAACAGGTCAGGGAACTGTCCCAACAGTTGGCGACAGTCACCCTGCTGCTCAGGTGTCAGGGAGGTAGAGAGGTTTACTCCTCCACTGATCCATCTTGCTCTCGGGCTGACAGGAGGTCAGGAAGAGGCTCGGTCTCCTCCTCCATTCCATCATCTGTAGCTAAGAGCATGCCCACTTGGGACCTCTCCAAGTGGGGCTTCAGGCGGTTCACATGCAGGACCCGCAAGGGGTTCCTGGGAGACTGCAAGTCCACCAAATAGGTAACTGGACTCTTGCGCTCCACCACCGTAAAAGGGCCGGTCCACCTGTCCTGGAGCGCACAAGGCTCCACAGGGGCCATGACCCACACTTTCTGACCAGGCTGAAGCTCTACCAGAGTGGCATTCTGGTCGTACCACCGCTTCATCTCCTCCTGGCTGGCTTCCAGATTTGCCTCAGCAAGTTCTCTGAAACGCCTAGTCTGGTTCCTGAAGGCCAGCATGTATCTGTATACATCCTGGGGAGGTTTCCTGGGAGATTGCTCCCAGCCTTCCTTGACCAAACTCAGAGGTCCTCGCACCGGGTGTCCATAGAGGAGCTCAAAGGGACTGAACCCTAGAGACTTCTGTGGCACCTCCCGGTATGCAAACAACAGGCATGGTAAGAGGACGTCCCATTTACGCCTCATGGGTTTTTCCAGACCCATAATCATGCCCTTGAGGGTCCGGTTGAATCTCTCAACCAGCCCATTTCCTTGAGGGTGGTAGGGAGTGGTGAACTTGTAAGTTACACCGCACTCCTGCCACAGGGACTTCATGTACTTGGACACCAAGTTGATACCTCTGTCAGACACCACCTCTTGAGGGAATCCCACACGTGAGAAAATTCCCATCAGTGCCCGTCCCACCACGGGGGCCGTCACTGTCCTCAGAGGGATGGCTTCAGGGTACCGGGTGGCATGGTCCACCAAGACCAGGATAAACCTGTTGCCCATGGCTGTCTTGGGGTCCAGTGGCCCCACAATGTCAATACCCACCCGTTCAAAGGGGGTGCTGACCACAGGGAATGGCTGGAGAGGAGCCTTGTGCTTCCTCCCACTCTTTCCACTTGCCTGGCAAGTCTGGCATGTCCTGCAGTGAGTGGCGGCACTCATGCGCATCTGGGGCCAATAGAAATGGGTAACAAGCCTGTCAAAGGTCTTGTCCTGCCCCAGATGTCCTGCTAACGATACATCATGAGCCAACCCCAGTAGGAAGGCTCTGAAGCGCTGGGGTACAACCAGCACACGGGCTGACCCAGGCTCAGCAACCTTAGGCTCTGAATACAGGAGACCATTCTCCCAGTAAATCCAATGTGAATGTTAGATTTGGGGGTCTCTAGTTGGCAGAGGTAGGTACCTTTGTCCAAATAGGAACCCTTGAGTCTAGTCAGGGAAAGTAGGTACACTCCTGAAAGAACCCCTGCTCACCCTCTTGGTAGCTTGGCACGAGCAGACAGGCTTAGTTCAGAGGCAGTGTGTAAAGCATTTGTGAACACATACAGTAATCAAGTGACAACACTACAAATGGACACCACACAGGTTATATATTTATAAAAATAGGTATACTTTATATAGATTTATCACAAGACCATAAACGACAAAAATAATCCACAATACTGTCAAGAGTGCTTAGTTCTGATCAAAAAGGCTTAATTCAAGGTTCTGTGCGAGTCGGTAGCCTCCTCCGGCTTCGACGATGTCGAGAACAAACAGAGTCTAACAAATCCAGCTGACCGCGTCGAGACGGGCCAACACAGCGTAGACAGACTCGGTCACAGTACCTTTTACTTGAAGCAGCAGGCACGGGCATGCGAGCCGGATGGCTGTACGTCGCGATCGCGATGCAAGATGGAAGCATTGCAGGACGCGTTGTCCCTCGATGCGGTGCAGGCAGCGGCTCGTTGACGGAGTCGGTGAGACCAGAGCCGTGCGTTGCAGGGCGAGACGGTGCTTCGATGCGGTGCTGGCAGGTTGCGGTGCGGCGACGGAGCCGGATTCAGGAGCTGGCGTCGATCAGTCCGGACAGCGGTGCGAGTCGGGCGGTGCGTCGCAAAGCGTGCGAGCGGTGCCCAACTCTGGTGCGGTCACAGGACTCGAACTCAGCAGCAGTGACCGTGTCGGTCGGACCAGTTCGATTCGGCGTAGCGAGCGTTGCAGGACGCGTTGTCCCTCGATGCGGTGCAGGCAGCGGCTCGTTGACGGAGTCGGTGAGACCAGGGCCGTGAGTTGCAGGGCGAGACGGTGCTTCGATGCGGTGCTTACAGGACACCGAGTCGGTCGTGAGAGTCGGTCACAGCTCCCTACCTCTGTAGCCACTGAAACAGAGTTTCCAGCAGCAATTCACAAAGGGGGTGAAGTCCAATGGTCCTGGGACTTCGGTCAGGGGGCAAGCTCTCTTCCAAGCCCTTGGAGATCCTTCACAAGTTGATGAAAGTCACAGCAAAGCAAAAGTTCCTTTCTCCTTTCTTTGGCAGTCAGGCAAACCACTGCAGGCCAATCCCCCAAGCAGCACTTCAGGCTTAGGGATAGTCTCTCCTCAGTTTCTTCTTGGTTCCGCTCCTCAGCAAAGGTTTCTTCTTGTTCCCAAAAGTGATCTAATCTTCCTGGGGTCTGGGTGCCCCTCTTATACCCTGATTCTCTTTGTTCTCTGGAGGCAGAGAGGCCTCTGCCTAGCCCAAAACCAGTTCTGGTCAGTCCTGTAGCACTTTGTTTTTCTGACTCCTTCTTTCCTTTCACAATGTGGGGCAGAGTGCTCAGCCGCCCGGCAGGAGGTGGAGCCAGCATTGTGGAAGGCAGGCACAGCCCTATTCAGACCCAGGTGCAACTCCTCCCTCCACTCTGGATGCAGATCTTTCTATTCAGCCCTGTGCTGACTCACCCTGTCTCCTGTAGCCACCCCCAGCCCCTGTCACTCAATCTCCAGACAAGGAATACACAACCTAGCAGAGACAGGCTTGGATAGTTAGGCAAGAAAATACCCACTTTCTAAAAGTGGTATTTTCGAACACAGAATGTTAAAACCAACTTCACTAAAAGATGTATTTTATCATCCTGAGTTCAGGCATACTAAATTCGTTTTTCTACCATGTTCCCTGGGTCAGGTCTGACTATAAGGTGTAATAGTCAGTCTGCCGATTCTGGCATTACAGGGCCCTGCTTCTTACAGTTTCGAAGCTGTTAAACAATAAGGCATCCAGTGAGGTAATTCCTTGCAAAAACATCAACATATTGAATTGGTGTCTTATTAAGCCTGACTTGTGCTTAGGTGATGGAAATGTTGTATGGAAGTCTTAGAGATAGGTTTCCTGCAAAGAGTGATCTCACACCCAACTAGGCATTCTTGCTGCTGGTGGGCTTGCAGCACGGGTTGTGCCACCCACAGAAGCAGCTTGTAAAGTGTGTCTCAGGCCTGCCATTGCAGAGCCTGTGTGCAGCCTAGGGCTGCCATGTCGACTTGGTGAGTGCACCCACTTACCAGTCCCTAAACCTTCCCTTTACTGCATGTTGGTCACCCCTAAAGTAGGCCCTAGGGCAGGGTGCATTGTAAGTATAAGGTAGGACATGCCCTGGTGTGTGTGGCATGTCCTAATAGTGAATTACAGCCATTTTCGGTTTTCACTATTGAAAGGCTACCTGCTCCCCATAGGCCAGAATGGGCGGTTTCGATTATTACACCTTATAATCCTAACTGACCCAGGGAACATGGTAGAAAAACGAATTTAGTATGCCTGAACTCAGGATGATAAAATACATCTTTTAGTGAAGTTGGTTTTAACTTTCTGTGTTTGAAAATACCACTTTTAGAAAGTGGGTATTTTCTTGCCTAACTATCCAGCCTGCCTCTGCCAGCTTGTGTATTGTGTGTCTGGTTTGTGCGTGACAGGGGCTGGGGGTGGCCACAGGAGACAGGGTGAGGCAGCCCAGGGCTGAATAGAGAGATCTGCATCCCGAGTGGAGGGAGGAGTTGCACCTGGGTCTGAATAGGGCTGTGCCTGCCTTCCACAATGCTGGCTCCACCTCCTGCCGGGCGTCTGAGTACCCTGCCCCACATTCTGAAAGGAAAAGAAGGAGACATGTACACAGAGTGCTCCAAAGCTGCACGGAACTGGTTTTAACTAGGCAAAGGCCTCTCTGCCTCCAGAGAACAAAGAGAAAAGGTGTATAAAAGGGGAGCCCAGTCCCCATGAAATTAGATCACTTTTGGGAACAAGAAGAAACCTTTGCTGAGGAGCGGAACCAAGAAGAAACTGAGAAGAGACTATCCCTAAGCTGAAGTGCTGCTTGGGGGATTGGCCTGCAGTGGTTTGCCTGACTGCCAAAGAAAGGAGAAAGGAACTTTTGCTTTGCTGTGACTTTCATCAACTTGTGAAGGATCTCCAAGGGCTTGGAAGAGAGCTTGCCCCCTGATCGAAGTCCCAGGACCATTGGACTTCACCCCCTTTGTGAATTGCTGCTGGAAACTCTGTTTCAGTGGCTACAGAGGTAGGGAGTTGTGACCGACTCTCCCGACCGGCTCGGTGTCCTGTTGGCACCGCATCGAGCAACGCCTGCATCTTGCAACGCACGGCCTTGGTCTCACCGACTCCGTCAACGAGCCGCAGCCTGCACCGTAACCTGTGAGCACCGCACCTTGCAACGCCTCGCTACACCGAATCCATCTGGTCCGACCGACACGGTCACTGCTGCTGAGTTCGAGTCCTGTGACCGCACCGGAGTTGGGCACCGCTCGCACGTTTCGCGACGCACCGCCCGACTCGCACCGCTGTCCGGACTGATCGACGCCAGCTCCCGAATCCGGCTCCGTCGCCGCACCGCAACCTGCCAGCACCGCATCGAAGCACCGTCTCGCCCTGCAACGCACGGCCCTGGTTTCACCGACTCCGTCTCGACGACGTCAACGAGCCGCTGCCTGCACCGCATCGAGGGACAACGCGTCCTGCAACGCTTCCATTTTTTGCATCGCGACTGCGACAAACAGCCATCCGGCTCGCACGCCCGTGCCTGCCGCTTCAAGTAAAAGGTACTGTGACCGAGTCTGTCTACGCTGTGTTGGCCCGTCTCGACGCGGTCAGCTGGATTTGTTAGACTCTGTTTGTTCTTGACATCGCCGTAGCCGGAGGAGGCTACCGACTCGCACAGAACCTTGAATTAAGCCTTTTTGATCAGAACTGCGCATTCTTGACAGTATTGTGGATTATTTTTGTCGTTTATGGTCTTGTGATAAATCTATATAAAGTATACCTATTTTTATAAATATATAACCTGTGTGGTGTCCATTTGTAGTGTTGTCACTTGATTACTGTATGTGTTCACAAATGCTTTACACACTGCCTCTGCTCGTGCCAAGCTACCAAGAGGGTGAGCAGGGGTTATTTCAGGAGTGTACCTACTTTCCCTGACTAGACTCAAGGGTCCCTATTTGGACAAAGGTACCTACCTCTGCCAACTAGAGACCCCCAAATCTAACACCGTCATTTTTAGATTTCCGCTCTAGACAGCTCTGTCTTGAAAAGAGACATGCTGTATCTACTTTGTGGGCTTCAGCTTGCCCATAGGCTTGCAATTTGATGGTTCCCACGTTGCTCCATTATTCCTTTGCCCCATTTGTCCATTGCATGCATAAGTCATGTCTCTCCCAGGGTTTAGCCCAGTCAAAGAGCAGCGACCAACTATTCATAAACATACGCAGCGACCATTGTAGGGCATTGTTTCAGGCCTACTTTTTTATTTCTTTAAGAGTGCTCCTCACTAGAAACAGATCTCGATGCCCAGCCCGAATGCAAAAGGGACAAGGAGCTTCCCCCCCGCCCCCCACCCCGTGCTCGGACTTTATCTCCTTGGTTTTACAAGAGAGATTGCTGGATACCTGAGGAGGGCTCTCCTGGCGCCCAGTGGGTTGTACACACAGGGAGAGATGAGTTATTGGCCAAATCGGCGACCGCTGAAACAGAACCAAGTTTCAGTCCTGTGTTACTAACTTCAAACAGTGCACTCATGGGTACATCGCCGTAGCCTCTTCGGGTTTATGTAGAAAAACTGCCATTTTTTTCAGTCAGGCATATGGCACTTCTGTTACGGGGGGTTTGGTTCTTGATGTTCTTGAAGCCTTTTTTTCTTTCCTTTGGGTCATAAACCCTTCAGTGTCTTGTGGGATTCAGCCCATTGGCTCCCGTTCTTGAACACTTTGCTTTCTGCTGCTCTTGGACCTTTGAGGTCCCAGATGTCTTGAACTCTTTTGTTATGCAAATGGCGCAACACGAGTATGCTTGCTCCCTCACCTTCCACACAGTAAATCTCGAAGCAACGCCTCTACTCGGAGCTGCCCTATTTGCTCGCCATGTTCTAATGCTTTGTGGGGATGGGGGGCAGGAGACATCTGCCCCTCAGCTCAGTCTGGGAAACTTTCGACTGTCCGACGTCCTCTCCTGGCTCCCCTATTTGGCACAGGTTCCAGTCTCAGTCTCAGTGGCTGCTGCATCTTCCCTCGAGGGAGTGGTGAAAGGATGTCCACGCCTTGCAGTATCTGGTTCGGATACTCCTGGCTGGCACAAGCATCTTAACCCTTCACAGGCTGCCTGAAGGTGCATTACAGCGGGGCATGTGATGTGAACTCCAGCAGGAACTTATTAAGGAGAAGCTGGAGAAGGAGTGCAGGCACAGAAGACAGGTAAACTATCTGAGTAGGCTAATGCACCGGCTATAGAAAAGCATGTGTAACCAGGAGGCTGAGTGTTCCATGGAGCGGACCATGGCATTCACGCGTCTGCTGCAAAGATTTGCACGTAAGGTGCAGCTCACATGTACAAATCCTACTCAGACAGAACCTGTGTAAATGTCCGTGCTGCAGACTGTAACCTACAGATCGAGGGTTCGATCTCAAAAGAGCGTGGGGATAAATGCACCTGTTGCGGAGTGTCTGGTAAAATCAACTTACATAGCCCAATCCTTGCTAGATAGCTCAAATGGTTAAATGCACAGAGTGAAGAGGGGGGCAGGGTGGAGGTCCTGCTCCTGCATAGTTAATGGTATGTAAACATAGCCACGTAAATGTCTGAGCATATCTATATACACACACACACACACATATAATTACAAGTCCTACTTATATGTCTCACCTGTCCCTGTTTTTGCTTCTCAAAATCTGGGCTCTGGTCACCCTACCTACTGGTCACGGTCCCAATACCAGCACCACCCCCCACCTCAGGACCCTGCACTGGCTCCCAGTCTGGTACAGATGCCTCTTAAAGCTCCAGACTCACGCTTACAAAGCCCTCCACAACGCCGGACCCGCCTACATCAACCACTGCCTGACTTTCCATGGACTGACCAGGGAGCTCCGCCTCCCTCACCTCAGCGCACATCCCCCACATCCGTCAAAGCCGCTGCAGAGGAAATTCCTTCTCCTACCTCGCCAGAACGACCTCCCTCTCCATCTGCTCACCTCCCCCTTGCTGGAAGATTTCAGGAGTAGACTCAAGACATGACTTTTCGACCAAGGCTCACAGAACCTTAGCACCTGGAGACCCATGAAATTTGCAGTCTCCCCTCCCCCCTCCATTCCCCCCCACAAGTCACGCTCTACAAGACTGACAGATTTATTGATTGATATCGTTCACTTAGAAAATACCCAGGCTACAGAGATTCCGGCGTAACCTGTGGGTCAGTGTTCCAACGTTAATGAGGTAGTTCTGTGGCTAAATGCACCTGTGGTGGAGAGACGTGTGTACATTACTGGTGATCCAGTGCAACACTTAATCAGGGATCGATACTCATCAATATTACATACAATGGCCATACACATTCACCCAAATTCCTGATGTGCTGGGGGTCAAGCTTTAAAGACGTGGAAATCGTTTCCTTCACAGATTCATATTCAATTATTCTAAATACATAACTAGACCTATATATCAACTCTCTTTCCTCTCGGTCGACGGACCAATTAGTTGAATAGTTGATGGTAGTAATAGAATTAACTGACTATCTAACCAGCTAAATAATCACAGACTCTTGGTAAGTTTTAAAAGGTTTATCTCAAATAAATGATTAATGCTCATCGTATACAGGTCGCAATGCAAACAAAGAATCTCACACAAGGGAGAGAAAATCAATCAGCAATGCAAACTGTATCAAACTCATCAACAATTAGCAATATGCATATGAGGGAGTGGATAGATGAAGAGACATAAGTTTCAGTGAAAATAATATGAGACAATATACTTGTGACAGAGTGGATAGATGAAGAGACATAAGTTTCAGAGACAAAAATTACATTTGCAAGAAATTATGCAAATTATGAGTCAGGGAATAATACAAACCCAAAGATAAATGAAATACCATCCCCCTGGCCAAAGGAGTAGTGGGAGTCTCCTGAAATAGAGTCAGGAAACAAAGATTTCAGGAACAGGACAGGGACAGGAACAGCTTGGCCTCTCTGCAAACCGACGAACAGCGACGCATCTCCCTTCTCAATCTCCTACCGCTGCAATTCCGGTCTCGCTCTCTCTAACCACACCCCCAAAGGCACCCCAGTTATACCCTAAAACCTACATGTCCAACCCACATTAATTGAAACATTGCACTGAATTCGACAGCTCATTGGATGCTTGGGGAGGTGGTGCATCACACCACCATGATTTTATTCAAAATTCTTCATACTCATTGTTCTACTTCCTTTCCCATGGAGTATGTATTGACCAGTTCATACAAATTTAATATTGTTACATTTGATTAAATTCTCA
Source organism: Calotriton arnoldi (assembly GCA_963921515.1). Classification (NCBI taxonomy): domain Eukaryota; kingdom Metazoa; phylum Chordata; class Amphibia; order Caudata; family Salamandridae; genus Calotriton; species Calotriton arnoldi. Next base: position 641,788 of record CAWUFW010008802.1, on the reverse strand, counting down.
ACCACGTCTGTAGAAGAAGTCGTGGATCCCACGGCCAGTCTCATCTTTTGGCAGGCAAACAATGTTCTCTGTGCTGCATAGCCTTGAACTAATGTTCATCATCCGCAGCGCTCAGCACTTATGTCGGGTTTGTCAGGTCATTCTTGCACATTTTCCAGCGCCTCATCTATCCGGGCAACTTAAGCAAATACAGGCCGATTCGGCTCACTATGACAAATAAACACATATATTATGAATTACATGGAAATGCATCCTTCACTGTTTACCACCCACTTTTACACTATTCCCTGTTAATATTTTTCTTAGCATAAGCTTCATGCAGAGCGGCATTATTTATTATCGTTTTAAAGCAAAAATGCAAAAGGCAAATGCGAAATGCAGCCTAAACGTGCATAAATCTCGTTTCTTTTGAAACGCAATGTAAAATGCGGCCTAGTTCTTTCATGCATTAGTTCACATTAGTGCACGCATGCGCAAAGCGGTTTCCCACGTGTTCATGTGATTTGCTCTGTTAATTTTACACCGCACACTGTTAATAAGTATTATGGGGGTGTCAATCCGATCAGGTTTCTTTTTGCGAAATCCTGCTCCATCAATCCCCCCTCTGATGGCTTCCTGGAACCTACCATACCAAGTGCCATCTTTATCTATCTAAAGATCAGTATTCTTTTCTCTTTTCATCATCTTCTCATCTAACTCCTTCATCTCGTCATAGTAATCTCCTTTCATATCTTCTAGTTCTATTTCATCTCTTTTTCTCTTCCTTGCTTTTCGTTTGTTATCTGCTCCTGTCATCTCTTTTCTTCCACACTTACACTTGTAACATTTATATATTGTTATTATTACTAATGCTACTCCAGCTACTGAAATCACTGGCATTATTATTTTTCCTAATAAACTACTTCAAAAGATAGAAAACCATTTACCTACAGAAGAGAAACTTTTACCAAGTTTCTCCCAGACACCGTCAACCTCCAGTTGGGTCAAGTCTTCATGTAATTTCGTAATATTCTTAATATATCCCTCAATACCTTTACTTTTGTCAGGTATATAAGTACAGCAGTGTTGAATTTTCAACATGCCACAGACTCCACCCTCTTTTGCCAATAAGATTTCAAGGGCAAGTCGATTTTGCAAAACCATTGATCTGATCGCAACCATTTCGGTGTCAATCATCAAGAAACCACCAGCAGTATCTGTCGATAAACGATCAACCACTGTGGACAATTTTCTAAGTCTATGCGGATTTAGAACGACTCCAACTGATGGTATCAGTGCACCAAAAATATCACCTACTATTTCTGAGAAACTAGCTCTCTTCTTGCGTGTTAGTCCTTGTTTTATTTCATTGATTCTGTTATTACTTTTGTCTACATGGTAGACCTTCGGAAAAACAATTGCAAAATAACAACTACCATACCAATGTGCAGGCAACCTGTAGTAGGCTTTCTTACCACACACATAATAAACTCCAGGGAAAAAAGTATAAGTTCCACCCTTCAATCCCCAACCTCCAGTAATTTGGTAAGTATGCTCACATTCACTAGAACCAATGAAATAATTATTATAGTTAGTTTTCATTCTAAGCAAGCAGATTTTCCCCTTTTTATACCAGTCCAGAGACATTGCAGCATATGTCTCGCCTTTCTCATAATTTCCTTCTCTAAACGCCCATGGTGGTACCTGTGACTTCTGTGCAGCAGCTTTCTTTTGGAAACTTTCTCTTCTATATTCTACCATATCTATGAACACTTTTTCTTCAACCCGCAAACTACATGTTAGATTGTTTTTATAAGCATATCCTATATCTAGTGTCTTAGTAATATGGAAGAATTCTCCCATATAACGTGCATTTTTACTACTTAAAACCTTGTTTAGTTCCTTTATAATAGGTATCTCTGAAAATACTAAATTTATATTGGAATAAGGATACTCCAATTTTCCCGTCACATAGAATAGGCTGGTTAGTACACTGCAAGACACACCATATGTTAAAGGTAGGTGATGATAGGTCACCCCCTCTGAGACAGACGAAGGTAGTTGCATGCACACATAACAATCACTCACTTTCATTGTATTACCATATTCATACAACAACTTTGCAAAAACATTTAACGAGAAATCCCTAATTGATTTGTTATGATGGAAAATACTTCCATCTAATTGTTCTATGTTTGTATTAGGGGTTTCTTTAGTAACATCACTCACTCTTTCATTTATTACATCATTAGTTTTGTTTCCATTATTAGTTACCATTGGAACAGGTACAATGACAGTTAATAATATCCACATAAATGTCAGTAAAAAGACACTACATAAGCAAGCTTTAATACATCTACGTTTTAGGCTAGATTTTGGATGTTCAGTCACTTTTGCTATGGCCATTTTGTATTCTACAAAAACAAAAAAATCTAGACCTATAAAAACTCTAAATTTACTAAAAAATAATTTTCTGAAATAGTGTAATCCTACACTTCAAGGCTTTCTTCTTTTACCCCTTTCTTTTGTTTCTTTTTCTTTAAATCTTTTGAGTCTTTCCATTCATTTCGTCTGACATGGTTTCACCTTAAAAATGTTCAGTTCTTTTAAGGTGGTCTTAATTTGCTTTCATCCACTTGCTCAGTGGCAGTACTGTCTTTCTTCACCTGGATCTGAGCTTTCAATTTCTTCCAAGATCACATACGTCCATTCCGGTGCTGTGTACTTTCTGCTTGGAATTCTTACTCTCTTTATTTTTCGTACTGACTCTTCTTGTTCTGTTTGACTTGTGACCTCATTGATTTGCTCTGGTCTTCTCTTTGGCTTTCTCCTCACAAGAGTGTATTTCAGTCTTTTCACTCCACTTGGCCAATTGTCACCTTTTCTTGGCCTTTTAACTTGAACTACTTTTTCACCTTCTCCATCTGGTTCACAGGTTCTTTTATTTGACCTTTCTTCTATCTGTTCTTCTTCTTGACTTTCAGTAACTTCTCTTTCTTCTGGTTCTACAGCAGTCTCATGAGACCCAGTAACTGGTGCCCACTCTACTTGACTCGTGCTTGGCTTTTCATCATCTGTTTGTTCTTCAGAATCTGTTACTCTAGATTCTTCAGCTTCACACACTTCAGCCTCTGGTCTTTGGCTTTGGTTTACCAGTTGCTGCTCTTCTTGTCTTTCAAGGGGACTTGGGACTCGTCTGGTATGGCTCGCATGTATCCAATTTGGCAAGCCACCACACTTCACTGCTGTCGTCGTCACCAGAATCACCTGGTAGGGTCTGTTCCACCTGGGTTCTAAACACGATTTCCTCACGTGTTTTTTAGACAAGAACCCACTCACCAGGACTCGGATCATGAGCTTGATTTGGCTGTGTCGTAGTAGCATCTTCTCCAACCTGGCGAGACACAGAATGCACCAGATCAGCTAATCCTCTGCAATAATCAAGCACTAGATCATATATTTATATTCATCAGTTTGTTTGCTGGTATAAATGCTTGTCTCATTGCTCTTCCCATCAGGACTTCATGTGGACTCAAACCCGTCTTTTTGTCAGGAATGCTTATAAGACTCATTAATACAAGGGGTAAAGCTTCGGGTCGATAGGCACAATGCAGCTTCTGTTCAATCTGTAATGCTGCACAAATCATCCGAATTATCTCATTATTAAAATGTGTTCCTCTATCTGTCTCTAAGGTGACTGGAAATCCGAACCTAGGAATCAGTTCTCTTAGAAGCAGCTTTGCAACAGTTAGGTTGTCATTCCTTCTCGTTGGATACGCTTCCACCCAGCGAGAAAACAAGCAGACAACAACTAACACATATTTCAGCCCATTGCACGGGGGGAGTTCAATAAAATCCAACTGGAGTCGGGTGAATGGTCCTGCTGCCTTTCCAATTCGTCCCCAACTAACAACTGTTTTTCTGCCTGGATTTTGCTGCTGACAGGTGACACACCTCTGGCAGAGACTCTCTGCAATGACCCTGAACTTTGGGTTATACCATGATTGCTTGAAAAGCCTGATCATTGCATCTCTTCCAACATGTTTAATTCCATGGTATACCCTTGCCATTTGGGATAGTAAACCGTCTGGCATGACTGGTCTTTCGTCTATATAGACCCACACTTCGTCCTCTGCTCTCTTTCTACAGCCTGAATTTATCCAAATTTCTTTTTCCTCATCACTTGCCTCTTCCTGTAACTGCCTAATCTCATCCCGAGTTTCAAAGGATGAAGAAAACATAAGATGGCATTTGGTATTTTCCTTTTCAATCCCTCTGTTTAGGGCAATTAAATTTCGTGCACAGAAACTCGCTACTTGATCTGCATATCTGTTGCCCCTCTTCACATAGTCATCTCCTGACTTATGTGCGGAACATTTGACCACTGCAATCTTCTTGGGCAGTTGTAAAGCATCCAATAAATCCTTTACAATTTTGCTGTTTCTTATAGGGGAACCTGAAGAAGTCAGAAATCCCCTTTGCATCCATAGCTGTCCGAAATTGTGGACAACCCCAAAACCATATTGACTATCAGTAAATATGGTTACCCTCAGGCTTTTGGAAATTTTGCACGCTCTAATCAGAGCTATCAATTCAGCAATTTGAGCAGAGTTTACCCCTTTTAAACAGGATGCTTCTAGAACTCCTGCTATGGTGCAAATAGCATAGGCAGTACACAATTCTCCTTTCTCATTTCTTAAACATCATCCATCAACAAACATCTCACAGTCTGGTTCTTCTAATGGAACGTCCTCAATATCGGGCCGGGGCTTCGTGCACAACTCTGTCACATCCAGACAATCATGATCCGCCGCCTCTCTCATTTCCTCACAATATGAATTCGGCAACAGAGTTGCTGGATTCACTGTAGTGCACCTTGCCACAGTCACGTTTTCAGCACCCAAAATCACTCTTTCATACTTAGTCAGCCGGTTAGAGGTCATGTACTGGGTCCTCGTACGTGTCAAAAGGATCTCAACTGAATGTGGCACATACACCTTAACTGGATGTCCCATCACAATTGCTTCACTCTGTTCCAGACTCACACAAGTAGCAGCTACTGCTTTTAAACAACCTGGCAACGCTGCAGCCACTGAATCCAGAGTAGCAGAAAAATATGCTACTGGACGTCGTGCCATTCCATGTTTTTGAGTTAACACTGAAAGTGTACACCCATCTCTTTCACAACAGTACAATGCAAAATCCTTTACATAATCTGGCATTCCCAATGCAGGTGCTCGACAAAGACTGTTTCGCAGTTTAGTAAAAGCTTCCATACTTTCATCATCCAATACAATCGGATCTATCACATCTTTTCGTGTCAACCTCTGTAGAGGTTTTGCAATCAGTGAGAAACCACTGATCCACTGCCTACAATATCCAACCATTCCCAAAAACATTCGGACTTCTTTCTGAGTGGTAGGTGGGCTCAATTGTTTAATCACACTAATTCTTTCTGGTGTCACCTTTCTGACTCCCTTTTCTATTTTGTGTCCTAGGTATTGGACTTCCTGTTTACAAAATTGTAATTTTGCTGGTGACACTCTGTGTCCTCCTTCTGCCAAATGGTTCAGTAAGGCAATGGTATCTGTCACACATGCCTCTCGGGTCTTTGATGCCACAAGTAGGTCATCAATGTACTGAACCAAAACTGAATTTCCTGGCATGACCAAGGTCTCCAGACACCTTTTCAGAATCTGATTAAAAATTGAAGGACTCTCTGTGTACCCTTGAGGAACTCGGCACCATGCCAAAACACGGTCTCCGAACTGGAATGCAAAAAGATATTGGCTTTCCGGATGTAAAGGAATCGAGAAAAATGCTTGGCACAAATCAATCACTGTGTACCATTCTGAATCGCATGGAATTTGATAAAGGATTACAGCTGGATTCGGTACTACTGGACAACAGGGTACTACAATTTTATTAATCTTTCTTAAATCCTGCACTATTCTATATTTTCCACTTGGCTTTTTAATTCCTATAATAGGTGAATAACAAGGACTACTCATTATTTCTTTCAAAATTCCCTGTTCAATCATTTGATCAATCACAGGAGTGACTCCTGCAATTACTTCTGGACTCATTTTGTACTGAGGTGTGTTTGGATACACAGCACCCTCTTTCACTGTAACCTGAATCGGATCTACATTTGTCATTAGGCCAATCTCTTTTCCCGTAAAACCCCATACATCCGACCTCACTGTATTTTTTAATTCTTCGGGCAGACTTTTTTTCTGTGAGAAGTGAAAACAACTCATCCACTTCTGTCCCTTGCTTCGCTAACATCTTGAATTCGACATCCTCATCAGGTGTCTGAAACGCAATACCATCTGGCGTACAATAGATGGTACAATTCATTTTACACAATAAATCTCTTCCCAAGAGATTTACTGGACTCGAATCGCATACCACGAAACGATGCATGTCTCTGAAACTTCCAATATGGACTTCTATTGGATTTGTGACGGGCGTTCTAATATGCTTATTTGAGACTCCTACAACTTTAATAGTTTCTCCCGAGAGGGGTAGGTTCGGAATTTCTGCTGCTTTCACAGTAGAACGGGTAGCACCAGTGTCCACCAGGAATGTAATATCATTACCTTCCACCTTTCCATCAACAAATGGACCTGACTGATCTACCGCTAAAGATGCGCCAAGTATGCACTCTTCCTCCCCCCTCAGGCACCGTCATTGAGATGAGTCTGAATCATTCTCATTGCACTGTAACCAATATTGCGGAACCATTTGCATAGTTTGACTCTTACCAACTTGATCACCTCCGTGAAATCCAGTGTTCGCACCGTACCTCTGTACTTGAGCATTCACATTATTGGGCATGGGTGCTTGTGGCACCTGTAACTGTGGAGCAACTACCTGCTGCTGCTGCTGTTGATTCACACCCACCTCATTCTGCATCTGTGGATTTAAATTTTGATTTACTCCATTATTCTTTTGAGCAGATCTACACTCGTTCTTCCAATGTCCATACTTTCCGCACGCATGACAAGGAAATTTCTTCTTAGCTTCTTCTTTGCTCAATTTACCTCTACCTTTACCTCCACTGTATACCTGACCAATTTGATTCTGACCATTCATTTAATTACCTGTTTGAGAACCATTATTTACTTCTTGCTGCTCTGCTACCTTCACTTGTGCCCACATCATTTTCTCTTTTAACTTTTTATGCCTTGATTCAATGTCATCACTGCAATACTTCGCATACCTCAATTTCATCAATTGTTTTGCTCTGCCAACAAATCAAATGATGCTGAATCATATTACTAATCTCCGGTTTCAAACCAAACACAAAACGATACACAAAATGTCCCATATCTTTGTCTCCAATATTCTCAAATCCACTGTACTGTTTAAATACCTGCAACAACCTTTCATAGTAGGCATGTACTGACTCTTTCGGTTCTTGGATTGTTCTGTCTATCTTAACCCAATCTGTTTCCTTTGGAGAAATTTTTCCCTTCAAAAAGTTTATTACCTGATTATACTTTCTCATCACCTCATCAGATGGTGCACCTGTTTTAGGGTCTCTAGGATATTCTTCTTTTGGCCAATCAACAGTAATTTTACCTTCTGTCCACAAATCAGCTGGTACGACAATCTCAAACAAACCATCTAAGTCTTTTAACAAAACCTTTGAAACTTTCACAAACCTCTCTACTTGTTTATACCATTCAACCGGTTTCTCTCTTAATCTGGGAAAATCATTTGTAAAGGACAATATATCCTGTCTTGTCCAAGGAACGTGAACATATCCACCACCTGGGACTTCCCTCATCAGACACGCCCTTTCAACTTGTTCTGTCTCTCTTAACGGAAACATTAACGCTCCTTTTCCAGCTGCCTCTTTCTTTTTTTGTCCATATACCTTTCCACCGTTCAACATCTCCCCATTTTTTCAGAATATTCATCAACTCTTTTATCTGTAATCTTTTTCCAGACGCATTCAAACTCTCCAAATCCTTTTCGGTAAAGACCAATCTGTACGATTTCTGCAGCACCTTTGACTTCTCTATATCTATTCCATATTCACTAGCAGCCTCTGCTATTTTCTCATGAAGATTCCTCACTCTCCAAGTAAGACTTTTACACAAAAACAACAGCTCTTCATCTCGGTAAATCCCTAATCTATCTGGATTTATCGTACCAATAATCATCTCTTTCAAATCCACTTTCAATTGGCTCACATTTATACTCTGGGGTTGAGGTTTTGCCTTTCCATTCCCTTTATCCAATCATTCAATTCCTCTGGTGAAGGACCTGCTGAACTCCCTGTCGCTGAAATAACATTCGGCCCTATTCTCCTTGTATCTATTTGTACACTTCGTCTAGGGGTTTCTGTTACCATCTCACAAACCGGAAGATCTAACAATGTAGTATTTGTGTCAGGCTGTCCATCCTCATTCACTACCGTCACCATTCCACTCCTGTCGCTACTCCTTGGAACTGCCAATGTATGTACTCTTGTTATATTCTGTTTTTCTCCATACAATGGAACTACGGGACCAATTGTTACCGGTACCGTCAATGCTTCTGCATTTAAACTCAACTGATTTATTTTCTGTATCTGCTCTACTCTTGCCTTATTTAGTATGTCCAATTCTTTTTCTCGCACTATTCTAGCCATGTCTGCAATCTGTGGGGTTAATGGATTTCCCATAAAGGGTGCATTCAGTCACCTCAACTGAATTTTCTTGATATGGCAGAGGTCTTTTGGTCATAATATCCTCTAATAACTCATCAGAATCGTTTGCATCATCTCTTAAACTTGAAGTTTCTACATTTTTCTTTTTCTCTTTACATTTGCCTCCTGTCTGGTCTTCAGCACCTAAAACTGGGTACAAACCCTCAGTTACCACAGCTCTCCTCCATCGTTTCATTGTGTCCTCTCTTCTCTCAAAAGGGTATCTAGTCATTACATTTCTGTATCTCCTACCCCCTCGATATTTCTCTCTTTCGAATGCTTCTACTTCCAATTCCTCTAACGCTTCATACTGTGTAGATCTGGGATTTGGCTCTAATGAATTCATTCGATTTCTCAAATTCTGCAAAATTCTTATACTAAACGACCCATGCTGTGGAAAAGCTATAACACCATCATCCTTCGTGTATTCCACCCAATTCTCTAACCAAGTATACGTATGGCAGTGGTTCCCAAACTTTTTCAACCCATGGCTCCCTTGGCTTATTGATCGTTGGCCGCGGCTCCCTATTATTATGTGACATTTTTTTGTGGGTGGAGTGGACGGATGTAGAATGGGATGGAACGCCTAGTTCAGTTGGGACATTTATCACACACAATAAATGTCAATTCTTTTATATTTATAAGAAGGAAAAATGACTTAATTTACCTTAGGAAGATGTACTTTATAACTTCAGGAAGCCAAATATTGCAGTCTGTTCTCAGAGTAAATGTTTGTGGTTACTTTGTAGCTAAAACTATGCTGTGGGCTGTCTGACCATAAATGACATATATAAAGCCAGTTTTACTAAGGCAGAGTCTGGATCACTGTGATGGTCTAGAGACGCCTTAGAAACTCTGCAGCGCTCCTAAAGGGCCTCTGCCCGGTCACTAGCCAATGCCTTTTTAGCATGCTCGATGCCCATAGCAGCTATTGTGGCAGCGTGTTCTTCCTACGGTGTACCCTCTGCTAGTGAAAGATTTTAGACTGGGACTGAACGTGTTGAATGACAGTCACATCCTTCCCACAATACACATGCAGATCGGCAGGAATGATTGGCTGCTGTGATGGGCCCTGGCATGTGCGGGTGGGCACCATTCTCCTGCACTTGCAGTGGCTCGGGGTCTCTGTTTATGAGTACCTTAAGCTCCAAATGCTTTCAAAGGCGAGCCTCGAAAATAAATGGGCTTGTTTTGCCCCTGGATGTAGGCAGGCCTAAGGCCTGATTCAGAGCTGAACTTCAATGGAAGAAAGAATACCACCCAAAACCAGGGGGCAATAGGCCTTTGACACCAATCCCCACCATACAGTGCCTAAGGTGAAAGAATCTCAATGGGTAACCCCGCATTCCCCCAGATTGAGCACTTCTACGGGAAACCAGAGGACTTGCCTCTAGCACACAGCTTCAAACCAGGCGCCAGACTGCTTGAGTGCAAGAGCACTTATCCAGCGCTCTGCAGTGACCAAAGCGGTAACTCAGGACTAGATAAATCTCTGTCAAATATATTAACAGAATTGCGTGAGGGAGACCTTAACCTTCCCTCCTTTGTTGTTACAGACAGGAAACTTCTGATATCCTTCCCTTTTTTAGGTCTCGCGCCTAGAGTTGCAGTGTTTTTTTGGGTGCGCCGCCTTTTTTTTCTTTACTAGTGCACAGTGCTTTCAGTTTTGTTACTGTGCAGTTTCCCACATTTATTAACCCTTTAAAATCCTCTTGTTAGTAACACCGGGGAGTGAGTGGTAAACCCAAAGACACGTGTTCATGTGAAGGGCCCGAGCACACTGGAACAAACAATGTCTCCGTGAGAGGAGAGTGTCATTCACCGGAAAGTCACTAACTTTCGGGCTCGGATCCCCTCTCACTGCCACACTCCCACTCTGACATGCAGGACCCGACCCGTGGTCCTCGGAAATGGTCCTAGCGCTTTGAAACGTAATCTGTAGCGCCACGATAATAATAATTTCTCATCAAAAGCTGTGTACTTAGGAAAGCTCCAGTCGCCTTTGGGAGCACACACCTTAATGAGACTTGCATTTTCAGCAAATAAACTAGCGTCACGTTTATGTCCTCGGCGTCCAGGAAGGCCCCGTGCAGGGTCGCTGGTAATGGTGCCAAGGATGCACAGAATGCTGTTAGCCGTGCCGGAGACATAGCCAAGATCACATATAGGATCCCTAGGCGCGCTACCATTCCCACGGGAACATGTGATGTTCTTCGGAACACAGGTCATGTTCTCAGGGGGAACTGGAATATATAAGTTTATCAGGGACACGGGCTCTGTCTGCAGGGAAATGCAATTATGGCCTTAATGCAATTATGGCCACAACTGAAGATCTGAGGAGTACAGGTGATGTAATGTGGCCAGGGTCACACGTTGTATCCTCAGTCACAGGGCAGGGTTCTCAAGCACGCACAAAATTCCCAGGGTCCAAGTGATGACCTCAGGGACACAGCTAGTACTGACAGAGATATACACGAGTTTCACTGAAATTGGCCAGCTCAGCAGGAAGCCAGGACATACTTACAAGGACACTGGTGGAACTCCAAGTCACAAGGTGGGATTCTAAGGGGCACGCGCTCTATAGTCAGAGAAACATACACGAGTCTCAGGGACACAGGCGAAGTACTCAGACACACGAACAATGTTCACAGGCAGGCATTGATTTAAGGGAAACACTAAATGTGCCAAGGTCTCAGGGACACAGAAAATGCTGAGTACTGATTAGTCGGGTAGAAACCTGGGGTTGAAACACAAGCAGGGTCTCTTTGGAGTAGACGGTATTGTAACAAATCACATTTCAGACCCCAATATCTCAATGAGTAATAATCTTTTGCAGTTTTATATAGCGCACACTCGACTTGAAGGTATCGGTGCGCTTTACACGAGCACCAGTTACATTACACAAGGACACATTCCTTTTTGGTAGGCACGGGGAGATTAAGTGATTTGCCCAGAATCGCAGGATGTTGAGCCAACGCAATACTTGAATCTGACTCCCCAGCTACAAAGTCGGCAGCTCTGGCCATTACGCCACACCCATCTGTAAAAGGAAGTCTTCATTCTCATCAAGGGAAAGGGATTACAAGAGCTGATTGTGTCAGCAGAGTAACACGTGTGGCAGATTTAGGTCTGTGTGGTGCAGTTCTTTGAAAAAAACATTTTTTTTTTGGTTTACGCAGATGGAGGGGTCATTTCAATGGGCTTGCGGATCTGCTGCGGTCCAGTGTGCAGTGACCCCCTTAGCCGCTCCAGGTCAGATGTGACCAAGGGGGTGACGGAGGGTTTAGGCGTTTAATTCCTCTTCTATGCCTCTATCCACTACCCCCTCTTATGCATCCTGACCACACTGATGCAGCGCCATCAAGGCCCCCAATGCTTTCTTGGGATAAGTACCCCCTCTCCATGGACGCCCCTGCCATGGGTGGCCTTTGCCTACCCCTTCTAATGACCCTTCTCTCTCAGACTCCTCTCTGCCCTTGTCTCCGTTCACTTTATTTGTAAATCAGTGTGAAGTAAATGGTGTCCCCGGTGAGAACTCTCCTCACCGACCAACCTCCACCCATCTTCACTGTGAGAGGAGTTCATGCCTTCTCCCTCCCTGGTCATAAATCGAATAAGACTTTCTCACTGACAGCAACCGAGGTTTAGAAACCACCTGTGGAAGGCTTATTAAAAAAAACCAATAATAATGCTTTCAGAAACTGTGTATTTTTGCCAGATACATTCTACACAGTGGTGGTTGGCACGCATTGTTGTGTAACAGCGCATGGAGTACCAGAAGAAGCTAAGCAGGAAAAGGTATGAGAGACACCTTCTGGTTGGCCAGCCCATGGTTGCTAAAACAGGCCCCCTTCACCAGCTTCACTGAGGGAATTCTGATTGGTCATTTCATGGATTGGGCTTGGTTGGTTATAAAGGACACATAGTAAATGAAAAAGCTTCATCAGAATTTAAAATAAATGTTTATTATTTTCCTTTTATGCAGTTTTTATACCACAGATCAGGCCCAGTAAGAACATCAGGGTGTTGTACAATCCAAAAGATAGTGAAGGGTAACATAAGATTTAAACAAGCATTTGAAATGCAATAGGTCACACATTTGCAGAGTTTGAGCTATTGGCATTGTAATTGACAATGCGTTTTATTTGTGTTTTTTAAAACCGATAAATAAAAGGCATTGTCATTTACAGCGCCAATAGCTCAAACTCTGCAAATGCGAGACCTATTGCATTGTAAATGCTTGTTCTCTTTGTGCTTTAGACACTCTCCCAAAATTCGCTTCCTCCCTTTTCTCTCTCCCTATCCTGTCCCATTCTCCCCCGTTCACGCCAGGTTTCCGCTCACCATAATCTTTCCACTCTGCTTTTCCACGCATTTGGTTGCTGGCTTCTTAAGCAGGAAATACGAGAAATCCATCTCAATCAGTAACATTAGGTTCTGCACTCTCAATAAGGAATGCTCTGCTGCCATCTGGTGGACAGAGGTGTTATGCTTTTACTAAATAACTGCACATTTCAAAGATGTTACCGGCAATTTATGACTTCGAAAATCTGAAACCTTTGAAGCGCGGCGCCCCTGGCTACTTTGGAGGGCGCACCAGGGCGCCACGGCGCACAGATTGGGAACCACTGACGTATGGTATCCTCGCTCCAACATCATATAAGAAGCAGGCGTTCCTGGAGGGGGAATAAGAATTCCCTCTCTAGTCACTATTGGTTTATCCTTTTTAAAGAAATTCTTTATTTTCTTTAGCAACTTCATTTTTCTAACTCTTTACACTATTGTCTCTCAATAAAACAACAAGGAAACCCTTCCGTAATTCTACTTATTCTCTTTGCCAGTTCTTGTCCAATACCAGCGTGACTCACACCAACCGTTAAATCACAGCTCTCTACGTATCTACTGTTTCAACCAATACTAGCGCGGCTCACACCAACCGGCCAATCAGAGCTTACTTTTCGCTCGCTGCCTGACCAAAGCCAGCGCGGCCTTTTTGTGACGTCAGTATTACTCCTTCTACTGACCCTCCCTTTACACAATAGTACGGCAATGTATTCCTAAATCTTCTTAATCAAAATTCTTGTTAGTAACAACATAAAACAATGCTACTTTGTCTGTTCCTCTAATAAAGAAATAGTTCTTCACTTCAAAACGAGAAATTCTTATACTTAAAGTAAAATAACGACCAGCGTTACTTCACACCCAAACAAGCTACAGGTGGACTTGGTACTCCTCTAGGGATAAGGCCAAAGTTTCGCAAGATGACTTTTTGGTGTAAAAGAGGTCTTGGTACTCCTCTGGGGATAAGGCCAGAGTTTCAAAAGTGGACCCTTCGCTATTTTAGACACTCTACTCACATACAAAATTTTCCCGAAATATAACACCTACAGCCCTCCGCCGTACAGTATTATAACAACAGACTAAGTACTTCTGCAGTGTGATATCTTATCCACACTCTTCTTCTGCCTACTCTAGGCTAAAATTCCATTCCCGGGATTCCTCAGTGTTAGACCTGGCATCCTTGGCGTGGGTCTCCCTTCCATTTTTTATGATGCCTCCTATGTTACTGATCTGTTTTTGCTGGTGTTAGATGCTTTGGGCACTGTGCCACTGCTATTCAGTGCCACAGTGCAAGTGCTCCCTATGATAAATTGTGTTATGTATTAGTGACTCCATGATTGGATGATTGGTTTACTTGTCAGTCCCTAGTACAGTGCACTGAGTGTGCCCAGGGCTTGTAAATCCAATGCCGCTGGTGGGCTTGCAGCACTGGTTGTGCCACCCACAGAAGCGGCTTGTAAAATGTGTCTCAGGCCTGCCATCGCAGAGCCTGTGTGCAGCCTAGAGCTGCCATGTCGACTTGGTGAGTGCACCCACTTGCCAGTCCCTAAACCTTCCCTTTGCTACATGTTGGTCACCCCTAAAGTAGGCCCTAGGGCAGGGTGCATTGTAAGTATAAGGTAGGACATGCCCTGGTGTGTGTGGCATGTCCTAGTAGTGAATTACAGCCATTTTCGTTTTTCACTATTGCAAGGCTACCTGCTCCCCATAGGCCAGAATGGGCAGACTGACTATTACACCTTATAGTCAGAACTGACCCAGGAACATGGTAGAAAAACGAATTTAGTATGCCCGAACTCAGAATGATAAAATACATCTTTTAGTGAAGTTGGTTTTAACATTGTGTTTGAAAATACCACTTTTAGAAAGTGGGTATTTTCTTGCCTAAACTTCCAAGCCTACCTCTGCTAGGTTGTGTATTCCTTGTCTGGAGATTGAGTGACAGGGGCTGGGGGTGGCTACAGGAGACAGGGTGAGTCAGCACAGGGCTGAATAGAAAGATCTGCATCCAGAGTGGAGGGAGGAGTTGCACCTGGGTCTGAATAGGGCTGTGCCTGCCTTCCACAATGCTGGCTCCACCTCCTGCCGGGCGGCTGAGCACTCTGCCCCACATTCTGAAAGGAAAGAAGGAGTCAGAAAAACAAAGTGCTCCAGCACTGACCAGAACTGGTTTTGGACTAGGCAGAGGCCTCTCTGCCTTCAGAGAACAAAGAGAAACTGTGTATAAAAAGGGGACCCAGACCCCTAGGAAATTAGATCACTTTGGGAAACAAGAAGAAACCTTTGCTGAGGAGCGGAACCAAGAAGAAACTGAGGAGAAGACTATCCCTAAGCTAGAGGGATCTGCCTGCAGTGGTTGCCTGACTGCCAAAGGAAGGAGAAAGGACTTTGTGTGCACTTTTATTTCAACTTGTGAAGGATCTCCAAGGGCTTGAGAAAAGAGCTTGCCTCCTGCTGAAGTCTCAGGGACAACAGACTTCAACCACCAGCTCCCCAAGAATCCTTTGGAAGTGCCTGCTGCTGTTTTGGGCCTTCTGAAGGGACTGCGTGTCGCAAGGAGCTGGAAGCGCGACTCAAGAGGGAGAAGCGTGTCGCCGTCGCAGCCGCTGCCGTCGCATCACGGAGATGACGCCGCTGTAGCTGTCCCATTGCACCTCATCTCGAGAAACGTCCCGCAACACCGAAGAAGCGTGTCGCAGCCGCTGCCGTCGCATCGTAGATGTCGCCGCTGTAGCTGTCGCATTGCACCGCATCGAGAGAAGCGCCTCGCATCCACGGAGAAGCGTGCCGCCGTCGGAGCTGCTGCCGTCGCATCACGGAACAAGGGTGTCGCCGCTGCAGCTGACGCATCGAGTCGAGACTTCTCGTAACATCGGAGAAGCGTGCCGCATCAGGAAGAACTTGACGTCTTTATTTCTTTGCACCAGAACTTTGTCGCATCTCCATCTCTGCAACACTTTCGTTGTAGAAACGTATCGTAAGGTACATTGACTCAAAGTGTCGCATTTTAAGAACTTAAGAGAACTAAGCTAAACCTACCATTTGAAGTACAGTATTGTGGATTTTTGTCGTTTATGGTCTTGTGTTAAAACTATATAAAGAATACTTATTTTTGATATAAACCTTGTGTGGTGTCCATCTGTAGTGTTGTCACTAGATTACTGTATGTGTTCACAAATGCTTTACACACTGCCTCTGAGATAAGCCTGTCTGCTCGTGCCAAGCTACCAAGGGGTGAGCAGGGGTTATTTTAGGAGTGTACCCCTTTACCCTGACTAGAGGCGAGGGTCCCTATTTGTCACAAGTACCTACCTGTGCCAACTAGAGACCCCCAATTCTAACATTGGTGGTCAGCGGTGAGGATTCTGGACTTGCATTTGTGACTCATGTACAGTGATTGGTGAACACTACTAGTGAGTGCAGACCAAAACGCGACCACATACTTTTGGTAGATTTTTTTTTCTGGGACTTTCCATTTTTAGCCAAGTTTAGCCATCATGAAACCAGCATCCATAGCATCTGTTGATTTTGATTGGGAAGAGGAGAAACTAGAATGCTACAATGCAAGGCAGCTGAAGCACTTCTGCAAAAGATTTAATGTTGCAATTACCGGGCTCACCAAGAAGGAGGAGTTCTATAAGGCGCTGAGGGCCTGGGTAGAAGCAAGGAAAACCCCTGAGAATGAGGAAGGGGATAATGATGCAGATGTGCAGCTGGAAGGGCCATTGGGTCCAGGGGAAAGGAAAGCACCTTCCCCAGCAGGTAGCAGTGTTTCTGCCAAAGGTCTGTCCACAGAAGAGCTGGAGGACAGGGAGAGAAATAGGATGCATGAGTTGGAGCTGGCCAAAATGAATGGGCAATTGGAAATTAGGAAACTGGCCCTGGAAGAAAAGAGGATACAGCTTGAGCATGATAGAAGTTTGAGGGAGTTGGATTTGAAAGCTAGGAGCTTAGAAATTACTCCCTCTGGTGGCAGCACACCGTCAATGCCTGTGGAATCTAGAGTGTATATTGCTAAGTATGTGGTCAGAGTTTTTTAAAAATGATGACATTGGGCAGTGGTTCAAGGCCTATGAGGTAGCCATGTCTTCCCACCGGGTCCCTGAGAAGGATTGGGGAGCGGGGTTGTGGGGACGGTTCCTTAGTGAGGGGCGGGACACACTGCTAGATTTGCCTTCTGATGTCCATAATTCATATCACCACATGAAGGATGCTTTAATGTCTAGGTATGGTTTAACTCCTGAATTGTATAGGCAGAGGTTCAGGGGTTGCAAGAAGATAGAGAACAGTACCTGGGTTGAATATGTCACTTTTTTCTGCAGAGCATTGGATGGTTGGGTGAAGGGTAGCAAAGTTGATGATTTTCAGGGGCTCCTTGATTTGATTGCATGGGAGCACTTGTCAAGTAACTGTTTTCCAGAGCTACGCCAGCACCTGATAGATAGCAAGCTGACTATCCCTAGGAAGCTTGCTGAGGAGAGCGGACCGCTGGGTCAGTACCAGGGTCCACAAGGGTCACGTGGGAGACTCAGCCAAGGGTGGGCAGGGTCCCCAGCAGAAGAGTGGGGGGACAAGGGTAAACAGAGGGAGTTCCAAAGAAGGCCCCAAAGTAGTCCCCAAGGGAACCAAGGGAAAGGTTCCCAGCCTTCCCCCAGAAACCCTCAGGGGCCCCGACAGGTCCCCTGTTCAAAGGGGACACCTGAGATGCTACAAATGTGGGGACCTGGGTCATATAGCGAGTGATCCCAGGTGCCGCCAGTTTGGAAAGACCGCACCTCCTGGTGCAGCCCCCGGCAGATGGCTAGTGTAGCCCTGGGGGAGGAGATGGATGCCCAAGAGGGGTGGGGTCCCGCACAGATGTCCCTTGTCTCATTAGGAGACTGTGAGGTGGTCCCCAGGACCCCGCTGCCTGACAACACTAAGAAATACAGGCAGTGGGTGACCATCAATGGCCATAGGGTGGAGGCTCTTAGAGATACAGGAGCCAGTGTGACAGCTGTCAAGTGTCACCTGGTATCTCAAGAGCAGGTTGTCCCCAATGCATTCTATCCAGTTGTTGCCGCTGACAACACAGTCACTGCAAAGTGGCTCAGGTTCCCTTTGAGTGGGGGGGGTCTCTGGTACTCTTCAGGTAGCTGTGAGGCCCGCCATGCCTGTTGACTGTTTGTTAGGGAACGACTTGGAGAGCTCACCTTGGGCGAAGGTGGAGCGAAGTGCTCATTTAGAGATGTTAGGTTTGCCTGACTGGGCGTGTGTGACCACCCGGTCCATGGCAGCAAGTAAAGGTGCTCAAGAGGACCTGGAGCCTGAGAGGGAGGCCCAGGTACCTGCCGTCACGAGAAGAGGCAGGGGCGCGGGAAACCGGCCCCCGAAGTTCCCACGGTCCAGGAGGAGGCAGACCTTGAGGGGGATGCCCTGGAGCCTACAGGGGAACAGGTAGCTGAACTGGGGGACCTGCCTGAGCTGACCCATTGGCAGCAAGAAGCAGGACCCTCCAGGGAAGAATTCTGCAAGGAGCAGAAAGAATGCCCTTCTCTGGTGGGTCTGCGGCAACAGGCTGCAGACCAGGCAACAGGTGATCAGTCTGGGTCACATTGGGTCTATTGGGAGAATGATCTCCTGTATACTGAGCCTAAGGTTGCTGAGCCTGGGTCAGCCCGTGTGCTGGTGGTACCCCAGTGCCTCAGAGCCTTCCTACTGGGGCTGGCTCATGATGTTCCATTGGCAGGACATTTGGGGCAGGACAAGACCTTTGAGAGGCTTGCCACCCACTTTTATTGGCTCCAAATGCGCAGGAGTTCAGACACTCACTGCAGGACATGTCAGACTTGCCAGGCAAGTGGAAAGAGTGGGAGGAAGTGCCAGGCTCCTCTCCAGCCATTCCCTGTAGTCAGCACCCCCTTTGAACGGGTGGGTATTGACATTGTGGGGCCACTGGACCCCAAGACAGCCATGGGCAACAGGTTCATCCTGGTCTTGGTGGACCATGCCACCCGGTACCCGGAAGCCATACCTCTGAGGACAGTGACGGCCCCCGTGGTGGGACGAGCACTGATGGGAATTTTCTCCCGAGTGGGATTCCCTAGAGAGGTAGTGTCTGACCGGGGACCAACTTCATTTCCAAGTATATGAAGTCCCTGTGGCAGGAGTGTGGGGTAACCTACAAGTTTACCACTCCTTACCACCCCCAAGGAAATGGGTTGGTTGAAAGGTTCAACCGAACCCTCAAAGGCATGATTATGGGTCTTGAGGAACCTATGAGGCGTAAGTGGGACGTCCTCTTACCATGCCTGCTCTTTGCTTACCGTGAGGTGCCAGAGAAATCTCTAGGGTTCAGTCCCTTTGAGCTTCTCTATGGACACCCAGTAAGAGGACCTCTAAGTTTGGTCAATGAAGGCTGGGAGCAATCTCCCAGGAAACCTCCCCAGGATGTATACAGTTACATGCTGGCCTTTAGGAACCAAACTAGGCGTTTCAGGCAACTCGCTGAGGCGAATATGGAAGCCAGCCAGGAGGAGATGAAGCGGTGGTACGACCAGAATGCCACTCTGGTAGAGCTTCAGCCTGGTCAGAAAGTGTGGGTCATGGCCCCAGTGGAGCCATGCGCGCTCCAGGATAAGTGGACCGGACCCTTTGAGGTTGTAGAGCGCAAAAGTCCGGTTACCTACTTGGTGGACTTGCGGTATCCCAGGAACCCCTTGAGGGTCCTGCATGTCAACCGCCTGAAGCCCCACTTGGAGAGGTCCCAAGTGGGCATGCTCTTAGCGACAGATGCTGGGATGGAGGAGGAGACCGAGCCTCTTCCTGACCTCCTGTCAGCAACAGAGCAAGATGGGTCAGTGGATGGTGTCAACCTCTCTTCCACCCTGACCCCTGAGCAACAGAATGACTGCCGCCAGTTGCTGGGACAGTTTTCTGATCTGTTCTCCCTGGTTCCCGGTGTCACAGATTGGTGCATCCATGATGTGGACACTGGGGACAGTACACCTGTGAAGCACAAATCTTACAGGGTGACTGACAGGGTGAGAGCTTGCATCAAGGAGGAGGTCTCCAAAATGCTTGCGTTAGGGGTGATTGAGTCCTCTAACAGTCCTTGGGCCAGCCCAGTGGTCTTGGTCCCAAAGGCTGCCGCACCGGGTGCCACACCAGAACTCCGGTTCTGTGTGGACTACCGAGGGCTCAATTCAGTCACCAGGACTGACGCGCACCCCATCCCCAGAGCTGATGAGCTCATAGATCAGCTAGGGGCTGCCCGGTACCTCAGCACGTTTGACTTGACATCTGGGTACTGGCAGATCGCCTTGACTGATGGGGCAAGAGAGAGGTCAGCATTCTCCACACCAGATGGGCACTACCACTTCCGGGTGATGCCCTTTGGGATGAAGAATGCCCCTGCCACCTTCCAGAGGTTGGTCAAGCAGGTGTTGGCTGGACTGGTCATCCAGGTAGGCGGCACTGAACGAGTCATCGCAGTGTTCAGCGCCAGTTGGGAAGAACATCTGCGCCACCTCTGGGAAGTGTTGATGGCGCTGCGGAGAGCAGGCCTCACGATCAAGGCCAGTAAGTGCCAGATCGGGCAGGGTTCCGTGGTGTACTTGGGACACCAAGTGGGGAGCGGCCAGGTGGCGCCCCTACAACCCAAAATTGAAACCATCCTGAATTGGGAACCCCCAAAACCCAGACAGAGGTGAGAGCCTTCTTAGGACTCACGGGTTACTACAGGAGGTTTGTCAAGGGGTATGGCAGCATTGTTGCGCCCCTGACAGAGCTGACTTCAAGAAGCAGCCCAGGAAAGTGATTTGGACTGACACCTGTCAGAAAGCTTTTGAGGCCCTGAAAACTGCCATGTGCACGGCGCCCGTGCTCCTGGCACCCAACTTCTCCAAAGAGTTAGTAGTACAAACAGACGCTTCAGAGCATGGTGTGGGGGCTGTTCTGTCACAGATGAATGAGGAGGGCCTAGATCAACCCGTAGCCTTCATCAGTAGGAGGTTACTACCACAGGAACAGAGGTGGAGTGCTATTGAGCGTGAGGCATTTGCTGTGGTCTGGGCACTGAAGAAGCTGATACCATACCTGTTTGGGACTCACTTCCGGGTTCAGACAGACCACAGGCCCCTCAGATGGTTGATGCAGATGAGGGGTGAGAATCCAAAGCTGTTGAGGTGGTCCATTTCCCTACAGGGGATGGATTTCACGGTGGAACACCGCCCTGGTACAGAACACGCCAATGCTGATGGTCTGTCCAGATTTTTCCGCCTTAGTGAAGAGAACTCCCCTAAGGTAGGGTAGTTCTCCCCACATTTCAGCTGGAGGGGACACGTGTTAGACCTGGCATCCTTGGCGTGGGTCTCCCTTCCATTTTTATGATGCCTCCTATGTTACTGATCTGTTTTTGCTGGTGTTAGATGCTTTGGGCACTGTGCCACTGCTATTCAGTGCCACAGTGCAAGTGCTCCCTATGATAAATTGTGTTATTTATTAGTGACTCCATGATTGGATGATTGGTTTACTTGTCAGTCCCTAGTACAGTGCACTGAGTGTGCCCAGGGCTTGTAAATCCAATGCCGCTGGTGGGCTTGCAGCACTGGTTGTGCCACCCACAGAAGCGGCTTGTAAAATGTGTCTCAGGCCTGCCATCGCAGAGCCTGTGTGCAGCCTAGAGCTGCCATGTCGACTTGGTGAGTGCACCCACTTACCAGTCCCTAAACCTTCCCTTTACTACATGTTGGTCACCCCTAAAGAAGGCCCTAGGGCAGGGTGCATTGTAAGTATAAGGTAGGACATGCCCTGGTGTGTGTGCATGTCCTAGTAGTGAATTACAGCCATTTTCGTTTTTCACTATTGCAAGGCTACCTGCTCCCCATAGGCCAGAATGGGCAGACTGACTATTACACCTTATAGTCAGAACTGACCCAGGAACATGGTAGAAAAACGAATTTAGTATGCCCGAACTCAGAATGATAAAATACATCTTTTAGTGAAGTTGGTTTTAACATTGTGTTTGAAAATACCACTTTTAGAAAGTGGGTATTTTCTTGCCTAAACTTCCAAAGCGATACCAAAGGGGATAATGGACGGAGCGTTAGAGCAAATCAAACACTCACCCCCAGTCAACTGATCTGGGTTTAATCCATCATCATTCTTTAGCTCACTCCACCACCCCAGTTCAGACATGGCC
Source organism: Calotriton arnoldi (assembly GCA_963921515.1). Classification (NCBI taxonomy): domain Eukaryota; kingdom Metazoa; phylum Chordata; class Amphibia; order Caudata; family Salamandridae; genus Calotriton; species Calotriton arnoldi. The sequence continues at coordinate 619,586 of CAWUFW010008802.1, read as the reverse complement.
ATATGCAAATCAGTCTGACCCTGTGCCTCATGGGAACAGTCCAGCCCGAACTGCCAAGCCATGTCTTCCCTGGACCGGAAACAAGCATCCTGGGACCGGTTTCGGGTTCAAAACCCTCATCAGCCAGGCTATCTTGAATCCAGTGGCAAAGTGAGCAAGGGACCCACGTCTGGGCATACCCTGCCAACTTAGGGCGAACAAAGCGATACCAAAGGGGATGATGGACGGAGCGTTAGAGCAAATCAAACACTCACCCCCAGTCAACTGATCTGGGTTTAATCCATCATCATTCTTTAGCTCACTCCACCACCCCAGTTCAGACATGGCCATATGCAAATCAGTCTGACCCTGTGCCTCATGGGAACAGTCCAGCCCGAACTGCCAAGCCATGTTTTCCCTGGACCGGAAACAAGCATCCTGGGACCGGTTTCGGGTTCAAAACCCTCATCAGCCAGGCTATCTTGAATCCAGTGGCAAAGTGAGCAAGGGACCCACGTCTGGGCATACCCTGCCAACTTAGGGCGAACAAAGCGATACCAAAGGGGATGATGGACGGAGCGTTAGAGCAAATCAAACACTCACCCCCAGTCAACTGATCTGGGTTTAATCCATCATCATTCTTTAGCTCACTCCACCACCCCAGTTCAGACATGGCCATATGCAAATCAGTCTGACCCTGTGCCTCATGGGAACAGTCCAGCCCGAACTGCCAAGCCATGTCTTCCCTGGACCGGAAACAAGCATCCTGGGACCGGTTTCGGGTTCAAAACCCTCATCAGCCAGGCTATCTTGAATCCAGTGGCAAAGTGAGCAAGGGACCCACGTCTGGGCATACCCTGCCAACTTAGGGCGAACAAAGCGATACCAAAGGGGATGATGGACGGAGCGTTAGGGCAAATCAAACACTCACCCCCAGTCAACTGATCTGGGTTTAATCCATCATCATTCTTTAGCTCACTCCACCACCCCAGTTCAGACATGGCCATATGCAAATCAGTCTGACCCTGTGCCTCATGGGAACAGTCCAGCCCGAACTGCCAAGCCATGTCTTCCCTGGACTGGAAACAAGCATCCTGGGACCGGTTTCGGGTTCAAAACCCTCATCAGCCAGGCTATCTTGAATCCAGTGGCAAAGTGAGCAAGGGACCCACGTCTGGGCATACCCTGCCAACTTAGGGCGAACAAAGCGATACCAAAGGGGATGATGGACGGAGCGTTAGAGCAAATCAAACACTCACCCCCAGTCAACTGATCTGGGTTTAATCCATCATCATTCTTTAGCTCACTCCACCACCCCAGTTCAGACAAGGCCATATGCAAATCAGTCTGACCCTGTGCCTCATGGGAACAGTCCAGCCCGAACTGCCAAGCCATGTCTTCCCTGGACCGGGAAACAAGCATCCTGGGACCGGTTTCGGGTTCAAAACCCTCATCAGCCAGGCTATCTTGAATCCAGTGGCAAAGTGAGCAAGGGACCCACGTCTGGGCATACCCTGCCAACTTAGGGTGAACAAGCGATACCAAAGGGGATGATGGACGGAGCGTTAGAGCAAATCAAACACTCACCCCCAGTCAACTGATCTGGGTTTAATCCATCATCATTCTTTAGCTCACTCCACCACCCCAGTTCAGACATGGCCATATGCAAATCAGTCTGACCCTGTGCCTCATGGGAACAGTCCAGCCCGAACTGCCAAGCCATGTCTTCCCTGGACCGGAAACAAGCATCCTGGGACCGGTTTCGGGTTCAAAACCCTCATCAGCCAGGCTATCTTGAATCCAGTGGCAAAGTGAGCAAGGGACCCACGTCTGGGCATACCCTGCCAACTTAGGGCAAACAAAGCGATACCAAAGGGGATGATGGACGGAGCGTTAGAGCAAATCAAACACTCACCCCCAGTCAACTGATCTGGGTTTAATCCATCATCATTCTTTAGCTCACTCCACCACCCCAGTTCAGACAAGGCCATATGCAAATCAGTCTGACCCTGTGCCTCATGGGAACAGTCCAGCCCGAACTGCCAAGCCATGTCTTCCCTGGACCGGAAACAAGCATCCTGGGACCGGTTTCGGGTTCAAAACCCTCATCAGCCAGGCTATCTTGAATCCAGTGGCAAAGTGAGCAAGGACCCACGTCTGGGCATACCCTGCCAACTTAGGGCGAACAAAGCGATACCAAAGGGGATGATGGACGGAGCGTTAGAGCAAATCAAACACTCACCCCCAGTCAACTGATCTGGGTTTAATCCATCATCATTCTTTAGCTCACTCCACCACCCCAGTTCATACATGGCCATATGCAAATCAGTCTGACCCTGTGCCTCATGGGAACAGTCCAGCCCGAACTGCTAAGCCATGTCTTCCCTGGACCGGAAACAAGCATCCTGGGACCGGTTTCGGGTTCAAAACCCTCATCAGCCAGGCTATCTTGAATCCAGTGGCAAAGTGAGCAAGGGACCCACGTCTGGGCATACCCTGCCAACTTAGGGCGAACAAAGCGATACCAAAGGGGATGATGGACGGAGCGTTAGAGCAAATCAAACACTCACCCCCAGTCAACTGATCTGGGTTTAATCCATCATCATTCTTTAGCTCACTCCACCACCCCAGTTCAGACATGGCCATAGGCAAATCAGTCTGACCCTGTGCCTCATGGGAACAGTCCAGCCCGAACTGCCAAGCCATGTCTTCCCTGGACCGGAAACAAGCATCCTGGGACCGGTTTCGGGTTCAAAACCCTCATCAGCCAGGCTATCTTGAATCCAGTGGCAAAGTGAGCAAGGGACCCACGTCTGGGCATACCCTGCCAACTTCCAAGCCTGCCTCTGCTAGGTTGTGTATTCCTTGTCTGGAGATTGAGTGACAGGGGCTGGGGGTGGCTACAGGAGACAGGGTGAGTCAGCACAGGGCTGAATAGAAAGATCTGCATCCAGAGTGGAGGGAGGAGTTCCACCTGGGTCTGAATAGGGCTGTGCCTGCCTTCCACAATGCTGGCTCCACCTCCTGCCGGGCGGCTGAGCACTCTGCCCCACATTCTGAAAGGAAAGAAGGAGTCAGAAAAACAAAGTGCTCCAGGACTGACCAGAACTGGTTTTGGACTAGGCAGAGGCCTCTCTGCCTTCAGAGAACAAAGAGAAACTGTGTATAAAAAGGGGACCCAGACTCCTAGGAAATTAGATCACTTTGGGAAACAAGAAGAAACCTTTGCTGAGGAGCGGAACCAAGAAGAAACTGAGGAGAAGACTATCCCTAAGCTAGAGGGATCTGCCTGCAGTGGTTGCCTGACTGCCAAAGGAAGGAGAAAGGACTTTGTGTCCACTTTTATTTCAACTTGTGAAGGATCTCCAAGGGCTTGAGAAAAGAGCTTGCCTCCTGCTGAAGTCTCAGGGACAACAGACTTCAACCACCAGCTCCCCAAGAATCCTTTGGAAGTGCCTGCTGCTGTTTTGGGCCTTCTGAAGGGACTGCGTGTCGCAAGGAGCTGGAAGCGCGACTCAAGAGGGAGAAGCGTGTCGCCGTCGCAGCCGCTGCCGTCGCATCACGGAGATGACGCCGTTGTAGCTGTCGCATTGCACCGCATCTCGAGAAATGTCCCGCAACACCGAAGAAGCGTGTTGCCGTCGCAGCCGCTGCCGTCGCATCGTAGATGTCGCCGCTGTAGCTGTCGCATTGCACCGCATCGAGAGAAGCGCCTCGCATCCACGGAGAAGCGTGCCGCCGTCGGAGCTGCTGCCGTCGCATCACGGAACAAGGGTGTCGCCGCTGCAGCTGACGCATCGAGTCGAGACTTCTCGCAACATCGGAGAAGCGTGCCGCATCAGGAAGAACTTGACGTCTTTATTTCTTTGCACCAGAACTTTGTCGCATCTCCATCTCTGCAACACTTTCGTTGTAGAAACGTGACGCATCGTAAGGTACATTGACTCAAAGTGTTGCATTTTAAGAACTTAAGAGAACTAAGCTAAACCTACCATTTGAAGTACAGTATTGTGGATTTTTGTCGTTTATGGTCTTGTGTTAAAACTATATAAAGAATACTTATTTTTGATATAAACCTTGTGTGGTGTCCATCTGTAGTGTTGTCACTAGATTACTGTATGTGTTCACAAATGCTTTACACACTGCCTCTGAGATAAGCCTGTCTGCTCGTGCCAAGCTACCAAGGGGGTGAGCAGGGGTTATTTTAGGAGTGTACCCCTTTACCCTGACTAGAGGCGAGGGTCCCTATTTGTCACAAGTACCTACCTGTGCCAACTAGAGACACCCAATTCTAACACTCAGGTACCTCCGTACCTGTACTTCTAGACAACATAGAACAGATCACTAACTTTTCTTGTTAAAAACATATAATCAATACTTATTACCAGACTAATCAATAATTAAACCGTCCTCTGCTACCAGAAAACTGATCCAGCGCGACGCTTAATCGGGGATCGATACTCATCAATATTACATACAATGGCCCATACACATTCACCCAAATCCCTGATGAGCTGGGGGTCAAGCTTTAAAGACGTGGAAATCGTTTCCTTCACAGATTCATATTCAATTATTCTAAATACATAACTAGACCTATATATCAACTCTCTTTCCTCTCGGTCGACGGACCAATTAGTTGAGTAGTTGATGGTAATGATAGAACTAACTGGCTATCTAACCAGCTAAATAATCAGACTCTCTGTAAGTTTTATAAGGTTTATCTCAAATAAATGATTAATGCTCATCGTATACAGGTCGCAATGCAAACAAAGAATCTCACACAAGGGAGAGCAAATCAATCAGCAATGCAAACAGTATCAAACTCATCAACAATTAGCAATATACTTATGACGGAGTGGATAGATGAAGAGACATAAGTTTCAGAGACACAAATTACATTTGCAAGAAATTATGCAAATTATGAGTCGGGGAATAATACAAACCCAAAGATAAATGAAATACCACCCCCTGGCCAAGGGAGTAGTGGGGGTCTCCTGAAAAGAATCAGGAAACAAAGATTTCAGGAACAGGACAGGGACAGGAACAGCTAGGCCTCTCTGCAAACCGACGAACAGCGATGCATCTCCCTTCTCAATCTCCTACCGCTGCAATTCCAGTCTCGCTCTCTCTAACCACACCACCAAAGGCACCCCAATTATACCCTAAAACCTACATGTCCAACCCACATTAATTGAAACATTGCACTGAATTCGACAGCTCATTGGATGATTGGGGTGGGGTGCATCACACCACCATGATTTCATTCAAAATTCTTCATACTCATTGTTCTACTTCCTTTCCCATGGAGTATGTATTGACCAGTTCATACAAATTTATTATTGTTACATTTGATTAAATTCTCAACCACGTCTGTGGAAGAAGTCGGGGATCCCACGGCCAGTCTCATCTTTTGGCAGGCAAACAATGTTCTCTGTGCTGCATAGCATTGAACCAATGTTCATCATCTGCAGCGCTCAGCACTTATGTCGGGTTTGCCTGGTCATTCTTTTTTTTTGAAAATTTCTTTATTAACATTTTCTATTGAGTCAGCACTAATACAGTTTATAACCTCAGAAAAACACACCAGGGTCATACAGCCCTGCTTATTCATTGGTAGTGACTGATTGGGTATCAAAACATTACACATATTCATACTTGTCATTGTATCTTCAATTCTCAGTTTACCCCTACCCCACCCGTATCTTAAGAATCTTGAGGTTGAGTTATCCCTTGTGAGTCCTGTACCTCGAGGCCATAGTACTGTATCCAGGGAGTCCATATTTTCCAAAATTTCTTGGGACATCCCCGTGCCACATAAGTGGTCTTCTCACCAGTCATGTACATGTCCATCCCCTTTTTCCATTCATCTACTGTGGGCACTTGTGTCTTCCCCCAGCTGTGTGCCAAATCTCTTTTGGCGACTACCAAACCTAGATTAGTGAGCAACAATTGTGGTTTCAAGAGGTCTACTTCTGTGCTTATGCCTAGTAGTACAAAGTTGGGATCTCTGGGTATCTGTTTGCCTGTCACTGCCTCCAGTTCTTTAAGTATATTGGCCCAATAGATCTGGACTCTATTGCACTCCCATACCGTGTGGAAATAATTACCGGTTTCCTCGTTGCATCTAAGGCACTTAGGTGTATCTGCCCTGCCCATCTTGTGTAGTCTTGCCCTGTCGTAATAGGTCCTATGTAAGAATTTAAATTGAATCAGTCTAAGTCGTATCTTGATGGCAACCTCTCGCGGGTGCATTAACGCCATTTCCCAGTCTAGGTCTTCTAAGACTCCCAGCTCCCGTTCCCACTGTACTCTCAGTTTCTGGAGCGTGTCTGGTTTATTGTTTATTATTGTACGGTATGTCCAAGAGACTGCTTTTTCCACTATTTCTCCCATGAGGAGTCGTCCCTCTAGCGGTGAGTATTCAGGTATCGTATCTGTGTCTATGTGTTGCGCCTCCCATGCATGCGCCAGCCTCAGGTATTTGTAGTACTGCGTCCGTTGTAAATCGTATGCTTTCTGTAAAGCGGGGAACGTGGCTAATTTCTTACGATCTAAAATGTCTTTAATTTGGGAGATGCCCAGCATGTCCCATTTCTTAAAACCGTTCAATTTTGCAAATTCTTTGAGTCTCTCTCCTACCCAAAGAGGAGTTGCTCCAGTGATTTTATTGTTCCAGTTGATGTATTTTTCTGCCTTTTTCCAGGCAGTTAGCACCACCTGGGTGGGTGCGAGTAGTTTTGTCGCTCCCTTTCCCCCATAGAGGTAGTGTGTGTGTGTGTGGATGTAATTCAAATTGTCTACGTTCCAACGCATAAGTGGGATGGTCCCCTGGCATATGCTCCCACTCATTGACCACTATAAGGTGGGTAGCGTAGTAGTAGGCTCTTATATCAGGTAGTGATATGCCGCCATTGTATTGGTTGCGTTGCAGTGTGGCCAGCGCCACTCTAGGATGTTTTCCCTCCCAGAGGAACGTGCGCAACGTGCCATCTATCCTATTAAAGACTTCATCTGGGATGGGAAAATATGTATTCTGGAGGATGTAGAGGAGTTTTGGCAATGTTATCATCTTATATAGCGCGGCCTTACCCATTAGTGTCAGTGGTAGAATGCTCCATCTTTCTGCGTCCGCTTTAAATTCTCTAAGAATTCTATACAGATTCCGACTAAGTGCCTCTTGACGGTCTGTCGTAATGTAGATGCCTAAATAATGTATGCCCGTATTGTTTACTTGGAGGCGACCCATGCATTCGGGTGGTTCCCACACCGGATTTGCATTGTACAAACAAGATTTATCCCAGTTTATTTTATAACCCGCGTGTTTACCGTAGCAATCGAAACATTCAAATATTCGTGGGAGCGTCTGCCTGGGGTTCGTGACATAGAGAAGGATGTCATCCGCATATAGTGATATGCGTTCATCCTGAATCTCAGTGTCCTTGAGTCGAAAGCCCGTCATATACGGATTGATCCGGACAGCGCACGCTAGGGGTTCCAACACAAGGGCAAAGAGGAGGGGGTATAGAGGGCATCCTTGCCTCGTCCCGCGCTCTATCGGAAAGTCTCCGGAGAGTGTTCCATTTACCCGTACTATTGGCTGTTCATATAAAATGGCGATCCATCGTCTGAAAACAGGACCAAAGCCAAACTTCTCCAACGTTGCCATTAAAAAGTGCCAGTGTACAATATCGAATGCTTTTTCTGCATCTAATGATAATATGAAGTGCGGGTCAGTTCTGGTTGTGACTACTTCTAGCCAGTTATGTATGCGTCTTAAATTTAATATAGTGGACCTCTTTGGCATAAACCCTGATTGGTCATGGTGAATAAGACTGGATATTACTGTTGTAAGCCTATCGGCAAGTATGCGTGCTAGTATTTTCGTTTCTATGTTAAGGAGCGAAATGGGCCTGTATGAGGCACATTTTTGTGGTGGTTTATCTTTCTTGGGAATCACTACTATCGTGGCTGTTCGGAGATCTTTCGGAAGTCTTCCCACATTTTGTGCTTCTAGGAACAGGTTTAGGAGATGGGAACTAAACAGCGTCGCATTTTGTTTAAAAAGTTCCGGGGGCAGTCCGTTGGGACCCGGGGCCTTCCCAGTTTTCAGGTGGCCTATTGCCCTTCTGACTTCGTCTATCGTTATTTCCTCCTCTAATACTTGCGCTTCCTCCTGGTCTAAACTAGGGGTCTCGAGTGTCTCTAAATATTCTGTTATCTGCGCCTTCCCTGCCAGGGGACGTTCGGCATAGAAGTCTTTATAGTAATGTGCGAAGGCTGTTGCTATCTCGGTAGGAGTCACGTGTATTTGACCATCCTCTGTTTCTATCTTTGTTACCCATCTGGCCTCTGCTTCTTTCTTACTGAGCCATGCCAATAACCTGCCTGTCTTATCTCCTGCGTCGTATAGTCGCCAGTACATAGCTTGTATGGCCTGTTGCGCATCGTTCCTGGCCAGCGCTGAGTACTCATGTCTGAGGGTTTGCATCTTCCGGAGCAGGGAGGGATCGTCTTGTGTTAGGATTTGTGTTTCAAGTTGAAGGAGTCTAGCTTCAAGCTTAGTGATGTCTTCTATACCTTTACGTTTTTTTTGGGCTATAATGTTCTGTGCCCTATCTCTCAGAACTGCCTTGTAGGCCTCCCAAAGTATTATGGCAGAGTCCACAGATCCGGTATTTTCTTTAAAATAGAGCTCTGTATCTATTCTAATTTCTTGGGCAACGTTTGGGTCTTTCAGCTCCCAGGCATTAAGCCGCCATTCCTTCTTGTGTTGGTGTCCCTCTTTACCTACTGTAAGCCAGAGGGGAGAGTGATCCGAGAGTCCCCTAGCTAAATACTCTATCTTCTGGATGGCCGCGATTTCTCCTGCTGGGGCCAGGATGTAGTCTATTCTAGAGAATGTTCTATGAGCCCCGGAGTAGAAGGAGTATGCCTTAACACCCGGATGTTGTTTACGCCATAGATCTGTAAGCGCTAGTGTGTCTGTGAATCGCTTGAGTTGCGTCTCACTGGGGCTTCCAGTGAAAGCCGTCGTACGATCGGATCTGGGGTCCATCACATCGTTAAAATCGCCTCCTATGAGGTGAGTGTTGGAACCTGTTTCCAACAGTATGTTAGCTAGTTTCTCCTGTGTTTGTTTCTGTAGTCTTGGAGGTGCATATATGCTTACTAGGGTTATGTCCCTTCTATTCCATACCCCTTTCACTGCGACATATGTCCCGTTGGGGTCTGTCCAGATTCGCTCCGCTGTGAACGGAGGGGATTTTTTAATGAGAATTGCGACCCCCCCTTGCGCCCGTTGAGAAGCCTGCATGTGCTAGCGTCTTATATGCTCCTCTTCCTAAGAACCCACATTGCGTTCCTTTCAAGTGTGTTTCCTGCAGCAGCACTATATCAGGCTTCAGTCTCTTAATATATGCGGCCACAAGGCCCCTCTTTATTTTGTCTCCTAGCCCGTTTACGTTCCAGGAGAGAACTGAATACGTGTCGTTATGTTGTGTTATCATACCGTGAGTGTAGGTGTTGCGTGTCCATGTTGTGATTTCCCCCTCTCAGCCCCTTCTGCTTTACTGAACCCCAGTTATTTCTGTGGCCTATTCCTGCTGTATTGCTGACTAAGTGAACCCAACCCCTCAACTCCCTCTCTTCCCCTCCCCCAAAACTAAGCCCAACTGTGTGCTACTCATGCCCCCCACCCCTGTTTCGACCCCCCTCCCCACTTACTCCCACACATCACGCCCATTCCCAAAGACGTCAACGTGACAACTTAGCGTATGTGTCAAACGAGAAGTCTGTTGATCCCGCCCCCCTTCCCCTTTTATCGTAACTTAAATCTTAAACAATGAAAACAGTCAGTTCACTGTATACTTCCCTTGCACCTGAAAGGCGATCAGAGTCTACCAAACCTCGGGAAGCTCCCAGCGTCTCTTGGAGGGCGTCTGGCCCCTAATCATCATTCCTCCTCAGGGCCGTGAGGGGTTTTCTGCCCGTGAGAGTTCTCACACGGAGGGTTCGAGCCCGAAGCCTCCAGATGTTGGATCTGTTCCAAAAGTGGGTGTGCGTCAGTCTCGGACCTGACTCGATTTAATTCTGCGTGATCCGAGTCCTCATTGCCAGTTGATCTCTGCGAGGTTTTGGACATACTTTCCAGGGCAGTGTCATCGTCCGTGTCTGAGATAGCACTTTTTTGGTCTCTGGATCTCAGGGTTCTCCCCGGTGTAGTCTTAACCAGGGCCCGGGGCCTGGATACTCGTCTCTGTCGCTTTCCCTTGAGTAGTTCCCAGTTACGGCTTGGCCGTTTGTCCGCCGACGAGTGGGCCGCTGATGGCGACGCTCTTCTCAACTGTGGCCGCTCTTCAATCCACGTCCACACCTCCTCCGGTGTCTGGAAAAAATGGGAGTTGTTGCGGAAGATAACTTTGAGCTTAGCTGGGAACAGGAGCATGTACTGGATCCCAAGGGCACTGAGTTTCACCTTGACCGGGTCAAAGGTGCGTCGCTGTTTTTGCACATCCCTAGAGTAATCGGGGAAGACCATCACTCTCGTATTCTCAAATTTGACTTCGCCCTTCTTTCGGATTTCTTGAAGTATTAAGTCTCGGTCCTGAAAGTTCAGAAATCTAGCTATCAGCGGCCGTGGTGGCGCCCCAGGCTGTGGTCTGACTCCGGGCATTCTATGCGCCCTTTCTATAATGAAACATGACGAGAATTGTGTCTCTGGAAGGGCGTTTTTAAGGAAGGTCAGGAGAAACTGAACCGGGTTCGAACGTTCTGCGTTTTCGGGAAAACCTATGAATCGCAGGTTGTTCCTTCGGGCCCTATTTTCCGCGTCATCTACCCGCCAGGCCACATCTTTCATTGCCGCCAGCAAACCGGCTACGTCTGTAGTGGTGGTCCGTGAGTTATCTTCCAGCTCAGAGACTCGGTGTTCCACCTCCGTCACTCTTTCGGAGACCTTGCGCAGGTCCTGGCGCAAAAAGGAGACCTCCGTTCGAACCTCCGCCATCTTACTTTCTAGACTTTCTCGTGTGGCCTGAATCGCTTGCAGGATCGTGTCCGTGTCTGGGCGGGGGACAGAACCTCCCTCTGCTCCCCCTGGCGCCGGTAGGGATGTCGTGAAACGATCCAGCTTTCCCTGTCTGGATGTCTTGGGCTCCTTATCCTTTGCCATTACGGCGACGCTGAGGCCAATGTGCCGCCCTGTACGACTCTCGGGTGGGGCGCTTATCGGATATCAATGTGCGAGAGAAGGCACTTCTCCGCGGAGCGTTGCTTGCTCGTGGATGTGTCGCCCACTGCCCCCTGTCGTCCTAGGGGTGGCAAAAAGGGTTTGATGTATAATTGTCGCCCCTGTCCCACTTACATGAACGGGAAGGGGATTCTCAACCACTCAGTGCTGCTTGACGTGTCTCCAGGGTATGCGTCAAAGCAACATTTGGGTCACCATGAGTCCCGACAAGGCCCCCCTGCCCACCGGGGCGTCGTAGATCACAATTCCGCACTCAGGATGTTGGTCTCTCTCCGGCTTAAAGGCCCCCGTATATCTGGGTGGTCTGGGCACGACTGCCCCTTCCCGTCTCACTGTATGGAGCCAGTTATCTCTGATTGACGCGGCTGTATGGACCGCAGCAACAGTTGGGACCGAGTGGCTGTTGAAAGCAGGTGTTCCCCCCCCCCACCGCACCCCCCGAAACCAGCAATGTCACGCAGCAAGGTATTGCGGCTCAGTGGGGAGGGGCGCAAGCCTCTTATTCCTCAAGTTCACCACCCGGGCTCCTGGTGGGTTCCCATGAGGTGGACAGTCATCTCTCCAGTTCGTTGGGTGCTCCTGTGTGGGCAGAGCCAAGTAGAGCTGGTCTCTCTCCGACGGGGAAGACCGCTATCCCCTGTTATGCGGTGTCCTGAGTTCCCGCTGACTACGGGCGCCCCGGCCAAAACAAGAAGGGGAGCGCCTCAAGTCTGTTCCTACTGCCCCGGTAGCTGCAGGGTCTCAGTGGGCCGGCTCTCGCAGTGCCTCGGAGCACCAGGCGACGCAGCCGAGTCTCTTTGCAGGCCGACCCTCTAATCCGGTGCCGCTAGCGTCCCCGTCCCCTCGTCGAGGACACGGTCCCCGCAGGCCGCACCCAGGGGCGCCCCGCTGTTCTGGACTACACCAGCAGTCCGTGTCTCCTGCCCTCACCACAGCGTCTTCCTCGTCGGAGCTCGGGGGGGGGGTGAGTGTGGAGAAAGCCGACGTCCCTCCGCCGGGGCCCCCCCCACCGGCCACAGCAGTCCACCTCCGCTGCCTCCGCCAGTACCAAGCCTCGTACCTCGTGTCTCGTCGGTCATGGGCTTCGCAGCGATCAGCGGTCCCCTCGTCCTCGATCAGCCCTCTTTTGTAGGAAAGGCAGGGCAGGGCGCCGCGTCCTTCTTCGATGCCTCCGGTGCTCTATTGTGCTCTATTGTGTGCACCCCCCGCCAGGGACTCCGCTGCTCGGCCCCCAGCCGTCTCTAGTGTGTTGCGGCCGCCATCTTGGGTAGAGACCGCGCGCCGATTCACGCGCCGAGTAAAGTCTCTAGCTGCGATGCTAGACGCACCGCTGAGCACCCCACTTGATGCCCACTGCTTCCCACGGTCTCCGACCTTGATTTGGGTAGTTGGACGGCGAGGAGGAACAGGATTTTGCCCGGATTTCGTTCGGGGCCAGCGGAGCTCGCAGAAGATGCGGCTTACCGGCCATGCTGTTGGCCACGCCCCCTGCCAGGTCATTCTTGCACATTTTCCAGCCCCTCATCTATCCGGGCAACTTAAGCAAATACAGGCCCATTCGGCTCACTATGACAAAATAAACACATATATTATTAATTACATGGAAATGCATCCTTCACTGTTTACCACCCACTTTTACACTATTCATTGTTAATATTTTTCTTAGCATAAGCTTCATGCAGAGCGGCATTATTTATTATCGTTTTAAAGCAAAAATCCAAAAGGCAAATGCGAGATGCAGCCTAAACATGCATAAATCTTGTTTCTTTTGAAATGCAATGCAAAATGCGGCCTAGTTCTTTCATGCATTAGTTCACATTAGTGCACGCATGCGCAAAGCGGTTTCCCACGTGTTCTGTTAATTTTACACCGCACACTGTTAATAAGTATTATGGGGGTGTCAATCCAATCAGGTTTCTTTTTGCGAAATCCTGCTCCATCACTGGTCACAGGGTCCAATCCCAATAAAAGAGCCCAGGGGGGTATTAATCCTGCCTGGTAAGCTGGATGTCACCCGATCCCCGGTATCTCCGTTAGAAAAGGATGTTACTCCTCGCACCTCCTGCTGACACCACCGCTCTCCTCCCTGCAGAGGGTTGCACTGCCCCCCAGTGGCGCCATTTACCTGTGAATGGCATGCTTTAACATCCAGACATATTCCAGGTATGCATCGAATGCAGAGGGAGAGTTAGCATGCATTTTTAAATAAAATACTTACCAACATCTTTTAAACACATAAAGGAGGCTAGACCGCAAACAGCGATTAGTAAAAAAAAAGTCTATTAATCAAAATCTACGCAGAAACCACCAAAACGGTAATGCTTTGTGGCGCATATTAATATGTATTATTGTTAGCTTATTATTCAGCTCAAATTGATGATAAGCTGAGTGAGACATTTGGGGAGTTGTGGGAAGCATAGCCACCCCAACAGCAGGCGCAGTATCCCACTGGACTACCATGCCACGTGGAGCCCTGATCTATGTAAAGTTTGCATTCATTTTCGGAGATACCCAGAGACATTTTAATATAATAAGGAAGCAGTGTTAACACTTCAGACTCAGCACTCCGGCTTAACTTGCATAGGCCCCGTTCGGTTATTGTATCCAGGGCCGGCGCTAGGCATGGGCAGTGTGGGCAGCTGCCCAGAGCCCCGCAGCCTTCTAACTACAACGGGGCCCCCCACGAGTGGTGTTAAAACTAACAAGTGGTGGTTATGCTGCTAGCAAACCGCCATAATGGCTGCCCAAATGGTAGCCATCTCAGTGATATCCTCTTCTTGCAAAGCTGCTTCAACACTGTCAGAAAATGAATGGTCAGTTGACACTTCCTATGACGTCACTCCCTTTGACATTACATCTTATGCAAATTAGAGGGGCCTCGCATGTTCCTATCCTGCCCAGGGCCCCACAAATCCTAGGACCGGCCCTGATTGTATTGGCGTGGTTTGTGTTGTACTCCCTGGAAATAGAATTGTCTCAAGGTGTTCAGTTCACATCCGGGTCGAAGACTAGAAGGAGGATGAGGTGACCACTGGCATAAGCATAACTGCCAGTCTTAATGGCCAAGTAAAGCCACGTCCGGTGCGCCCGCGCCAGCCAAAGCTATTCTGTCAACTGATGGAGCAGGGTAAATGAAAACATTTTTTAACCTCCTAATAAATTTCGTAAAATAATTAATAAACATGTTCGTTTAAGTAAATAACCAACAATGTATGTTACATGTAAAGGGTTAAAGGTAACACGCTATTTTGTGTACAAATTAATCAACTTATAATTGTTTACGTGTCTAACATAACGTAATATTTGCGTACTAATAAAATAATAAACGCATGATTTGTGCTTTTTAAATAAAACGTGTGGTTGCAAAATAAAGCGATGGTAAGTAAGGGACGGCTTTATATGTTGCTTTTTGCTAGGTAATACCTAATTGGGGTACGTAGAAAGACGGGAGGGAAACGAAAGGGTTTATATTCTTTATTTTAACAATATTTTGTTTATCTTTGAAAATAGTGCGCTTAGGCCTGTTGAGCAGCGATATAAAATGGCCGCTGTAAGCTCGAGTACCCATGTCCAAGAAGCCGTGTGGTAAAGGAGAGAGGCTGTGGAAAAGGATGACCACGTGTTCGTGCTGAGAGCATAAGACGGAAGTATGGTCAAGGCTATTGTGACCTTTCTGAGCAGATGTGTGCCAAGATGATCAGCAAGAAGCGTGAGAAGTCAAACTGAATAAATGGACGGAACTGTTGAATCTAAAAAGTAGCAGAAAAAGATACAAATTGGACTGATCGAAACGGATGAGCAATGCCATGAACTGTGGGAAACGATGCAAGCATGGACATTCCACCAGGAACTGGTTAAGACAAGGAAGTTTGATTAAAATGTATATGGACCTGAGTGAACCAATGAGAAAGAATCACGCCATGAAGATGCAACATTTTTTATTCAATAAGCTAGAATTAGGGTATAAGAAGACCTACTCTTGGTGGGAGGGGTTAGATGCTGGAAAGTGAGATGCTGGAAAGTGAGATGCTGGAGAAGTTAGATGCTGTAGATGGGTGAAGTTGCGGTTGCTGATGCTGACGAGCTGATGCTGCTGCTGCTATTTTTTATTTCCGGTTGAGTATAAGATGCTGCTTTAGGAGAACCTTTTTATTCCTGATAGATTTTCATTTAGAACTATTAGATTTTTCCAAGATAGTAAGAACTCTAAAAGATCTATCTATGACAACCTTATTTTTCCGTCTAATAGATATGCATTGCAATTTCAATTTATTCTTATATTGATGATAAATGTAATAATCTGAATAATAAGATTAACCTCATTTCTTGCTTCGAAATTTTATATAAACTTTATTATTCTTTAAACAAATGACTCAGTGATTCTTTAGCTCAATGATTAAGGTAAATTTATAAAAAGTTTATTGTGATTGAGCTGGTCTTAATCACCATCAACTGATTCCTACTAGTTGGTCCATCGACCAATGAGCGGAATACCTTAAAGCAAATGAGAAACATTATGTCATGTTAAAAGAGGTATCCCGTCTCCTTCCAGCGAATCGTTTTTCTCCTAGGTTAAGGACGGAGGAAATCCAGGGAATAAATGAGTAAGTGAATGTATGTGCGGTGTTATGGGCCTCACCGTCATATGGATATAGTTTGTGTGTTGGAGGAATAGTTGCACCTGGATGACCGTAGCATATAGGAGAATAATTTTTATTGTTAGCGCTGGATCACAACCAAGCGTTCCATTTTGGGACTTATAGTCAGGGCAAGCCTTTGGCACATGGCATGTGCGAGCTGGGCCAAGGCCCAGGGCACCGACCTCTAGATGAGTGCAGGAGCAAGAAGCCTCACTTCGACCTGGGTCACAGAGATAATTAAATAACATGAGTGGGACTGGGAGGGACGCCAAGTGTGGTTTCGCCCAGGGCGCTACCTGATCAAAGGCCAGGTCTACTCACGGTCCACCTTTACCCATTGTAAACGCTATTCCAGATTTCATCAGTGCTGCTGGATGTTGGTGCACATTACAAAGCACCATTTGGTAGCCATGGCGGGTTACTACTTACTAAGGGCCAGATGTACGCCCGCCAATTTGCGAGTCGCAAATTGCGTCGCATTTGCGACTCGCAATTTGCAACTCGCAAATTGGTATGCACAACAGTGTCTGAGACACTGTTTGCGATTCCCAATGGGGTCACAAATTGCGAGGCTCATGAATATTCATGAGCCACTCGCAATTTGCGACCCCATTGGGAATGGCGTGCACTCCCAGGAATGGTGGCCTCAGCAGACCTCCATGTCTGGGACTGCTTTTAAATAAAGCAGTTATTTTTTTTTAAATACAGCCCGTTTTCCTTAAAGGAAAGCGGGATGCATTTGAAAAAAAAAAAAATGAAACGTTTTTGTTTCATTTTTTAAGGGCAGGTAGTGGTCCCTGGGACCACTGTCTGCCCTTAAAAAATATTTTGGGGGCCAGTCACAATGGGGAAGGGGTCCCCTGGGGACCCCTTCACATTTGCGACTCCATTACCACCCTCTTGAAGAGGGTGGTAATTTGCGAGTGTTTTGCGACCGCAATTGCGTTTGCAAAACATTCATACATGGCTTTGCGGTCGCTATTAGGAAAGGAACACCCCTTCCTAATAGCGACCCGCAATTCCTAAATAGCGAATCGCAAATAAATTGCGACTCGCTATTTAGGAATTGTACATGGCCCTGTGTACCCGTTTGCGCATGCAATTTAGGGTCGTACATCTGGCCCTAGATGATTGAGTAGGGTGACCAGATTTTCAGAATGAAAAACCGGGACGGGCACAGACATAGAAATAGGACTGAATATCCTATTAGGTCTCAGGGCTTCATATGTGTGTGTTCTTTTAAAAAAAATATATATATATTTTCACATTACTTTACCGCCCGTTCTGCGAAGAGCTCCAGGGTACGGCTGCTGGTGGGCCTGGCCTTGCCCTATGGCCTCTGCAGCCCTGATTCACACCTCATTAAATCCTGCTGTGCTGCTTAAATGAGGCGAAGCAGCACAACAGGAGAATTTAAAGAATTGAATTCTGTTCCTGTTTCTAAGAGGGCCGGTCGAAATGTGAGCCTGCACAACACTGATTAATGTGCAGGTTCACCCGAACCTCCCTTAAAAACTGGGACAATTCTTTAAATAACCCAGGCACTACCCAAAAACCAGGACATTTCTTCAATTTGGAGAAAAGTGTCGGGAGAACGGGACACTTCTCCAAAAACCGGGACCGTCCGGGGAAATCCGAGACGTCTGGTCACCCTATGATTGAGTCCATTTCATTGGAACATTGTGCCTGAGTCCTAGGATTTCAAGTCCCCATCTGTTGGATTCTGGGAGTTGTAGTGCCATACTTTGCAGGAGGGCCACAGGTGACGCCATCAGTCTGTTCTAGCCATTTAGTCAACGACTTTGCATTCAGGGTTGTGCAGTTTGCTTCCTGCCACTGGACGTGTGGGCTAAATGTCAGCACTGGCTGAGTCTCACGCAGAGCACGGGACTATTTAAGGGCTGTAGGGTTTTGTTTAATGTGAAGTGTAACGAATATGTACAATTTTGCAGTAGTTTGTAAAATGCACGCCACCCAGGACTGTAACATAGTTGCCCTGGTGACAAGTGCCCACATGAGTAAAGGAGGGTGGGTGGTGGGTAGAGTACACCCATCTGCTTTCCAGACTGGTTTTAGACCAGGGGCAAGCACGACTCAGCAAAGATCTTTATCCATCCGTCTTTAGTTTCTACGTTATACAGTGCAGGACTACAAGTACCAAAATGCAAAGGAAAAACCAAGCCTGGACGAAATACCCGCAGCGAGAAGAGGCGCCCTCAGTCGAATGCGGAGTCAAATGTAAACCCGTGAACTATAGATGCCATTCTGTCTGTGACCATACATGAACACTGCCTGCCTACACCCCTTCTCCTGCAGAAGGGGTGCTGCACGCACGTGCTGGAAGATGGAGTTTTGATAAGTACAATCCGAATTTCAGAGGGAAATTGATTTTGAGTGCAGTTGCAAAATAAGTAATACAGAACACAGATTGCAGGTGCTCCACATCACTTGTGACACCTGCAACCAATTCCTGGCTTTTAATTAAAAGTACTGTTGCATGCTGGGATTTGTAGTTTTTTTTTACCATCATCAGAATGGGATTATAAAATCCAGAAAGAAATGTGGTGCGGGCTGAAATGTGAGGTTTGGATGAAAGTTTCACACTGGCTTGGGCCACTTGACTCTGCATGTAATTCACAAGAAGTAAAGAGGCTTAAAAATAGCAGATGAAAAATCCCACAGAAAGTGAGGTTTGCTGGAGAAAACCACTTTTTGCACTGCAATTGTCACTGCAGCCAAGACTTTTTTCCAAGAAATATTTTACCTGGAGGCAAAATACTGGAAAAGTGACAAAGTACGATTTCGAGATGTTATAAAGTTTATCAACTTTGTAGGATTGCCCTTCCATAAATGCAGGCAGCCCTTACTTTCTAACATTCTTTTTTCAACAACCAGAGTTTTCTTCAGCCAATTGTGGTCAAATGTGGACGTTTTGTGCACCCCAGAAACATAATTTGGATTAATCACGCTTTTATTTGTGATGAGTTAAATATAAGATAGATTTTATTAAAAATATGATAACAGGGTGAAGCAGTTAAGTAATAGGTGGATGCTGCCATGGCGCCAAGGGCACCGCCAGCTGCCGAGGGGCATACCCAGCTCAAGAGTGTAAAAGGCACATAGCCAGATCTGAGCGACAGCGCCCATGGAACGTAGCCAGCTGCTGAGGGGCACAGCTACATCCTGATCTGATTTGACTTTTATAAAGTTTGGCTGTTACTGAAGAAGGGCGTCCTGGTGCGATGGATAAGCAGCAGAATGGGGAGGAGTAGTTTCATAGAAATAACCATGTTTTCAGTTTTTTTACATCTCGCCTGTCTGTTGGCAAAAAGACCTATGTCCAGCTTACAGTGAGCTCAGAACCTGCCCATTGCTTACCATTGGTTGGCTTTACTATCACTCATTAGCTTGCTTTTTATTTGTTAGCTTGTGTGGCTTTCTTTCCTTTTCTTGTATTTGTCACTCCTCTTAAGCATGGACACTTTACTTGTGTCCTTCAACTGCCTGCTTTCAAACCACTACTTTTCAGGTCTCGGTTCTAGACGGCGCACATGCGCTTTCTCGAAGAGACATGCTGTATCTACTTTGTGGGCTTCAGCCTGCCCACAGGCTTGCCATTTGCTGGCTCCCACGTCGCTCCATTATTTCTTCTTCCCATTTGTCCATGGCAAGCATGCGTCATGCCTCTTCCAGGGTTTAGCCCTCATGGGAGCAGCGAC